>BSBK01006415.1:0-264152 GCA_027943335.1 Chamaecyparis obtusa
TAGCTCCTTCTACAACTATAGAAACAAGGCCCTTACATTTACAAGAAAACCCAAGCTCATAAGCGCGCCCATTAGCTGTCCAGTATAGCACTCTATAATACCCTTCCTTAGCAAGCCCAGACCACATAAGATAAGAATATATATATATATATATATATATATATATATATATATATATATATATATATATATATATATATATATATATATATATATATATATATATATATATATATATATATATATATCTATATATATATATATATATATATATATATATAGATATATATATATATATATATATATATATATATATATATATATATATATATATATATATATATCTATAGATATATATCTATATATATATATATATATATATATAGATATGAATATATACCTACATATTAACTTATCATATATGTAAATCTATACAATTTTTATGTGTGTTATATTGTACATTTAAAAGTAATTTTTTTAATGTCTTCATAACCTGTACAGGCTATGTGAAACTGAAAATGTTGTTTTATGTCTTCATAACCCGTACGGGTTATGTAGAACTTGAAATTATGACTTTTAGTTTTCAAAACCCAAGCGGGCTATTTTGCACACATAACCTATATGGCTTATGGCTTGGTGCAAGGTTTAGAGTACAACCCTAAGGCTTGCAAGCCCATTTTCCCTCCAATTTTGTCCATTTACACATTTTTTCTTCTTTCAACATGATTTCTCGACTTCATCATCATCAAATTTACAAATGATCAAGTGGGTATCTCTAAAATTACTACCATCATCTCACACATGGGTAAGTGCACAAAGATGGGGGACCAAAAAAGGGGTATAAGATGCCACTTTTTCCCTAAAATTAGAAAACTTTGAACTTCAACAAGAAATTGAAGATAGTTAGACTCAAAATATTAAGATGCGACAACAAAAAGTGTTGTAATACTTTGAATCTAGTTCCTTAAATACTAATTTATTTGAAAATGGGGCAGATTAAGGCCCTAAAAAAGGGGGAGCACAAAAAGTGGTAATGTTTTTTTGTAAAAAGATATAACATAGCATATGGTGTGCTCCCCCTAAAATGTTAATTTTTTATTTGAATTTTGTTAATTGCTCCAGTGAGAAGTTAGCTAACACCACATAGTTTATCACAGATACTTTTGCTAATTTTTTGATGAATGTATAATTTTTTATGAATTTATGAAGTGCACACATCCCCCTAGAAATCATTTAAAACCAATCAAAAATCAAATTATATATTTTTTTAAAGTGTGTATAATGGAGTCTAGTTTCTAAAAATGTAACTTGTTTCAATATTTGACAAACGAGCCAAAATCTATGCCCAAAATACTACACATTGATTTTTTTTAAAAATCAAACATACATACAAAAGAAATTAGAGATGAAAAACTTAACATAATCATAAATAAAAATAAATTATATGGCTAGATAGCTAACAAAGAGCTCTACAATATCATGTCATCTGATTTTAATGTTACTAAACCACAAGTAAACCTAACAAACACACAAAAAAAGATGTTTGTTTGTATGCCTACTGGAAAACACATCTCAGACCTATTTGAATCCTCCAAACCTTTGGGTTGGATCCCCAAGGAAAATCCAAGCCTTAGGCTTGGTACATTCAAATGTCTTACAAAGCACATGTGTGTTATAGTGAGCGCGCACTATTCTAATATATGACTCACATAGGGTGTGCACGCTATAGCGTGTGTGTCCTATCTAAGTCATAGATTTGAATAGTGAGAGAGAAAGATTAAGAAGGTGGTGGGGGCTAAGAGAGGAAGAGAGAGAGAATGAGAAGGTCAGGAGAGAGAGAGAGATCTCATCATCCTCTCTCTCTCTCATCATAGCTCTAAATTTCCAGGTAAACACTAGTAGAAACCTTGTTTGGCACACAGAGTCCCCCAAACATTGCCGACCACTTCAAGCTAAAGTGTCCCTCAAGGTGCACATAGCATGAAATCAAAAATCTGTATAGGGTTGTTTCTTGGATTTCATGTGAGGTAGCATCAAACTGTCAAGTGATACGGTACCATGTTGCTGAGGTCTAGAATAACCTATTTCAATTTTGAGAGATTGAATTTCATTTATATTTGGCACCACATTCTCAGTTGATATCAAAACTTGAAGTGTTCCTCAGTTGAAATGAGAAAAATTGTGTATCTTTCAAACCATTTGTTCCAAAGCTCTGAATGGTTGGGTAAACGCTAGTGGGAACCTCATTTGGCACATAGAGTCACTCGAACACTGCCAACCACTCCAGGCTAAAGTGTCCCTCAAGGTGCACTTAGCATGAAATCAAGAAATATTTATGAGGTCATTTCTTAGAGCTCGTAAAAGGTAGCATCAAACCATTAGGTGCTATAGGACCATGTTGTCAAGCCCTACAGTAACCTATCTTAGTTTTCAAAAATTCAAGTTTGTTTATATTTGGCACCACATTCTCAGTTGAAGTCAAAACTAAAAGTTTTCCTCGGTTGAAATGAGAAACATTGTGTATCTTTCAAATCGTCAGTCATAGGATCAAACCATCTATTCCAACAACTCCAAATAGTTGGGTAAACACTAGTGGCAACCTTGTTTCTCACATAGAGTTCCTCGAACATTGTCGACCACTCTGGGCCGAAGTGTCCCTCAAGGTTCACTCAACATAAAATTGATGATCTTTACGGGGTCATATCTAAGAGCTCCTAAGAGGTAGCATTGAACTGTCAGGTGATACAAGACCATGTTGTTGAGGCCTACAATAACCTATCTTTGTTTTCAGAGATTCCAGTTCATTTATATTTGGCACCACATTCTTGATTTATTTCAAAACTCACAGTGTTCCTCAATTGAAATGAGCAACATTACATATCTTTCAAACCATCATTCTTAGCATCAAACCATCTATTCCAAAGTGTTCCTTAGTTGAAATGAGAAACATTGTGTATCTTTCAAATCATCAGTCATAGGATCAAATCATCTATTCCAACAACTCCAAATAGTTGGGTAAACACTAGTGGAAACCTCATTTCTCACATAGAGTTGCTCGAACACTGTCAACTACTCTGGGCCAAAGTGTCCCTCAAGGTTCACTCAACATAAAATTGATGATCTTATGGGGTCATATCTAAGAGCTCATAAGAGGTAGCATTGAACTATCAGGTGATATAGGACCATGTTGTTGAGGCCTACAATAACCTATCTTGGTTTTTAGAGATTCCAATTTGTTTATATTTGGCACCACATTCTTGATTTATTTCAAAACTCATAGTGTTGCTTAGTTAAAATGAGAAACATTACATATCTTTCAAACCATCATTCTTAGCATCAAACCATCTATTCCAATAGCTCCAAATGGTTGGGTAAATAGTAGTGGCAACCTTGTTTGGCACACAGAGTCGCTCGAACACTACTGACAACTCTAGGCCGAAGTGTCCCTCAAGGTCCTTCAACATGAAATTGGTGATCTTTATGGGGTCATATCTTAGAGTTTGTGTGAGGTAGCATCAAACTGTCAGGTGCTACAAGATCATGTTGTCGAGGCCTACAATAACCTATCTCAGTTTTCAGGCATTCAAGTTCTTTTATATTTGGCAACACATTCTTGGTTGATGTCAAAACTTGTAGTGTTCCTCAATTGAAATGAGAAACATTTTTTATCTTTCAAACCATCACTCGTAGCATCGAACCATTTGTTCCAACAGCTCTGAATGGTCGGGTAAATGCTATTTGCATTCTCATTTGGCACACAGTCACTCGAACGTTGTCGACCACTCCGGGCCAAAGTGTCCCTTAAGGTGCACTCAACATGAAATCAATGATCTTTACATTGTCATATCTCAGAGCTCATGCGAGCAGGAGGATGAAGTGTTGAAGCTAATGGATGAAGGAGTGGAGTACCAAGCATATGTTTTAATCAATAAAACAAATATTCTCTACATACTGTTACATTGTCTCATGGGTACAGTCACTATAATAGTGAATTAAAATGCTTATGTAAGTGTGATCTTGATTGGATAGTGATGTAAATACATTTATTTGGTTGTAATTTACATATTCCATGCATTAGTTTTAGTATTCTTATTGTTCTTAAGGAAAAGTAATTAACTATTTTTTTTTGGACTGTGATCAATTTAGAAGGGTACAATCAGTGTTTAAAAGTTGAAGTAACCAAAATGAAGTGACTCTCCCACCCCTATAGCCACTGTGACTGGTTGGAGAGTGAAAAAATGTATTATATCCTTGTTTTTTAGTTTGTTCATGAAGGGATGTAAGTTGATGTTGTTTGAAGATCACTAAATGAAGGAGATTATTGTGTGAGTGAGTGTCCTTTCTTACACTAGTCATTATGGTGGATGAATACCCTGAAGAGTGGATATATTTTATGGTAGATTATTGATGTAGGGATCAATTTTGATGTGTTAGGTCAACTAGACTGATCTAGAAGAGATTATAAAGTTCTTTTTGAACATACCCTAGCCATGTGACCCTAGGAACAAGGATTTGGTGGCTAGAAGATTCAGTAGGTGTTGAGGCCTTCAAACTTTGAAAATATTTTGTTTTTAGACCTTATCAAAGACTTTTTATTGGTTGGGAGGAAGGGGAGTGATTATCTTTATGATTTTCTTTGTAATGGGGATGGAATTCGGACTAGTTGGTGGGTGCTAGGGTATTGGATCTAGTATATGGTCCAAAAGAGTCTACCCTGAGACTTGGTGAGGATTTATGGAATACAAAAGGGTATCTAAAACACTAATTGGTTTCTAGAGTCATTTGAGAAAATTGGGAGAGAGAGGAAATTTTTTGATTGGTGAAGGCTACAAGCCTAAAGGGATAATGGTGTGGTTTGTATGGAAGAACTGGTGTAGGGTACCCTAATGAAGGAAGGAGGGTCACTTGGGTGAATAATTAGTTTAAAGAAGATAAAAGACCTATAAGGTCTTTGCAATGTTGTAACATGTCTATTAAGCCATTTTATGTAATGATTTGATCCATGAAGGATGGAAAACTTGTAATAATGCACTTGGTGCTCATATTGATGTAATTGCCAAAACATGGCATAATAGACCTAGAGGATAGGAATAGGTCTTAGAGGTATTTTTGAGGTTTGAAAAATTTATTTGGAGGGAAAAACCTAAAATAAGTTTAGTTTGTGTTGTTAGGAGTTCCAACTGATTTGGATCAGTTGAGGAGGTTGATAGGACTTTATTTAAGTGCTTGGAGGTTTTATATTTCAGATGGTATAGACTTGAGGCAAGAGTTGTACGGACTGTGTCTTTTTTGAGCAATAAAATTCAAATTTCTTGCAATTTCTCAAAGTTTTTGGATGTATCATTGCAATCTATAATTTTATAGGGTTGAGATGCATTGTAAACACCTATTTTGAATCAATTTTATAGTCATTTCATTTATTTGGCGCGTCTCCTTTTGGCTGGTCTAAAATAGTGATGGGAATTGTCTTGTTTTAAGATGTAAAAGGAATGACTCATCCCCTTTTTGTAATTACTACCACTTGGGGATAGATCCAATCATTTTATTATAGCATTATAACAATTTGAATGTAGGAATGAGAAGGATTTTGTAGATGGGCATTGATTGGAGGACTTGTTGGGGTTAAGGAGTGACCAAGGGTCATTGAAATGAAGCCATAGGTATAGTTGTGGAGACTCTAGCCTTTGGAGGTGGTATTTGTTGGATATTGCTAATGCATGGGGAGGTGATTGAGACATTTAATATGTTTAATCACTATTTTATTGAATGGGCACTCATATTGTTGTCATTTGTGTTTTTTCACTGATGTTAACATATGTTTTTGTGAGGAGATCAGACTGGTTATCATAGTGTACAGACACTGTACAGATGTTTCAGATGCTGTGAAGACAGATGAGATTTTGGGAGTGTGTTTTGATCTTATATCCAAGATCACATCATGTAATTTTTCATATTGGATGAGTTACAAATGTTTTAATGAAGACTAGTCACTGACTGTGATAGTGAGAAATGACAGAGTTAGTCTCTAATTTTTGTGTATAGCTTTTAGGCGATGTGGAATTAGTGCATGCAAACTTTAGAGATGAAAGATAGAGTATTGAAGAATGTTCTATGAACTACATAAGGTACATAATGTAGGATGATGTTAGTTGTGGTGTATATTCTGGAAGGTGATCTATTTGGAAGCCAACTACAGAGATGTAGTGTGTATGATGGATGGCGAACTTGAATTAAGGATGTCAGTCCTTAATTGTTGTAATGTAATCATTGTAGACTTGTTCTAGGTACTGTGTGTATCTTATGAAGGGTTTATATAATTATTTATAATTAGCAAAGCCTTATGGGATGACCTACTTTTGAGAATTGTAATAAGGTATAAATGAAAGGTGTTTCCTTTTGAAAAGATATGGATGAGAAGAAGATGATATAGAGAGGTTGTGAAAGCTAGGAGCTTGTGTCTGATGTATGTAGAGAAGAGGTTTGTTGGTGGACTTTATTGGAACTAATCAAGCAAAGAAAGTTGTTGCTGAATAGTTCAAAATATTATGTATTTCTTCATATACACTTGTGTTGCGAACAATGAGTTCTAAAGGTGGAGTTAACCTTATTTTGGCAGTGAGCCTTGGGCAATGAGCCATCCCTTTCTTCTTGACTCCTAACAGGGTCTGTCCTCTAACAAGGACTATGTACTGTAATGTTTCAATAAGCTCCTAACAAGGTTATATCTTCTAACAAGGATAACTATACTTTCAGTACATCATTTGTGGGTGCTAATTCCCACCGGGGTTTTTACCTTTAATAGGGTTTCCCCAAGACCAAAATATTGTGTTATTGTGTTGGCATTCATTATGTTCATTGGATCTAATATTACTGCTACTTAAAGTTTAAATTTTAATAATCTATCATACAACTGATTCACCCCCCCTCTTAGTTGTATTGTGGACTATTATTCCTAACAGTCATTTTATGATTGAATCCATCTGAGGATGATATAAGAATGGTGGAACAACTTTCATTTGGTTGGTATGGTGTTGGGAGGTCATACATTGAGAGAGCCCTAGTTTATAGGGGGTTTTAAGACCAATTTTGGGCTTTCATAGAAAAAAGTGTCATAGAGTTGAATTGATGGCATATTCTTCTAATTAGATCTATTTCATAGGACTTTTGAAGAGGGAAAGTTCTACAAAATAAAACCAGCAATTTTAAAGTAGTTTGTCTCAAAACAAAGTTGGGTTGCATTTGGGATATGTTTTAGAACTTCCAAAAGGGTATCTAGATCATTGATTATTTTTTGAAGTCTTTTGGGAAGATGTGGATAAAAAGATCATTTTATGACTGGTGAAGGTTACTAGGAGTAGTCCTAGAATGAGAGTTTGATAGTTTGGAGCCAACCAATGCAAGTTGAGAGTTTGGGTGAAGTAGATAATTTGTTTGTAAGATCTTAAGAACCCTAGGAAGATTGAGAAAACCTTGTAAGGGTGTTGAGGCTAATAGATTTCCTTTTTGGGTACAACCACAGGGTTGGAATGCTGATTGAAAACTTGCATGTAAAGGGTATGAAAGAAGGATTTCATGTTGGAGTCTAGGATGGTAAAGGAGGATGGGAATGACCTCTGATAGGTCTATGGTAAGTGGTATGGTCCTTGGAATGATCCTTGAGTGAAGGATGTGTTGGAAAGTGATGTTTTGGAGCACTAGGGATCACTTGAGGGTTGTCATTTATGGCAACACTTATGTTTGGAATGATTTCATGTTGATAAGATTTCCACTAGAGTCATATTCATGAAAATGACTAAGTCCAGAATCAGGATAACAGGGTACAATGCTATAGTTTTGGTTAGCGATGAAGAAATACAAGATATTGGGACTTGCAAAGTTAACTGAAGGTATTTTGGGATGTATACATGCTTCAGTTAAGAGTGCATAATTTTTGGTTACCAGATTTGTGAGATACAGTGTTCAGAAGGTATACAAAGACAGTAAAATAACATAACAGGGTATATGAATAGTTGCGAAGATCAAGGAGAGTATAGTGGATATGGTAACGTACTATGATAGGTGAATAGAGTATATTGCTAACTCTTTGGTAATATAATATCATTGACTTCAAAATTAACATTTGCATAAGTTATTATTATGTTTTGTATCACATTTGTGAAGCCAACTTGAAGGGTGATTTTGTATAAGTATAGAGATCTTTTGTGAAAGCGATATATGGCTATGTTATAATGATGAAGAAAGATTGTGAATGTAAGAGTAGAGATCAGATGCGAGATCAATAAGAGGCTGAGCTACAACTGGAACTATCTAAGCAAGGTAAGTGCTTGTATTTTTCACATTCTGAAGAACTCTTTAGAGACAGTTTTGATTGTAAGAGCAAGTGTGCTCACCACCTTTAACCAACTATTTTGTATACCCCTAACAGGGTTTTGTATTCCTCTAACAAGGAAATGTACTATGTAACAATCAGCTCCTAACAAGGATAGATCTCCTAGTAGGGATATTATATTTTAGTGCATATTTGTGGGTACCATACCCACCAGGGTTTTCCCTTGGCTAGGGTTTCTTGGAGAACAAATCATGGTGTCATGAGTAATGTGTTATGCTTATATGTTCTTTTCATTTCTGCATTACTTTGGATTGTTTATAACTATTTGAAGTTAAAATTAAGATCAAAGTTTTTTAATACTAATTCAGCCCCCCTCTCAATATTACCTAATCCTAACAGGATGAACAAGAGTGATGGTACACAACAAAGGTATGAACACACATTTTTCTATGAAGAACACAAATCCATTCCTAGTCTCTACATCAAGAATTGTTGACTAGACTTGGTGGGTTGGTGAAACATGGCATATGGACCATGTTAAGATATTATAAGGAGTTAGAACAAAGTAGGAAGTCCTATTTGAATTTTTTACATAATGGAGGCTCTAGGTGCATTGGGTGAAGCCTAGACAGTGGATCCTTATGAAGGATGTATGATGTGAGAAGCTTTTCTCACTTTTTACTAATTGTTCTTGTATTTATATAAGGGTATGGCTTCAGAGTGTCTTACACACCACCTCTACATCACATTCATATTCTAATAAAGTATAAATCATACAATAACAATACACATCGATAAACATACAAGCATAACTATAAGGCATGTGAAATTTACAAAACATAAGACATCCACAAAAACATAAATTAGTATACATAAATACACCAAACACATGAATTGCATACCTAAAACATAAAAAAAAATTCATAGGAAATGAAGCAAAATATATATGCCCAATAATGTCATACATCGAATATATCCAATATAGCTAAACTGGCTTCCTCAAAGCCAAATGGTTGTACAACATGTCACTTATACAATATACGAAAAATATGTACACTAATGCCATATATGCATACAATATATATCCCTAATCTAGTCCTTTCCCGCCAGGGGAAGAAAACAAATCCCAAGTTGTCTTCAATCATCATGTTGATGGAGATGAAGTGGATACTGTAGTCTTCCGAGTGTGCTCACTAGTCCTCATGTATAGACTCTTCTACAACTCGAGCTAATAAAAAATAAATTAAGCATCAATAACTAATATACATCAAAATTGAATTATACATTGACATAAAATAGAATATTCTCTTACTAGTAGCAAATAGTCAATATGTACATCCACTGAAGGTGCATATTGATGATCTGGAGTAATAAGTCCCTACAACAATGATCAAAGTAATAATTAAAATACATACATGAATATCATTATAAAATTCAATACAAACTATTAAAATAATAATTAAAATTAAGTCATATCTTTCATACCTCAGTTAGTGCTTCAGAACTAGCTACTGTTGCAGCTACTCCATGATCCAAAGTATCATGAACAAAAGGAGGAGTCTCTGATGTCAATAACTGAAAATGAAACAAATATTATGTAGTTATCAAGATTACATATATTTTTTACAACCCTCCTAATGAATTTAAATGATACCTCTGTGAAGGTTCCACCGCATCCTTCGGTATGCGGTGTTGATGTGGAAGCTCCAACATTCAACTAGTGCAAATGTACATGATAATTTATAGGACAACCATTCATATAAGAACATACTCCTGACATGTTAATTATAATGAATTGTTAAATATATACCTGTGGACTCAATGAAGACGTCACAAAGCTAGGTGAAAGAATGTGATCACCGCAATGACCACTTTTCCTCTGGATTTTGATCATAATTTGTCTAGTAATTTAGTTATTCATTCATTTGTTAATTAAATATAATCAAGTAAATCAAATTAACATGCAAATAAAGATACCTCAAGGAAAGTGGCATGATCCCCTTCATTATCTATTGTGAATGTCGATGGTCCACCAGTGAACTAATGCACATGCACAATAATTTATCATACAATCATTCATATAATTACATAATAATTAAATATATTAATTAAAATGCTTTATTTGATACATACTTGTGGAGTTGACAATGATGTGTAGAAGGGGAATGGATGATCATTTCCATTGCCACCGACACTCTTTCCCTGAATTTTGATCATAATCAATAGATACTAAATTAATTATTTATTCTTTAATAAATGAAATATGATCAAATAAATTTAATGAACATGGAAATGTTTACCTTTGTGTCAATACCAAATTTCATATTTAGAAAATAATTAGTCATCATTCCATGATCCTCTTCCTCTCTCTTGGTAGTACCAAATGTGCACAAGGATCCACATAATTGACAAATATGCCCCCTCAAAGATTGACCATGGTGACCCTAAACTAAAGGAGTGGCACACTAAATGAGAGTCTATGTCACAGCACTAATCATGCCTAGTGTGTCCACCTCTCCTATTAGAAATATATTATGGGAAAGTGAGATATTGAGTGGGGGAGAGGGTGAATCAGATATCAACCAATTGTTCTATTTTGACATAAACTAACTCCCATAACATAAGAATCAAATTTAATACTATAAGAGATCTAATATCCTAATCATTATCCATGAAAATAACACATAACACAATGATTTTGGTTACACAGAAACCCTTGAAAGGTAAAACTGGGGTGGGGATGACACCCACAAATCTTCACTACTATGGTATTAAAGTTTTACTATTACAGATACAAGCTTGATCATAAAAGATGATCTACCCTGTGAGGGGTCTATCCTATTAAGAGCTTTGAGACTTATACAATCTACCTTGCAAAAGGATTTGAACTTACAATAAAGTAAGCACTCAGTTAAGAGATTTACTAAGCTTTGTTAAAACCACTTTGTTAAGAGATTTACCCTGATTCACCTGTTAGAATGTTTCAGTACATGATACTTTGGTTTGCACTATGATGTTGATTAAAAATATCCTCCTTATAGTATAGATTTGATCTCCTCTATCAAATATATCTCTATTCTATCCTTCACTTCTCTACTCAGTCACTGAACTCTATTTTTGATAATCAAATAACTTTGATTCTCTACAAGTATGAGATCTTCTTCATTCAATTCTCCTATCTCATGATACATTTTAGGGTTTGGATCTCATCTTATATAAATAATTAATCATCTCCATGATATGAGATCTATGATCTGGATTGTCTACTTTTTCCACTTAACCATTCCCTAATTTTGATTGGTTACATGAATTACATAGGGATTAATGATTACAATTATAAAGCATAATCACCTCTATGATTTCCTCTATCAATAATAAGTATCATGTAGATGTTGACCAAAATGGTTTACCTAAGTGTTTGTGCCATAACAAACGCATATGTCAAATATGTCTTACTCGACATTTGATATCTCTGGCACTTGACGCTCACTATTCTTCATATCCTTGTGCTTGACACTGACATCTCCACATAACTCAGCATAAAATTACTTGGCTAAAATTGAAGTACTCGATGACCACAAACTTTCTTGGTAGTAACTACTACTCGGTAAATGTAAAATATACATAACTCGGCCTATACATGATGACTTAGTCACACTAATGACTGACCAACATGCCTAGAAAATGACTAAGTGTAAGACACTAATAGACAACAAAACTTAGGGATCAACAATCTCCCCTTTTCACATTAGTGGAAAAAAAACTTTGTCGTGACATTTATATTACATTACAAGAGTACTTAGTAATAGAAAAAAAATTCTATACAATACTCCCCCTAAGACTTGATTGAGTCTTCAAAAAAAAAATTTACATATACATAAGACTCCTTATTGATATAAAACTAAATATATACAGTTTCGATACTTAGTATGTCATACCATGTTTCCACTATGTTTAGCTCCCTATTTCTGCTCTTTCTTATTCTTCTGAACTATGTCATTTCAATATGCTTAGTATGTTATCATGGTAGCTATTTCCCCCTTGTTTTTGTCACTTCAAGTTCCTGGGGTGTGGGGATTTTGAAATGCTTGTCCAAGAATGGTTTGTGAAGCTTCATTACCATCCCTAATGCATTGTCCAAACCAAAGATTATAGACTTCAAAACCTTAGACTTAATTTCTAGCTCGTTAGCTAGCTCAACTAGGCTCTCGACAATTGAAAGATGGGGGTCTTTCTGAACTAATTCCTTTGTTGTAAGTAAGTCCCTCTACATAACCTTGAGATGAGGTGTCAACACTTTTTGAATAGAGATTATTCAAGCCCTTATTTTAAAATCATTAGCCACGAACTTGACTAATCTACCCTAGGACTATAATAATCCGGTAAAATGTATAGAGTTGGAACTTGCATCCATGCTTAGTGAGTGACTTGTAGACTTTAGATCTAGCTACAGTTTGTCTATAAGATCCTGATTATCATTTGTAAAATATTCCACATTGCATAAATTCTTGTACACAGAATGGGCATTTTGTACTTCTTCTAAATTTGTTATTAAGGTAGAGAGTTCTACCCATTTCATTGCAATGTCAACAGAGACCTTATTGAGTACCTTGGTCTCAAACTTCCTTTCTAACCATTGTAGAAATTTATCATAGGTTTCACTATCATCATCAATTACCTTCTTGAAAATATGTAAAAGTTTCTCTAGAATAGGTGCATAATCATTTACATCATGCATCTCAAAAGCATCTATGAAAATACCTTTTATCTCATGTAGTACCTACTTTGCTGATGTTCCCTTCTCATCTCTTCCTGTTTACTCTTCTTCTTCAGTAGATATTGCAAGATTTTCATTTTTTCATAGGTCAAGTTATCAGTGTCCCACTTAGGAATCACTTAACTTCTTCGAGTGTCACCTATGTGTTAGGATAATTCTCCTTCTTCTTTTGTGACTTCTTCCTAGGTGTGTTCCCACTTGACATCTATATTAAAGCTTTTATTGCCTCTTGTTCCTTAGGCTCTTATGTGTCTTGTTATTTCTCTTCCTTAGTCTTTTCCTTTTCCTTCTCCTCCATACGAGGACTAACTAATACCAATGTAGACTATTCTTCTTTCTCTTTTCTTGTCTCCTCGGTAGATGTAGGCTTTTGTGTGATTGTTGACTTGTCTTGTTTCTCGGCATTAGCACTTGTTGAGACTAGAAGATCAACTATGACTATATGGGGGCTTTCTAGGGTAATTTCAACAATTTATGTGGTCTCAATCTATGGATAATCTTGTACTTGTAGTATAACCAGATTGATGCTCAATAGAAATTTATCCTTGGTTGCCTTAGCTTGTATATGTTGATGAATTTCTTCCTCGGTCAATATATTTGTTTTCACTGGGCAGTCCTCAATGATGTCAAAAATATTTATCTCATCATTTTTCTTTGTCTCTTCATCCTTCTGATCTTCTTCCTTCTAAACTTTTTCTTCACTAACATCCTCCTTTTTGTCCAGTTCTACTCCCTTGGATGTGCTCGACTGTGAACTCTTATGAACTATAAGACCAAAAATGATTTTCCATAATCTTGTGCTCTATTGCACAATCTCTTCAACTTTGTGTTGTAACACTGAATATTCTTAGAGCTTGGGTACAAATCTATTTCTGTACTTCTCCATATATTTC
This sequence comes from Chamaecyparis obtusa, assembly GCA_027943335.1. Classification (NCBI taxonomy): domain Eukaryota; kingdom Viridiplantae; phylum Streptophyta; class Pinopsida; order Cupressales; family Cupressaceae; genus Chamaecyparis; species Chamaecyparis obtusa. Next base: position 14,000 of record BSBK01006415.1, read on the forward strand.
TTGATATATCAAGGGGATAAGTCAGGCATGACTTGAACAAGAGTACTCTCCCTGATTTTCTTCTCGGTCATTAAGGCATATTCCCATTTCTGAGATATCCTCTTGTACAATTCATTAGGAATATTACTACCCAACTGTAATGGTGTCATCTTAAATATACAAAGCATACCAAGGATAGCTTGTTCTACTCTCTCCCTATCTTCAATGCTCAGTTTCTCAAATCTAATTTTCTTAAATCCTGCAAGGCCAAAAATGCTTGTGATGTTGTGGCATATATCATTCATAGTTAGTTATTTCCTCTAAGGTAATGCCTTTTTCTTAATATCCTCATCAAATTCAGTTTCCTCATCATCTTTCTCCAAAATCATCTTTCTTCTTCGCTTCTTCCTTATATTTCTTGGTACAACCTTAGCTTGAACTGGTTTTCTTTTCCCTAAAGTGGGGGTCTTATTTTCTAGCTTTGTCACTTTCAGTAGAGTTAAAACTATCAAATAGTCCTTTAGTATCCTCTTCTTGGTATTGAGTTTCATTCTGTTGTATTTCTATTTCTCTTCTTCTTCTTAGGAATTTCTTCAATTCACCTCTGGCTGCTTCAAGTTGTTGTAATGCAAGATGAATATCAATCTTCTAATTTTGTATGATCTTTCCCAACTTATAAACCTCCATCTCAAGATCTTTGTCTCACAAGTGGTTAGAATTCTTTAAGAGACTAGGCTCTAATACCAATTGTTGGAAATATATTATGGGAAAGTGAGATACTCAGAGGGGGTGGTGAATCATATATCAACCTATTGTTCTCTTTTGACATAAACTAACTCACATAACATAAGGATAAAATTTAATATTATAACAAATCTAATATCCTAATCATTATCGATGTAAATAACACATAACATAATGATTTTGGTTACCTAGAAACTCTTGAAAGGTAAAATTGGGGTGGGGATGACACCCACAAATCTTTACTACTACAGTATTAAATTTTTCATGTTAGGGCTACAAGTTTTATCATAAAAGATGATCTACCCTATGAGGGGTCTACCTTATTAAGAGCTTTGAGACTTATACAATCTACCTTGCAAAAGTATTTAAATGTACAACAAAGTAAGCACTTGATTAAGAGATTTACTAAGGTTTGTTAAAACCATTCTATTAAGAGATTTACCCTAATTCACCTGTTAGAATGTCTCAGCACCTGATCCTTCAATTTGTACTACATTACTAATTACAGATCTTCTCTTTATAGTATAGATTTGATCTCCTCTACCAAATATATCTATATTATGTCCTTTACTACTCTACTCAGTCACTAAACTCTATTTCTGATAATCAAATCACTTTGCTACTCTGCAAGTATGAGATCTTCTTCATTCAATTCTCCTCTCTCATGATACATTTTAGGATTCAGATCTCATCTTATATAAATAATTAATCATATCCATCATATGAGATCTACGATCTGGATTGTCTAATTTTTCTACTTAACCATTCCCTAATTATGATTGGTTACATGAATTACATAGGGATTAATGATTACAATTTTAAAGCATAATCACCTCTATGATTTCATCTATCAATAATAAGAATCATGTAGATGTCAGCCAAAATGGTTTTCCTAAGTGTTTGTGCCATAACAAACACATATGTCAAAGATGGCTTACTCAACATTTGATATCCCTGACACTTAGCACTCATTGTTCTTCATACCCTGGTGCTCAGCACTGACATCTCTACATAACGTGGCTAATACTGAAGTACTCAGTGACCACGGACTTTTTCGGCAATAAATGTTGCTTGATAAATGTACAATATACATAATTCAGCCTATACATGACTCAATCATAGTGATTACAGACCAACATTTCCTAGAAAATGATTAAGTGTAAGACACTAATAGACAACAAAGCTTAGGGATCAACACTCTACATGTTCCTTCACAACAGAAGGAATACTAACATGATCCACTCGTGGCTTGCCAATGGAACCATAGGTGCTTAGGGTCATGATGTTCCCCCACTCTATCAAATGATAATCCCCCTCCTCTACCCTAAGAATATAGAAAGTCAAAATAATTTGGCACCTCCTTGAGTACAAACTCGCAATAGAGTTTCCTCAAGAAATATATAGGAACATCACGACTGTTTCAGGGAGGGGAATCAAAGACCATCCACCATCTCTCCCAAAAGTTGTTTTTTATGTCTTCATTCAAGCACCAATGAATTGGGAACCTCCTTGTTGTAGTTCTAAGAGTATCAATGTCCCCTAGTTTTTTAAAGAGTTTTCAAATGTCATCTTTTGTGATTTTTTTCTTTTTTATGTCCTTATATGACAATTTATTTGCATAATATTGTTTTTGTTCTTCTCTTTTAGCATGCCATAAATTAAGTTTCCCACTAACTAAGCCTACATGGGTCAAGATTGATTCCAATAATTTTTTAATTCTTTCCCTTCTAGGATTTGTAGCATTAGAATTTTTTAACCTCCTAATGAAAGATTCTAATTCTTTTTTCCCTCTTTCAATTTGGCTCATCAAGTTTTCATGTGTTCCAAGAGGAGGTTTCTCAATTGGTGGAGGTGGTTGAGATTCATTTTCTTGGTTATTTTCTTCATTCATTTGTTCATGAGGAGAATATGGAGGGTTTGGTTGAGGGTTTTGTTTAGGGAGATCATTTCTTCCTAGAAATTAAAACAAAATCAATTTTAAAATCTTAATTACACTTAAAATCTAAGAAAAGAAATTTTAACAAAACAAATTGCTTCAAAATTGAAATTTCAATACAAATGGGAGGCATGGGCTGTAAAAACACTTACCTCTTCTTCTGGTTCAAACTTGATGACATCATGGAGCCATTCTTTATCAAAATTGATGAATTGAATTAGCAAAATGTCTTTGTGCACACGCTCTGGGAAGCCCTCTTTCGCTACAAACATGGGTTTGTGGCATGAAAGTGGGCATTTGAAAGGCAACCATAAAATTTTATATCTTTTTACATAGCGCATGCACCCTATAGTGTGCACGTACTATGTTTTGAATTTCTCAAGCCTAAGGCTTGGGCAACCCAAGACATAGCACATGCACACTATAGGGCACACACACTTTAGTGCATATGCACTATGACCGTTGGAGGGCCAAAAAGGAATGTGGCACCTTTTTGGTCCCCCATCTTTGTGCATATAACCAAATCTTCTAAGCTTTCTAATCATATAAATTTTTCTATTTTTAGACAATATTAGCATAGTAAACTTTAATTTTCTTTACCAGTGTGTCATGCCCATAAAATTCTACCTAAAAATCACACCAACTTTTTTTTTTTAAGGGTAAATTAAGTCCAAGTTTATGTTGCAGGTTAACGGGACCTAAGGCCAAGTTCAAAAGAGTATGAAGAACACTATCTCTACAAATGATGGTTTTCATAAAAGTTATTAGCCGGAATGTTTTAACGACGGATCCAAAAAGGTGGTGACATTGTAGCCAGGTTTACGAAGGGGTTAGGATGAACAAATCTTGATTTATTAAAATTATCCTTAACTATTTTGAAATAATTAGAATTTAAACTAAACAAGGTTAGTTCACCCATCTAGAATACAATCTAGAAAAGTCCTATTATCATATTTAATTTAATAGTGATACCAAGTGTAATTCAATAATGAAGGCCTTGTTACAAATGAACAATTCGTTGTTTTAAGAATCATATAGATAACATAGAGTAGAAGAGCATTACCTAAAATATTCTTTAAATAATGTTCTTATATATAATTATATAAATTAATGATAATATGAATTGAATATATATCTGAATTAAATAATCAATTTAATGGATGATTATGATTAAATAGACATATATTAATTAATTAATATAGTTATTAACTAATTAATAAATTATAAAATATTAATTAATAATTTATATAATTAATAATTATAGTATAATAATTAATTAACATTATTATTAATCAATTAATAAACTATAATATATTAATTATATTACATATATATATATATAATATAATATAATTAATGATTATATCAATTTAGAATAAGCAATACTTATTAATTAAATGATTAAAAAAAATAATAATAAATAAAAACCATTAAAAAGTAATCTACCTAACTAAACCCACTAAGCTATACACCTATCTCCCTACATCCTTTTCCCCTCCTAGGTTCACGTGCGAAAGTCAAAGAAGGGGTATTGCAGCCAAGAGACTGGCGCATGCATAAAAAAAAATGGCTTTGTTCTCTCCTAAAAGCCTGCGCAACACTTAGAGAAGAGGGGAGATTGGGTGAGGGGTGTGGGGATTTGGGAGTTTGGGTCCCACCCCATCCCATTTCCTAAGACAAGAAAGGCTTACACAGGTGTAGTTGGAAAGGTAGCCTTCATCCAAAAATCAGCAAGGATAGCAAGGTAATAGTCAATGCACTTTTGCCAATTTGCCAAGGACAACACGCGCAGGGTTGAAGATGACTAAGGGTTTTCAACCAATGGTATATATTATGTGTCTACACTAGTACAGGTGCATTGACCAATGAAGGGTTGGTAATTTAATACAAGCCTGCACTCCATGTAGTGTGCCTCTTTTTGGGGTTGAGATAACAAAAAGGTGGGCAGAATAAAATTATAATAAGATATAAAATAAGGTGAGTATAAAGTGCAATGACCAAAGCATAATATATAATATGATATTTTTGTTTGCAAATAATTACCCTCTATTCTATGAGCCAATAAGGGAATAGCTTAGGTAGAGTATAGGTTTAATGCATTAGACTTCTATTATATTTGTTTTTGAATTACAAGTTGGCAGAAAAAATAATATTATATTGACTGTGGTAAATGAATTTGTATGGGAAATTTTCCCATACAAATTCCAGAGACCTGTAGGTCTCTCTTCTCACATTTTTGCCCATTTCTTAGTCTCTTTTTTTTTGAACTTGTTTGTGTTGCTATTTATTTTTCTTCCATACACCTAAATTAATATTGATGATTTTTTTACTATTAGGAGATAAAATTGGTTTCTCTTTTAAATTTTTAGTTTCTCTATAGAGTGCTTAAAGCTCTAAAATTTCTATTTATGTTTGCATATTAAGCTAATGATTTTCTCATCCAAAATAACAAGACAAGCTCACAATTTATTTGCATGATAAAAGGATGTGAAACAGAGATTGATTTTTTTTTGAATCAATACATTTACACACAATGATCCTTAGAACAAGATTTATAACATAATGAGAGTTCTATTTTCATTTCAATAGCCTTCATTGTAATACATTGTAATGACATTTATCAAGAAGGAAATCTATTCTTTTCTTAATAACATCTACATCTTTTCACTACTATCACAAGAGAAACTTCCATTTCTACATTTGATAACACATTATTCTATAATCTTTGTTTTCATAAGAACATGATTATGCCATATCATAAATGAAACTATCAACCAAATTTACATTCACTTCCTCACAACTCATTACAACAACTCTTGATTCAATACATGACTTGGAGAGTCTTCTCCAATACAATAACAATTTACAACCTTTACATAATTTTCACAAACACATAGGACAAATAGTGCCTCTCCTTCCAATCCTACAAAAGCAACCTGAAAGAAACAAGTCAAAAGAAACCATGGTACTCTCCTCCCTACCATAGGTCCAAATAGATGGACAACCCCCGAGCTAGGGGAGTTCAAGCCAACCGGGTGACAAAACATACACATTCCTCCTTACATTTACTTCCACATGATCATTTACTCAACAACTTCAATTGAAACCACAAAAAAAAGAAACACTACAATACATAATAAGAAAGCTTCCCAACCCATGGCTTTCACAAGAGGCTTAACCACAAGCCTTCAATGGGTGAAGGTGGACCAAGTACTCCTTTGGGAGAAAAAGGGCCTGCAAAGAAGATTACAACTACAAGAAGATTCTATATCATATATTCTATGGTATTCCATGATCACACTTGTTTATGATTTCATTTTCTTTAGTTATAATGATTTGAGTATTGGGTATACAAAGAAGATTAAGGAATGGTGGTAGGTACTTGTTGGATTGATCTACGATCCTAGCAGATCGATGATCTGATCGATTTGACCATAATTATTGATAGAGACAAAATTATATATTTTATATGTGTTTTGGTCGAGGTTAGCATGAAGATATGATTTTTTTTATTAAGGTTCTACACGTTACATGTTTTACACTTGGAATCGACAAGTTAACTCATTATACTTTGCAATTGGATATATAAGATCAAGTTTTTGTGGAGATTTTATGTAGTGATTGGATAGAGGAAATTGTGTGAAGTTCAAAGATGATATACTAATATTTTTTGTATGTGAAGAACATGATATCCAAGGTTAGGTTAATGTATATCTACTATACCTAAATGGAATTGTATGGGCATAGGTGATGCTATTTCTTAGTTCACCATTTTGGTTTGTAGTCCAAATTTTTGGATGGAAATAAGACTCTATGTGTATATTGTAACTTAAGTAGTGATCACTAGGAAATGGGCATGAATTAAAGTACATTCCATTTTGTACTATTATCCTTAACCAGGTTAGCATCTTTATTTCTACTGTGATAGTTGTGGGTTCCATCCCCACTGTGGTTTTTCCCTTAACTAGGTTTCCATTCAAAAATCATTGTGTTATGAGTTTTTGGATGATTGATTTATGTTTCAGTTATTTAATTTTTATTGCTATCTATTTATGGTTAAAGAATCTAATTAGTAGAGTTAAAAAATTTAGAGCACTGATTCAACCCCCCGTTCTTAGTGTTCCTTAATACCAATAATTGGTATTAGATTCTTGTGCCCTAAAGAAAGAGCTTGAGGAAGATCCTAATGGGTGATTCAATAGTTTCTAGTAGTATTAAGAGATATATCATGATTGCACTTGAAGATGTTGATAATTCATATGATAAAAACATTGAACTAAAATAAAAACTCAAATATATTTAAATCATAATAGAGAATCTAAAGGAGTAGCTACATATGTCTAGAGAAAAGAGGAAAGATCTTATTGAGAAGTTGAATTTGAAAGGAAGAAATGATGATTCATCATACATGAAGGAGAAATATGATCAATGTGAGAAACTTGTGAAAGAAAAAGAGAAACTGAAACATGAGATGGAAGCCATCATGATGAATTTGAAAAAGGAGATTGAGGAAAATAAAATGAATCAAGAACATCTTGAAAAATACTTGAAAGACAAGTCAGATGAATACCAAAAATTAAATTATTAGATTGGACATATGCATCTTGATCTTGATGAAGTATGACATAATGAGAAAGATTTTTAAAGGGTTAATAAAGTTCTTAGGAGTAAGATTTTGTAGCTAATGAATTCAAAGAAAATTTCAAATCCAATTCAACGAATCTTGATACATGTATTGAGAGTCAAAGACCTAAAGGAAACACATAAGGACTTGGATTTGAAAAGGGACAAAGTTCTAGATCTAGTGATAAAAGAAATTCATTAGAGAGTCGTATTGAATAACCTAAGAAGACACCTACGAGGCAACCAAATTTCAATGGTAGATGATTTACATGCAACAAATTCAGTCATAGAGTTAAGGAGTATAGAAGAATACCTAATACCAAATTTTTTTTGGTTACTATTATACTTGCTAAAACTATGGACACAAATATAATGAATGCAATGAAAAGGTGAACTAAGGAAATGTAACCTATTACAAATACAAAAAATTTTGACACTTGGTGAAGCAATACAGATTAAGGATAAATCAAGAAAATCCAAGGTATGGGAATCCAAATGTGATGTGTTTCAATTGTAATAATTTTGATCACATTGCTAAGAACCATAAATACAAAAATCTAATATGAGTACAAGAGGATCAGTTGAGACAAACAAAGTGCAGGATGATAAAGAAAAGAAAATTGTTGATGTACAATAAGTTAGGAAAGAAATAAGGAGGATATGGATGAGAGAACAATAGATAGATTTTACTAGACAGATTGTGCCATATTATAGTGTGAATATCTCATCAAAAAATTAATTATGTCATGGACCTAAGAGGGAGTGTTTATTAAAAACCCTTACCTTACCCCTAAATCTAAAGGAATGGGAGAAGCAATCAATGGAGTTAGATGTAGAGTTAAAATTAAATCATCATAAGACTAATTTTGATGGAATGTGATCAATTGTTGTATGATCAATTATTGAGGATCATAGGCATAATTTTGATCACTAGATCTATGTAGCTTTTTGAGCTAAGGTTTGGCACATTTATTGTGATTTATTTTTGAAGCATTCCATGGATGGAAATGGCTTTATGTGACATCATTTTGAACCATGTTATCTTAAGAATGAGATAAAAAAAGAGATTGAAAGTGATTTGAGAAGAGATTTGTGAATTTTCAAAGATCAAACTTGCAAACCCTAGTCACCATCATAAACATGTATTTATTACTTCGTCACTTGATAGATTTGATTAGTAACTATGTATACACCTATATGGTTGTTTATATTAAGGATAGAATGCAAAATCAATTCTAGAAACACCTACATAAATCTATGGAATATGACCTTGTTGGAGCCTTTTCTTATGTACCTTATGCATTATTAAATGTAGAAGACATTAGGGCATACATTTGTTGTACTCTTGAGGAGATAGGAGAGTATCCAATATTTAAGATGTATGAATCCATGTGTGTTATTGGTCAATTAAAGGAAGAGTTCAAAGTTTTAGAGACAATGAAGTTATCTCAAGTTATGAAGTTTTACACCTTTGATGAACTATAATTGATTAGACATTTTTTAGTAGAATTCATGATCAATTCATTTGACTAAGAAAATAGAAGTAGTTATCAGTAAGATACCTAAACAAGTTTTTACTGGTAAGCCACAATTTACTATGGATGATGTATTGAAGAAAGTGATACATGTATGGAATTTTAGTTTAGTTAAATAAATATTATAATAGATATGATGTAGAAGAGAAGATGAAACTACAGGAAGGAGTGGCTCCATATATAAACAAATTCAATAGAGCATGATGATCTATTTTCCAAGATTGAGGAAAGAAGATTAACTGCATTGGTGTTATATATAGGAGGAACTAAGAGGAGCAGGGTGGTGGTGGATCAGTTTAAATAGGTAATGATTGAACCATAAATCTGATTATTCTTTTAAAAAACTTCCAAATAATAATATATGCAAGTTAAACTATCACATATAAAGAAAATAAATCAGGCATCCACAAAGCATAACACATAGCACAACTATTTTTATCATGGAAACCCTTGTAAGAGGGAGAAAACCACAGTGGGGATGAAACCCATCAATCTCTTCATTGCAGTAAAAAGAGTTTCCCTGTTAGGAGCTTATAATACCTTGTCAAGGGTTCACCCTATTAGTAGTAGCTAGTACCTTGTTATAAGTACCAAAAGAACTGTTAGGATTTGCCTTGCAAGAGGATTTAGAACTCCAATTAATAACTTACCCTATTAAAGGATTTATACAAAAATACATGTTAAAGTCCGCCTTGTTAAGGGATTTAACTTTCTAATCAATCAATTTATCCTTGAGAAATGAACTCAAATGACTGATCTGCAAATGACACTACTTTCTTGTCATATTCACTACAATATATGAAATCTAGTTTGTTAATATGATTTAGAACAATAGAGAGGGGGGGTGAATTAGTTGTTCTCAAGTCCTGATGCATAAAACAATCTTAAAAACTTATCCTTAAATTAGATCCAAAACCAAAACAAAAATGGTCATCACTGATTTGATAATAGAAACATATAAAAATGCAGTCCACTACCTAGCTGTAACTTAACTTACAAAACATAGTAATGTTTAGATCTAAACATTCACACAAGTATAAACACTAGGATTTATATTGGAAACCCAATTTGGGAAAAACCACTTTGTAACATGCTACTATTATTTTCACTCTTTTGAAGTGAGCTTGGTAAAAAGCCAACCCTATCAAAGGTTACAATACACACTGTCAAATGTGACTTGGTTAAAGGATTTCACCTTGTTAAAAGTGAGCCTAGTCATAGGACTTAGATACACTCCATTAGAATGCAACCTTGTTCAAAGGATTTAACATATGAATGTTAGGTCAACCTCTGTTAAAAGGATTTTGACCGTTACAATGGTTAGAAAGTAGCAGCAGTATTATCTGAAAAATATACAACTCACTTTGCAAATATCAAATCTGATTCCATACACTAATGTTGGTTTACTGACTTTGAAACTTTTCCATTTCCATCTCTGATCTACTTGGAACTTTTCTTCAAGAAATCACCACACTTCTCCTTAAGCCTTTTCTTCTTATTCAGTCAATAAAACTTTCTTCTTCCAGCATTCTCTGTTCGCCATGTGCATGCATATCACAATGCTTAGGTTCCCTTATATTTTTCTTAATTAGGTTAACTCATCTTTTTCCGCTCAACCTCAATCATAGATCTTAGGGTTAGGTCAGATTCATTGAATCTACTCACTTCATGTTCTTTGGCTCCTTTTCTAGAATCATCTCAAATCTCTTAAATATTTACAATAAAACATTTTAAAGTGCATTTAATGCTTCCAAACAATCAATAAATAAAGTCAACATGTTTTACATAATCCAAGAATTCAACAATGTCAGCTCCAAAATTAAATTCTCTTCAAATATAAAATTGTTGATGCTCGGTCAATACTGTGATTGTTCACTCGGTCTTCATGTAGAACGCTCGGTCAATACTAAAATTGTTTCCTAGGCTTACACTGCCTTCCTCAAAAATTTACTGATGCTTGGTCAACGCTATAATTTTTCTCGGCATATACTAACTCGGTCAACACTAACATCACTTAGCTTAAACATGATTTTTCCATTCTTTGCTTGGTTAAGCCTACCAGTTTAGTCTTCAGTCTTACTAAGATAAACAATACATTATGTCATCATAGTGCAACATAGTCAAGTACACTTTGTAATATCAAGATAACTCAACCTTTCCCTAGGTGCTATTGTTACCGACCTTGCTTACCCCTTAGCAAAACTCTTAAAGATATAGTACTTTCCTAAGTAGCAATAGTCTTACCAATTAAGGTTTGACATCAATGACAATACAACAATTGTTTCAATTGTAGTTTCCAGCAATCTCCATCTTTGGCATTGATGGAAACACCATATGATATCACCTAAATAACACATGGATTACCAACCAATCCAAAAACTTGTCTATCCATCAGAAAATTAGTTATAATGTCCTTAGTTTCATTCAGATTCAGAATCCTGTATGCCTCACTTCTGTGACTGTCAGAAGTATTCAGATCTCCCTCTATCCTAATCCTTCATTTTAGTTCATCATCCTTATCTTAAGTTTCATCAGTTCATCTCACTTTTACTTTTCAGTATCATGTGTTATCATATCTCATGTGTTATCATATTAGTACATTATCCCTCTTTGAAAAAAATGCCAAAGTAGCAACTAAAACATACATCCATCAGATGTAGATAATATCTATGCAGCTCAGTGTTTCTCCCTCTGTCATCTTGCTTATGATTGATTCCTTGGCTTTTCTTCTCTTCACAAGTCTAGGCCAACCCTAAAGTGTGACAATCTTCTGCATCAATTTGTCAAATATTCTGCTATAGCACATTTGATGCAGTGCTCCTAGCTTGTCTAGGTAGCCTTAGTTATGGGAAGAACCCCTAATTGACTTCTCAAATACTCATGAGCTTCTCTGGGTAAAGCTTTAGTGAATATGTCTGCTAATTGTTCTTTTGTATTCACATATTCCATTCGGACTTCTTTGTCTTGTACTAATTTTCTCAAGTAGTGATACTTGATTGCAATGTGTTTGGTCTTAGTGTGCATCATTTGATTCTTAGAAATATTGATAGCACTTGTGTTGTTATAGAAAATAACAATAGGTTTAGTGATTTCTTCTTTCATGCCTATCAACAATTGTTTTATCCATACCAAGTTTGAACAGTTCACTACAGCAGCAACATACTCGGCCTCAGTAGTAGATTGGGAAATGCAATTTTTTTTCTTGCTTGTCTAGGAGACTAATCTCTATCCAAGAAAGAAAGCTCAACCACGAGTACTCTTTCTATCATCTACATTTCCTGCCCAATCAACATCTGTATAAACTCGGAGTTCAAAATTTTCATCCTTCTTATAATATAGACCATAGTCAGTAGTTCCTTTCAAGTATCTCATAATTCTTTTCACAGCCATCATATGTGTTTCCTTAGGATTGGAAGAGAATCTTTCCACAATCCCAATAGCTAATGCAATATCTGGTTCATTATGTACAACATACTGCAATTTTCCAATCATGGATCTGTACAAAGTTTGATTCAATTCTACAGCATCATCATTCTTAGATAACTTTTGTCTAGTAACCATAGGAGTTCCCACTAGTTTAGCATCTTCCATCACAAAAGTTTTCAGTATTTCATTAACATACTTAGATTGTGTAATGAAAATTCCATTCTTCCTTTGATATACTTGTAAAACAACAAAGAATTTGATCTCACCAAACATACTCATTTCAAATTCAGTTTGCATTTCATTTGAAAAAATTTTACATAATGCATCTTGTCCACCAAAAATAATGTCATCAACAAAGATTTTTTCTAACAAGATACCTTTACCTTCTTCATCCTTCATGTACAGATTTCTTGTGTCATTTTTTTTTGAAAATCCAATCTGTATCAAGTAGTTGTGCAACCTCTCATACTATGCTCTAGGTGCTTTCTTCAATCCATATAATGCTTTATTCAGTTTGCACACCATGTGTCTTCTGTTTGGATCCATAAAACCTTCTGGTTGTTCTATGTAAACTTCTTCTTCTAGTATACCATTCAAAAATGCAAACTTGACATCCATTTGATATACCTTGAAATATTTATAAGCAGCATATGCAAGTAGAGTTCTTACTCCTTCCAATCTAGCTACGGGGGAAAATGTCTCCCCATAATGCATTCCTTCTTCTTATGCGTAGCCTTTGCATACTAGTCTAGCTTTGTTTATAGTGATTTCACCATTTTCATTCATCTTATTTCAAAACACCCACCTTGTTCCTATAACATTCTTGTTTTCAAGTCTTAGTACCAGAGTCCAAGTATCATTTTTCTCAATCTGGTCAATTTCTTCATTCATTGCTTGTATCCAGTCTTCATTCTCCAATGCTTCTCTAGTTGTCTTCAGTTCAAATTCACATAGTAGACATGTTGGATTCTTAGTCTTACTTCTGGTTTGGATTCCAGTATCTTTGTCTCCAATTATCTGTTCAGGCTTATGATGTCTTCTTACATATTTTTCCAAAACAGGTTCAGCTATTCTCTCCTCTATTTCATCATGTTCCTCAGTAAGATTGTCTGTCACTCGACATTTCTTACCTGAGACTTGACATCAGGTGCAAGTATGTTACTTACCTCTTCTTCTTCTTCAATGTATACAAAAGATCTATAATCTTCTGGTTCTCTTTTGCTGTCAGCTTCATTGCTTTCTACATACTCATCAATTTTGACATTCACACTTTCCACAATTTTGTTAGTGTTAGAGTTCAAACACTTTTAACCTTTTCTTTTCATGGAGTACCCTAGGAATATGCCTTCATCACTCTTAGCATCAAACTTTCCATTCCTAGTATCTTTTAATATATAGCACTTCTAAAGATTCTAAAGTATTTAACACTTGGTACATGCCCATGCCATAATTCATAAGGTGTCAGATTTGTACCTTTCTTGATTTGTGCCCGATTAAGAGTGTAGATAGTAGTGCTTATAGCTTCTTTCCAATATTTCTATGCCACATTCTTTTCAATCATCAATGTCCTTGCACAGTCCAAGATAGATCTATTTCTCCTTTCTTCTATACCATTTTGTGGAGGTGTTCTAGGTGCAAACATCTATCTTTTAATTCATCTATCATTGTAGAACAGATTAAATTCATTTGATGTAAATTCTCCACCTCGGTCAGATCTAAGACATTTCAAGGTCCTACCTATTTCTTTTTCAACCTTAGCCAAATACTACTTAAAATATTGAAAATCTTCAGATTTTTCTTTTAGAAACATCACATGCATCATCCTAGTATGATCATCAACAAACAAGATAAAGTATCTAGCACCATAGTAAATTTGTACACCCATAGGTCCACAAAGGTCAGTATGAACCAAATCTAACATGTTTTTAGAAGTAAAGGATTTTCTCTTGAAACTTTACTTTGTCATTGTTCCTAACTGGCATTCCTTGCACATCACATTCTCAGGTTTCTTCAATCTAGGTAGACCTCTTACCTTTTTCTTCTTACTTATCTCTACTAGATTGTCAAAGTTAACATGACACAGCCTTTTATGCCATAACCAAATATCATCAAGATGTGCAATTAAACATGTTTCTTCAGATATGTCAAGATAGAACAAATTACCTCTAGTCTGATCACCACTTCCAATCAGTTCTCTAGTAGCATTAAATATTTTAGCTTTCTTGTGATGAAATTCCACTTGATAACTAGTTTTGTTAAGCTGAGAAACACTTAATGAATCGTAATTAAGACCTTCAACCCAATATTCATTTTCATAAGATATCTTATCAGTCAGTTTAATCAAACCTTTTCCTCTAACATGACATGGTGCATCATTACCAAATTTTACACTTTTACCTCTGTAATGATGTAAGGTCTCAAACTTATTTTTGTCACCAGTCATGTGATGTGAATAACCACTGTCAATAATCCATTTATCATTCTTGTTCACATAAGATATCAATGCAGTTTTCTCATCCTCATCAGATTCATCTTTCATTGCAACATAGACTACCTCAATTTCAAAATCATCACTATCAGTGTCAGTCTCTTTTTAAGCAATGTAACAAGATCTCTTGTTAGGAATAAGGTTTTTGAACCTTGGATAATTCCTATTCTTATTATTTGTTTTGTAAAATGTATTTCTTGCAAATAATGTTGATGTGCCAACATCTTGAATTGTGTGTAAGGAGATCATGGCTAAAACAGTTATGACAGATTCCTATGACACGTAAGAGCTATGTCAGGAAGATTCAATGACAGGTGAAGACATGTGGCAACTAATCAATTTGAGTACTGTACACTCTTCCCCAATCGTTGGGTTCAGGGTATCACCCTGAAATTTTTTTTGGGGTTCCTATTTTCTTGGAAAATGGTAAAACCCTAATACAGTTATCTTTGGGAGTAGCCCTAAAAAGTGAAGTGCATGATATAAGATTTTCTAGGGTTGAAAAGAGAGATGATGCGAGTGTATTGTTGAAACATATTATGCTGTCGTGATTTGTCTTCAAGGGTTTAGAAATCTTTTGAAAGAACTTACATTGCAAGTGTATTGTAAGCTATAATAGTTTTGATCAATACATTGTGCAGGTTTTGGAGTGCTGGGGTTTTTACCGAAAGGTTTCCCCAGGGTATATCATTGTGTCATTCTCCATTTTTCTATATGTATGGTATGTGGTTGCAATATCTTTGTTAAAGTAGTTAACGAATCTGAAATTGTAAGGATTTAAAAGAATTTGCACAATACTCTCCTATAGGGATTAGCGTAGGAAGCTATTTCCACACCTGAGTTTCCTTACAAGTGGTATCAGAGCTTGATCAACTTTTGATCCTAGTTTTTCTGTAGGGTTTTTTGAGCTGATCTCAAGTTTGAGTGGGAGTTTTTTGTAGAGCATTCTGATTCTTATTTGTAGATTGAGATGGCAAGTTCATCATATGGAAGAATGGAGGTGGAGAAATTTAATGGCACTAATTTCAAGTTATGGAAACTCAAGATGGAAGACATGTTGGAAGATCGTGACCTATGGGAAGTGACTTCAAATGCTACAAGACCAAAAACTATAGCTCAAGCAGATTGGGATATCAAAGACCGTAAAGCTAAGGGTCTCATAAGACTCTATTTAACCAATGCAGTTCTTCTAAATGTTCTAGATGAGAAAACCGTAAATAGTTTGTGGGAAAGACTTGCAACCGTGTATCGGGCCAAATATCTGGTGAACAAGTTGTTCCTGAGGAAGAAGTTGTACTCTCTACGAATGGAGGAAGGTGGATCCTTAATGGATCATTTAAATGTATTTAATCTACTGGGTGCACAGTTGACATCAGCTGGTGTCAAGTTAGAGGAGGAGGATCATTGCTACACACTTTTGTGTTCTTTACCGGATTCATGGGACCATCTTGTGATGGCTCTTGGAAGCACATTAGTCACCTTCAAAATGGATGATGTGGTGTCTTCGCTGCTATTAGAGGAGATGTAGAGAAAGGCTTCCATTTCAAAAAAAGAAGCCCTTGCTATTCGTGGGAGATCCACTGAAAGAGGGAAGAAAAATGACAATAAGCTTGACAATAAGGGTAGATCCAAATCCCATGGGAAGTCAAAGACTTCCAATAAGTCCAAGGCAAAATGTTGGAACTATGATAAATCTGGGCACTTCCGTAAAGACTGCAAAGAGCTGAAGAAGAAGAAGAAAGGTTCAGATTCAGCTTCAGAAAGATCTCAAGAAGATGGCGATGCATTCATTGCAGCTTTGGTAGCCCATGCATCCAATGATGTGTGGTTGGTTGACTCAGGTGCATCTTTTCACATGACCTCTCATCAAAATTGGTTCTCAAAATATGAAGAGTTCGATGGTGGAAAGGTGTACTTGGGTGATGATTCTCACCTAAAGATAGTTGGACCTGAAAGGGTTACTATCAAATTTCTTGATGGATGAGTAAAGGGAATCAATGGAGTTATGCACATTCTAGGTTTGGCATGAAACCTATTATCTGTAAGTATGCTGAATGATGTAGGTGTGCAAGTTGTTTTTTTGAAAGAAGGATGCAAGATGATGAGAGGATCGATAGTGCTTGCAAGGGGTACTAGGAGAGGTACCTTATTTCAGCTAGATGCATGTATTCCTCTATGTAATACTTCTTCATCCTCACCATCTAAACAAGCAGTGAAGAAGTCTATGGCTATTGGTTCTGATGGTAGTGCAAACACTTTGGAAGGTAAGCTTCCTGTAGAAAAGACAATGTTGTGGCATATGAAATTTGGCCACATTGGTGAAAAGGGTCTCAGAACCCTGAAAAATAAAAATCTCATTGAGGGGTTAAATGATTGCAATCTCAAGTTTGACTTTTGTGAACACTATGTCTATGGGAAACAAAATCATGTTCAGTTTTACTCTAGTTCTCACAAATCTTCTGATGTTTTGGATCTTATTCATTCTGATGTATTTGGTCCTGTAAAAGTTCCTTCAATCTCCAAGTTTGTATTTTTTGTATCTTTCATAGATGATTACAGAAGAAGGACATGGATTCATTTCCTTAAAAGTAAGACACAAGTCTTTAGTCAGTTCAAGGAATTTAAAGTTCTTGTAGAGAATCAGACTAGTAAGAAGATTAAGTGTGTGAGAACTGACAATGGTGGTGAGTTTTGCTCAGCAGAGTTTGAACAGTTTTGTAAAGAACAAGGTATCGAGAGGCATAAGAAAACTCCTTATACCCCATAGAAAAATGGAGTTGTAGAGAGAATGAATAGGACACTGATGGAGAAGGCTAGGAGTATGCTTAGTGGAGCTGGTTTAGAACAAAAGTTTTGGGTCGAAGCTGTGGCCACTGCTTGCTATCTGGTTAATAGATCTCCTACATCAGCCCTTGTTGGTAAGACACCCATGGAGGTATGGTCTGGTAAGAAGCCTTCAATTAGACATCTTCATGTTTTTGGTTGTGAAGCTTATGCACATGTTCCAAAGGAGAAAAGATCTAAGTTGGAAAACAAAGCTATTAAATGTATTTTCATCGGATATAGTGCTGGTGTTAAAGGATACAAGCTTTGGGATCCTGTGACTAGTAAGGTGTTGTATAGTAGAAATGTTATTTTTAGAGAGCTAACATCTTCTCCTATTGTGCTACAACCAGATGAAAAAGAAAAGGAAAAAGATGTTGTTCAGTTGCCTCTTACCCCTGAGAAGACTGAACAAAGAGACCATGTTCGGCCTAATGATGAGGAGAGCTCTAGCAACTCTGATAGTTCAGAATAAGAGGAAGAACAACCTCAACTACAGCCCTTGAGGAGATCCATGAGAGAAAGAAAGAAACCAGAAAGGTTTGGTTATTCTATGTTAGATTCCAGTTGTTCCTTTTCTTTGATTACTAACACCGATGAGCCTAGATCTGTGAAAGAGGCTTTGGGCATGGAAGATGTAGGTTCCTTGATTGAGGCTATGGATGATGAGTTGGCTTCATTGGAGAAAAAAAAAACTTGGGACCTTATAACTTTTCCTAAAGGGAGAAAATCTGTTGGTTGTAAATGGGTGTTTAAGAAAAAATTCTGTGCAGATGGTAGTGTTGAAAGGTACAAAGCTAGATTGGTTGCAAAGGGGTATTCATAGGTAGAGGGAATAGATTATGGTGAAATATTCTCTCCTGTTGCAAAGTTGACATCCATTAGATTTCTATTATCTCTTTCTGCATCATATGATTTAGAGATAGAACAGATGGATGTAAAGACAACTTTCCTTCATGGTGATTTGGAGGAAGAGATTTATATGTCACAGCCTGAGCACTACATTGTTAAAGGTAAAGAATCCTTAGTTTATAGATTAAAGAAATCTCTATATGGTTTGAAGCAATCTCCTAGGATGTGGTACCTTAAGTTTGATGCCTTTGTGTTGTCAATTGGATTTGTAAGATCAAAATCAGATCATTGTGTTTATTTCAGAGTTGAAAATGATTGCCTTCTTATTGTTGCATTATATGTTGATGATATGTTGTTGTTTGGGAAGGGTAAGGGTATTATTTTTGATTTTAAATCTTAGTTGTCAGCACAGTTTGAGATGAAAGATCTTGGGGCAGCTAGGTACATCTTGGGTATGGAAATTAGTAGAGACAGGTCTAACAAAAAAATTTGGTTGAGTCAGAGTAAGTATGTGAAGTCTGTGTTGGACAGGTTTAGTATGGCAGATTGTAGACCACTATGTGCTCCTATTTCTATGGGAACAAATTTATCTGTAGATGATTGTCCAAAATATCCTAGTGAGGTGGAGGACATGAGTAGAGTACCTTATGCTAGTGCAGTTGGCAGTCTTATGTATGCTATGGTCTGTACTAGACCAGACATTGCTCAAGCAGTGGGAGTCCTAAGTCAGTTTATGGCTAACCCTAGATGGGTACATTGGGATGCAGTTAAGCGAGTATTCAAATATTTGAGGGGTACATCAGATTACTCCATATGTTATCATGGTAACTCTTTTGGATCTCCGCATTCAGTTTGTATTCATGGGTTTGTGGATTCAGATTGGATAGGTGATATTGATAGCAGGAGATCCACTAGTGCTTATGTGTTCACTATGTTTGGTGGTGCCATTAGTTGGATGAGTAAGCGACAACCTGTGGTTGCTTTGTCCACTACAAAAGTTGAGTACATGAATGCTACTCATGCTTGTAAAGAAGCCATTTGGCTTAGAAGATTGTGTTCTGATCTTGGTGTTGATGCAGAATATATTACTATTTGGTGTGACAGTCAAAGCGCTATTTGCCTTGCAAAGAATCCAACTTTCCATGCCAGAACGAAGCACATTGATGTGCAGTTTCACTTTGTGAGAGATATGGTGGAAGATGGAAAGGTAAATTTGGAGAAGGTAGATACTGTGAAGAATGTTGCAGATGCATTAACAAAACTAGAGGGCACTGAGAAGTTCAGATGGTGTTCGGAGTCTATGGGCCTTTTGGCCTATAGCAGTTAGTTCTTGTTATGTTCCTGTTGCTCTTACAAGGTGTTCAACAAGTGGGAGAATGTTAGGAATAAGGTGTCTCAACCTTGGATAATTCCTATTCTTATTATTTGTTTTGTAAAATGTATTTCTTGCAAATAATGTTGATGTGTCAACATCTTGAATTGTGTGTAAGGAGATCATGGCTAAAATGGTTATGACGGATTCCTATGACATGTAAGAGCTATGTCAGGAAGATTCAATGATAGGTGAAGACATGTGATAGTTGATAAATTTGAGTACTATACACTCTTCCCCAATCATGGGGTTCAGGGTATCGCCCCAAAAAAAATTTTGGGGTTCCTATTTTCTCAGAGAATGGTAAAACCCTAATACAGTTATCTTTGGGAGTAGCCCTAAAAAGTGAAGCACATGATATAAGCTTTTTTAGGGTTGTGAAGAGAGATGATGTGAGTGTATTGTTGAAACATATTATGCTGCCATGATTTTTCTTCAAGGGTTTAGAAATCTTCTGAAAGAACTTGCATTGCAAGTGTATTGTAAGCTGTAATAGTTTTGATCAATACATTGTGCAGGTTTTGGAGTGCTGGGGTTTTTACTGAAAGGTTTCCCTAGGGTATATCATTGTGTCATTCTCTATTTTTCTGTATGTATGGTATGTGGTTGCAATAACTTTGTTAAAGTAGTTAACGAATCTAAAATTGTAAGGATTTAAAACAATTTGCACAATACTCTCCTATAGAGATTAGCGTAGGAAGCTATTTTCGCACCTGAGTTTCCTTACATTTATTACCTTTTCCTTTGTAGTCTTTGTTCCTTTGGTAGCTTCTGTCATCCTTTCTATCTTTGTGTTTTCTTTTCCTTTCATCATCTTTATCCTTCCTATCAGGACATCTAGCAGCTATATGACCAACTTTATTACATGCAAAACATATAATAGGGATTTTACCTTTATACTTTCCTTTTCCCCTTCTTATTCTTCTAGCCATAAGAGCTTCTAGATCTTCTAGGTCTTCATCAAAAGTGTCACTATCACTTTCACTTTCACTTTCAGTGATGCATCTTTCTTTTTCTTTCTTTGGCTTGTTCAGAACTAGCTATGACTTAAAAGCAGATTCAACATTTCCAATACTTCCAATAGTGAAATTATCATAGTTAGAGAGTTCAAAAGTAGTCAGCTTACCAACCAAACTTTCCAAAGTAAGCACATTAGCAGAGTTACATCTATATTCCTGAATAGCTGAGATCTTAATAGCATATATAGGATGCAGGGTTCTTATTACTTTCCCAATTATAGTTTCATCATCAATAGCCCCATTTTCTCCTCTAATAGAATTCACAACTTTTATTCTACCACAATATTGTGCAATGTTTTCACCTTCTTGCATTCTCATTTCATCAAACTTACCTCTAAGACTCTTGGCCTTTGCTTTCAACACATTCAAGTCACTACCATAGATTCTTGCAAGAGTCTCCCACATATCCTTTGCAGTTATGTAGTCCTTAATGTCCTCAAATTCTAGATAGCTTAGGGCAGATGCAATTTCCAGCATTGCTTGATTATGTTCTTGCTTAGCTCTCATTTCTTTGGCAGTCAAAGGTTCAATAGGTGAGACATAGTTATTTTCAATGTAGTACTTTGCAGAGTCACCAATACTAGCTAGATGCAACTTCATCAAGCTTTGCCATGCAGGGAAGTTTTCATTGTTTAGCTTTGGTACCTCCTTTTTATACATCCTGATCATTTGCGTCAAGCCCCTTTAAACTTGATATCTGTCAACACTAATAATAAGCAACGAAGCTCTTATACCAATTGTTAATATGATTTAGAAAAATAGATAGGGGGGGTGAATCAGTTGTTCTCAGGTCCTGATGTATAAAACAATCTTAAAAACTTATCCTTAAATCAGATCCAAAACCAAAACAAACTCGGTCATCACTGATTTGATAATAGAAACATCTAACAATGCAGTCCACTACCTAGCTGTAACTTAACTTGCAAAACATAGTAATGTTCAGATCTAAACATTCACACAAGTATAAACACCAGGATTTATAGTGGAAACCCAATTTGGAAAAAACCACTTTGTAACATGCTACTATTATTTTCACTCTTCTGAAGTGAGCTCGGTAAAAAGCCCACCCTATCAAAGGTTACAATACACACTATCAAATGTGACCCGGTTAAAGGATTTCAATCACCCTGTTAAAAGTGAGCCTAGTCATAGGAATTACATACACTCCATTAGAATGCAACCTTGTTCAAAGGATTTAACATATGACTGTTAGGTCAATCTCTATTAAAAGGATTTTGACTATTACAATGGTTAGAAAGTAGCAGCAGTATTATCTAAAAAATATACAACTCACTTTGCAAATATCAGATCCGATTCCATACACTAATGTTGGTTTACTGACTTTGAAACTTTTCCATTTCCATCTCTGATCTTCTTGGAACTTTTCTTCAAGCAATCACCACACTTCTCCTTCAGCCTTTTCTACTTATTTAGTCAATAAAACTTTCTTCTTCCAGCATTCTCTGTTCACCATGTGCATGCATATCACAATGCTCAGGTTCCCTTATATTTTCCTCAATTAGGTTAACTCATCTTTTTCTGCTCAACCTCAATCATAGATCTTAGGGTTAGGTTAGATTCATTGAATCTACCTGCTTCATGTTCTTCGGCTCCTTTTCTAGAATCATCTCAAATCTCTTAGAGATTTACAATAAAATGTTTTATAGTGCATTTAATGCTTCCAAACAATCAATAAATAAAGTCAACACATTTTACATAATCCAAGAATTCAACAATGTCAGCTCCAAAATTAAATTCTCTTCAAATATAAAATTGCTAATGCTTGGTCAATACTGTGATTGTTCACTTGGTCTTCATGTAGAATGCTTGGTCACTACTAAAATTGTTTCCTCAGCTTACACTGCCTTCCTCGGAAATTTACTGATGCTCGGTCGACACTATAATTTTGCTCGACATATATTAACTCAGTCGACACTAACATCACTCAGCTTAAACATGATTCTTCCATTCTTTTCTCAAATAAGCCTGCCAGTTTAGTCTTCATTCTTACTAAGATAAATAATACATTATCTCATCATAGTGCAACATAGTCAAGTACACTTTGTAATATCAAGATAACTCAACCTTTCCCTAGGTGCTATTGTTACTGACCTTGCTTAGCCCCTTAGCAACACTCAAAAAGATATAATACTTTCCTAAGTAGCAACAGTCTTACCAATTAAGGTTTGACATCAATGACAATACAATAATTGTTTCAATTGCAGTTTCCAACATAGTTCACTATACTACCTCTATCTTTGATCACAACACCCAAAATTGAAATCACAAATCTAAATCATGTGATTTAGTTCACCTTTATATTGTTATTGTTAAGTTGGTTAAGAATTGAAAAATATTTTATAATTTGGTCCACCATATTGACCTAACTTATGGAAAATTGTGCCAATCATACCTAACATGTCAACCCAAAATGTATTAACCAAAATATATTAACATGTCGGACCCAAAATCAACCGCCTTGATCATCTAGTCATTGGGAACCAATCGGTAACACAATCGGTTTACACTTATCATATCACCAAAATACTAACACCCAAATCATTGTGTTAACAATTGTGGCTATAAAATTGTATTTATCTCACCTTGTTAAACCACCAAGAACAATTGTACCTCCAAAAGTGTCATCTATCTAGTCGATTGGTATCTGCAACCTATTCATAAAATCTAATAGAAATGATAGAGATTCCATCAATGAAAAATTCCCAAACATCAACACTACATGTAAACACTAAAATCCATCATAATTACAACAATTGGAAGAAGAAAAAATAATTATAGAGGGATTCATAAGAAAAAAGTGTCTAGTTATTACAACTGATGATTTGAAATTACTCCTTGAAGAAGCTAAGAGGAAATTAATGATGAAAAAAAGAGTAAATTTAATTATGAGTGGTAAGATTGATGATGTTGTAGAGGATATTTAAGAGGTGATAATTAGAATATTGTTGGAGAATTGGTATGAAGGACCACCCCAGAAGAATAAGAAATGAACACATGAATCTACTATGCATATAAGATTTCAAACAATGGACATGGAGCCTAATTTATTTATTTTTGGTGTACCTATCACACTCTCTACAAAAAAGGATTATGAAAAAGATATACCTAGAGTAATTAATTACAAGGAAACTATGATATGATATGTGTATAATTAACTAATGGAGATAAAAAAATATAATACAAATGATAGGTAAAAAGTAACACATGAGAAATCAAACAAAATAGAAGGTGAGGTAGTATCAATAGATGTTTATGATCAAAAGGAAATTGAGGTAAGTACAATGGAATATACTCTTGATATATCAGAAGAAATTCTTGAGATAAGAGATGAGGAAATAAAAAGTGAACCATTTGAGGAGGCAAGATACATTGTGGATGTAGTGTCCACATTCTTGGGAAAGGACATTACCGATATGCAAATTATACAAGGCCCAATTGAATTGGACACTCTTAGTCAAATTCAATTGATGATACTTTATATGGTTACCCGTGCCAAAGAAAGAGAGAATTCTAGAGACTAATGAGGAGGGAAAAAAACTTATATCAAGGATAGTAGATATTTTGGGTACAATCATGCCATACCATAAATATAATCCAAATGAGTCTACATCAAGACAAATAGATAGTTTATTGGATGTACTTGATACTCATTTTGAAACCTTAGAAAAATCTGCAATAATCAAAGTTCAAAATGAATTCAATGTCACTAGATTCAATCAGTTGAACATCATGATTACAAAGGATAAGACCTCATTGGGAGTTTCTATATTTAGAAATTGAAGGATGCATGCAAAATCTATAAAACTTGTGTTGATTAACCTAAGAATATAGAAGATGTTGACAAAATCCTTAAGGAGAGTAGGGAAAAACTAAAAAACATATCACAAAGATTTGATCCTTTGAAGGAGTTAGCATTAGTTCATTTAGAAGAAGTGACAAAACTTAATGATAAGATTAGAACTCTTATCACTAAAAGGGATAGAGTAAAGGGAAGAATCATAGAGCTGAAGAAACAAATTGTTCTGAAGCTTGATATTGTGTTGAGAGGAGTAAAGGAAGTAGTTGCAACCTATGAATTCCTTGATGCACCTAACTTAGGAGAAGTAGAGAAGTTGGCCTACACCACTTGTAGGTAGATTGAGATAGATAGAAGTATTAAGAGAATTTGGGACATAGAATTTGTAGCACTGAGGAGAAATTTCTCATATATTTTGTATTTATGTATATAGGAGAATGATATAGGATTTTGGTAGATGAATTTTGAGGGAGATCCTATAATTTTACATTGATGTCAAAGGGGGAGAGATAAGGATTTAAAAATGATTTATATAGCTTAGAGGGAGCACATACTTTTGGTTAGGAGGAGACAATTTCAAGATTGGCATTTTGCTTGGACACTTAGTCATTTTTCACTAATTGTTACCATCAATGCCAAAGGGAGAGATTGTTGGGAATAGACACTAATATGGATGGATTGTATGTTTTTATTAATGAAAACTACACATGACTCTCTTGGCCACTTGAAAATTTTTGTGGTTACTAAAGGTCAGATTGAATATTTGGATAAGTATGGAAGAATAGGGGATAGTGTACCAGATTGGTAAAATGATCGATATGGATAGGTTACGATGAATTTAGAGCTCTATATCTATAGGAAGATTCTATAGGATATATTATATCTAGTATTCCATGATCACACTTTATTATGATACCATTTTATCAAGCTATAATGATATGAGTATTAGGCATACAGAGAAGAGTAAGGAATGTTGATATGTACTTGTTGGATTGATCACTGATCCTAACGGATTGATGATATAATAAATTTGAGCACAATTATTGATCAAGTCAACATGATAGATGGTATATGTGTTTTGGTCAAGGTTAGCATGAATATTTGGTTGTTGTTTTTATCTATGTTCTACACATTACATGTTTTGTTCTAAAGATCTAATAAGTTAACTCATTATAGTTTGCGATTGGATATATAAGATCAAGATTTTGTGGAAATTTTATGTAGCAATTAGATAGAGGATAGTGTGTGAAAGTCAAAGATGACATACTGATATTTTGTGTATGTATAGAACTTGATATCTTAGGTTACGTTGATTTATATGTACTATACTTGAATGAAATTGTATATGCATACTTGATGCAATTTCTCAATTCACCATTTTGGATTGTAGTCCATATTTTTTTATTGGTAGTAAGAATCTACATGTATGTTGTAATTGACAAATTCTTTTTGAAAACTAAAAAATTCTCAATGATAGTGTCTTCAATGATTGCTTGATCCTCAAGGCTATATCTCTCATAGTATCTTTTTATAGATGTCAAAATTCCATGTTTGATAACCCTCTTCTATACTAATTTCATATCAAGTTTCCACAAGGTTTGTGGATTCTTTTGAACCATTTCCTCTTCCTCCTTTTCTATACCCTTTTCTTCCTTTTTCTTCCTCTTTACCT
The DNA here is from genome assembly GCA_027943335.1 of Chamaecyparis obtusa. NCBI lineage: Eukaryota > Viridiplantae > Streptophyta > Pinopsida > Cupressales > Cupressaceae > Chamaecyparis > Chamaecyparis obtusa. Next base: position 40,286 of record BSBK01006415.1, read on the forward strand.
CTATTTCTTTTTCTTTTGGATTGACATTCCTAGATGATCTTCTAAGAACCTTTGTAGTTATAGTTTCATGTGTTTCTTTCTTTTGGGGAACTAATAAATCAATGAAGTTATCAATGGTACTTGTCTTCTCTGTATCCAATGAAATGGGTGAATTAGTGGCAACACTAGAAGATGCCTCCATCTTGTTCTTCAAGTCCAAGTACTACTTCTTTGCAATTTCTACCTTCGCAATAATTTCTTCCTCTATCTTGCTGACTTTCCTCTTTCTTGTTACTTTCTCTTGTTCTTCTCTAAACTTTTCATATTTTTCTCTATATGTACCCCATCTTTCTTGAGTGGGATCCTTTTTTTCTACTAATACATGTTCTACTTGCATAGATAGTACTTCATCACTTACCTCATATCCCATAGGATAACACCATTTGGTTCTAGGCTCAACTGCATCAAAACAGAAACAATTAGTTTCAACCATGAAAAAGATGGTGTCCTCATACTTTTCTACTAGGCTTTCAGGAATTCTATATCTTTCTTTCATCTACCTCTGTAAGATCTTAATCATGCCAAATAGTTCTCCATTGATCCGATCCTTTTTCTTCCTTCTATAATACTCTGAGATTTGTAGACCAGTGGGTTCATTATCTTTCCATGCTCTGGGATGCATACCAGGAAAATTGTGAACAATATGAAGGTACATGTGAATTAGTAGTGCTAATACCACTTGTTTTCTTTAACCATTCTATAAGCCATCATGACAACTCCTGCTAATACAAAACTAAGTCTGGAAATATTGAAAAATTTATAGCCAATAAGCATTACTACCAATCTGACATCTTGAAGGTATATATTATTTATAGTCATAGCCCTCTTGTCCCATTTGGAGTGCATGAGGGTTTCAACATCCTTTCTTAGAATTTTCTCACTTACAGGTAGGGCTCCTTCATTGTCAAGTACAACTGAGAGGGGGGGTGAATCAGTTGTATGACAGAATATTAAATTTTCAACTTTAAGCTTATCAATATCAAATCCAATGAACACAATGAATGCCAACACAATAACACAATATTTTAGTAATGGGGAAACCCTATTAAAGGTAAAAACCCTAGTGGGAATTAGCACCCATTAATGATGTACTAAGAGTATAGTAATCCTTGTTAGAAGATATAGCCCTGTTAGGAGCTTATTGAAACATTACAGTACATAGTCCTTGTTAGAGGATAGACCCTATTAGAAGTCAAGAACAAAAGAGGGCTCACTGCCCAAAGAAGGTTAAGTCCACCTTCTAAACTCACTAGTTCGCAACAAGTGTATATGAAGAAATACACAATCTTTTGAACTGTTTGCCAGCAACTTTCTTTGCTTGATTAGTTCCAATGAAGTCCACCAATAATACTCTACCCTACATATAGTAGACACAAGTTCACAACCTCCTTATATCACATATATCACATCCATTTCTCTTCCAAAGAAAAGACCTTTTGTTTATACTTTATTACATTTTACCAAGAATAGGTCGGCCCATAAGGCTTTCCTAATTACAAAAAATTACATAGGACCTTGCTAAGATACACACAGTATCAAATTTTTTTTTACAATGATTACATTACAACAATTAAGGACCAAAATCCTTGAATTATGCTTGCCAAACAAAATACACGCTTCATTCCTTGAGTTGGCTTCATAATAAGACATTGCTAGAGTACACACCATAGATGATGTCACTAATCATTTCATACCTTGCACTCACCAATGAACATCCATCAGTACCTCTTCCATCATCATTCTAGATCACATACCTTGAATCCAATCCCTCTGAAATCTATACCAAAAACTCAGACACTAACTCTGTCAATTCTCACAGTCACAGTCCAGTGACTAGTCTTTACCAAAACATTTGTATCTTCCTTAATATGCATCCATTAATGATGCAATCTTAGATATAAGATCAAAACATCCATTTGAACTCTCATTTGAATTTGCAGCATCTAAAACATCCGTACACCTTCTGTACAGTGTGATTACTAGTTTGGTTCCTTCATAGAAGCATATGTTGACATTAGTGAAAAAACTCAAATGACAATAGTATGAATGCCCATTTAGTAACATAGTGATTAAATATATTAAATGTCTCAATCACCACCCATGCATTAGCAATATCCAACAATCTCCCCCTTTGGCATTGATTTCAACATATGGGAAAATCTTATCCCAAAGCTCTATCAACCCAAAAGTCCTTCAATTGAACAATCTCTCCAAACAGTGAGGATTTTCTCATAACAACACTCCCCCTTTGACAACAATGGCAAAGGGTGCCAACTGCCTTCACATATAAACTTTCTTCCATGATCACTCCCACTGAGGAGTAGATCCCTACATCTAGTCTATAAAATGATGAGGCTATGAGAACTTCAGGACTGATGCATCTCTACATCATTTAGTTCTGACTAGGAGGGGCCTGAACCCCTAACATACCTATGAGATATTCAAAGGCATCTTTCAATAGTGGATTTTTAAATATGTCTGAAATCTTCTCTTTTGTATTGATATATTCAAGCTTGATTTCTTTTTATGCCACCTTGTCTCTTAAGAAGTGATATTTGATAGAAATGTATTTAGTTTTAGAGTGCATCACCTGATTCTTTGACATGTTTACTGTGCTGGTGTTATCACAATGGATAACCATAGGCTCATTAAAAGTTATTCCAATTTCTTTCAAAATTTGTTTCATCCAAACAATTTGAGTGCAATTTATAGCAGCAACAACATATTCTGATTCAGTAGTAGATTGTGCTATACAATCTTGTTTCTTACTTAGCCAAGAAACCAACTTTTTCCCAAGGAAAAATGCACCACCACTTGTACTTTTTTGGTCTTCAATATTTATTGCCCAATCAACATTAGTATAAGCATGCAGTTCAAAGCTATGATTCCTATCATACCATAAACCATAGTCTGTGGTTCCTCTGAGATACCTCAGTATCCTTTTAATAGGTGCTAGATGAGTCTCTTTGGGTTATGCCTGATATCTAGCCACAAGTCCAACAACATTAGCAATATCTAGTCTAGTGTGAGTCAGATATTGTAGCCCCCCAACCATGGATCTATACAAAGTCTAAAAAGTACATTTTGATTCATCATCAATTGTTAGCTTGTTTCCAATCACCATAGGTATTCCTACTGGTTTACAATCTTCCATACTAAATTTCTTAAGCAATTCTTTGAGATACTTGGTCTGAGAAATAAAAATACCATTCTCATTCTGAGTTATTTGTATTCCAAGGAAGAATTTCATTTCACCTATCATGGACATCTCAAATTCACTTTCCATTTCTTTAGCAAACTTCTTACATAGATCATCATTACCTCAAAAGATAATGTCATCCGCAAATACTTATACTATTAGGATTCCATCTTCAGTAGTTCTCAAATATAAATTATTGTCTGCATTACCTTTTCTGAATCCAAGTCCAAGTAGATACTTGTCCAACCTTGGATACCAAGCCTTGGGATCTTGCTTCAACCCATACAGTGCTTTCTTTAATTTTCACACCATGTCTTTGTCTTCGCATAGAGGAAATCCATTTGGTTGTTCTATGTATACTTCTTCTTCAAGATCTCCATTTAGAAATGCAGATTTAACATCCATCTTCCTTAATCTCAGATTGAAACATTTGTATGCCTTACTTTTAATAGAGTAACCAAGGAAGATACCTTCATCACTTCTAGCATCAAATTTTCCTATCTCATCATCCCTCTTGATATAACATTTGCTACCAAAAATTCTAAAATATTTTACAGTAGGGGTATGATCAAACCATAGTTCACAGGGAGTCTTCCTTGTGCCATCTCTAATTTGAATTATGTTTAATGTGTACACTATTGTTCTAACAACCTCTCTCCAATGTACATGAGATACATTCCCTTCAATCAACATTGTCCTGGCAGCATCAAGTATAGTTATGTTTATTCGCTCTGATATCCCATTTTGTTACAGAGTTCTAGGAGTAGATGTTTGTCTTTTAATCCCATGCTCTTCACATTATGAATTGAATGAATCTGATGTAAACTCTCCACCTCTTTCTAATCTTAAACACTTTATTTTCAGTCTTGATTCATTCTCTACCTTTTCTTTAAACAACTTGAATTTTTGAAATACTTCTAATTTCTCTCTCAAATAAGTAACTGACATCATTCCAGAAAAGTCATCAACAAAGAGTATAAAATACCTTTCACCATAGTATGACTTTGTTCTTGTAGGACCACATAGATTTGTATGTACCAGATCCAACTTTCCTTTTGATGTAAATGTTTTTCTTTTATGACTACTTTTAGTTTTCTTTCCCATAACACATTCTCTGCATATAGTGTTAGAAGGTTTCACAATCTTTGGTAGATCTCTTACTAGATTAGCCATACTTTCTTTCACAATGTTATCAAAGTTAACATGAAAAAATATTCTATGCCATAACCAACTATCATCTACCTTCACAACAAAACAAGAGGCTCCAAATGTGTTTAGTTCAAATACATCACCTCTAGATCTTGAACCAGTAGCAATCAGTTTTCCTTCCTTGCTCTTGATAAAGCACTTACCATTAACAAAACTTAACTGAAAGTTTTTATGCATTAACTATCCAACACTCAACAAGTTATGTTTCAGTCCTTCAACAAGTAGTACATTGTTTGTATTAGTCTTTCCATCTAGAGTGATGGATCCTACTCCTATGATGGATTTTGGGAGATTGTTCCTAAACATTACAACACCTCCATCATAATTTACTAATTTAACAAATTTGTTCTTATCACCAACCATGTGATGAGAACATCCATTGTCAATTATCCATTCAGTTTTCTTGTCAACATGAGATACTAGGGCTTTTTCTTCATGAACCGGTTCATCTTTAATAGCAACAAATCCAATCTCTTCATTGTCTAAATCATCATCATCATCATCAAAGATTCCTTCACTAGCATAATAACATTCTTTATCTCTTCTAATCTTTTCATAATCAGGTTTGTATTTAGGAACTCTTGTAGGACATCTAGATGCAAAATGACCTACCTTATTGCATGAAAAACATTTCAAAAGTAATTTGCCTTCAAATTTTCCCTTACCTCTTTTCTCTCTTCTAGTTATTAGTGAAACAAGTTCTTCCATCTTCTTTTCTTCTTCAATTATCTTCTCTCATTCCTTAGCATACTCACCAAGCTCTTCTCTCAGATCTTCTTTTCTTGTGCTTGGAAGTGAAAATACTTTCTTATGTGTAGATGCCATAAATGTAGATTCAACTTTAGGACCAACTTCTCCTAATTTCACAGCTTCAAAGGTGGTTAACTTTGCAATCAACATCTCTCTGCTAAAGTTTGGAGTCAGGGGTATAGTTTCTTGATTTGACATTGCCTTGAATTTGTAAGTAGGAGTTAGAGATTTGAGAATCTTTGCAATGACTTTATCTTCATCATAAGTACCTCCATAATTTTTGATTCCAACTATAGCTTCTGTAACCCTTTGAACATAGGCTGTAATGCTTTCATCTTCATTGATTTGTAGCTTCTTCATCTTTGTCTTCTAGCTCTACAATTTCGCTTGTTTTGTATATTTGTCTCCTTCATAGAGCACCTCTAGTATATTCCAAATATCATGTGTTGAATCCTAATCTTTAATTTTAGTAAACTCACCCTCAGATAGTGTGCTGATCAATGCTTCTTTTGCGGCCATGTTGCATGAAAATAGTTTCTTTTCATCATCGGTGGCTGACCCTAAGTCATTCTCAGCCTTCAAAGTTTCCTTCTTCTTCACAATCATCTAGTAGTCTATGCCCAAGCATAGCAAATGTAGACATTAAAATTTATTCATCATTATTCCTATTGGATTTTTGTGGATTTCAAGCTATTGCATCAAAATTTATATTGGTCACGTCTAAAGAAGAATTCCATCATCAAGGCATGAGGTAATTTAGAATTGGTTTCTATTTCATATTTCCTTATGCAATTAGCTTCTATTTTCAAGGTTGATTCCTAAACAAGGGTTTGAATAAGGCAAACCCCTATAGTAATCCTTCTTTCCCATTTTTCTATGTATAGGAATAGGTTACAAAGCCACCAATTGGGAATTGGAATGATCAAACATAGTTGGAGAAAGCCCCAAAATTTTAGACCAAAACATAGGATACAGAGCAAAATTGGCAATTTGTACCTTCCAAAATCATATCAAATTTGATAGAGACTCAAATTATATTCTTCAAGGACCATATCTATAGTTATTGGTCATTCTGAGATTCTAATGGTTAGGAATTTGAGTATAAAAACTACTTCTATTATATTTATAGATGCATTCAAATCCTTCTCCATTTCCCTTTTTAGTGATTTTTCTCTATTGGATTAGATTAGATCTATACTTTTTTATCCTTTTTCATATCAATTTATCATCCGTTTCTTTCTCAATTATAGGAAAAAAAGGAATTGAAACCCTTAAAACATCGATATTGTATTGGCATCTTATCAAGTGGTGTTGATCGTACTTATCTTGAGGTATTTTTGTATTCTGATGTATCTTATGAATTGGGGAAATTATCCCTTTTACATGATCCCCATTTCATATTATACAAGTGATATGGAAGGAGAGAATACTATATGACATGGATTTCTTATATAGAAGGAAAGAATATCATTGATATAGAGAAAATTGAATGATATTGATGGAGATAACATTGTTTTCCTCCCTCTTGCTCCTAGATGTAATAGTTGAAGCTAGATCTGCTTTGAGTTAAGATGATATTATGTTGTTTTGAGAACTCTCTAATATTTCTTAGAGAAAGGAATCTAATTGAATTACATAATTGACAATGGTCCAATTTGTATTTAGAATGTGCCTTGCTAGTCTTAGTCAATTTCCTACCAATAATAGTTAATGTGATTTTCTAGAAACAAACCATAAAGTGCCACAAAACTTTGGAATTTCACCCAACCATAAATTATTTTTTAGTTTATTCACATAGTGATGCATTTGAGGATAAGGACCTCCTAAGTAGAATATCCATCTAAAATCCCAAATTTAGTTTAGTGATTTTTTTAATTTAAAAAATATACCCTACTTTTTATGATAGAATATAGTATCTTAATTCTCCATAAATTGATGATGGAAGATAAATCCTAGGAAGCTCTATATACATGTTCTTTTTCTATGATGACATGCATTCTTTCGAATAATATACATGTTCTTTGCATTTCTTTTACAAATCCACATTTTTATCTTTTATTTGGATATAGTTTACCAAGTCAGTTGTAAGATAAACATGCTTTCCTCGTTATTTGAGTTAAATGTGATTCCCTTGCTAAATAGAAGGTCGATGTCTATACGCCTTATATTTTCCTTATACCTTATATTTTCCTTATCTTACAAGTAAATAATTTGCATCCATTTCTTCATTCGTTGATCTTCCCCTTCAACAAGCTAGTGTCAAAAGGTCCACCTCCTTCAGCTCATTGCCAAGACTTCAAGGGAAATGATTTTCTACACACACATTGTAAGGGCTTAAAGCCTTGAAGACTTCAAATCAAAATAGCTAGGAAACACCAAATTTTGTAATTTTTCTTGGTTTTTTTGAATAGAAATCTTGAGTCTTTAAGTTGCGACAATTCAAGGAGTGGAAATGATTGTCTATATCAAAGGCATGCCTGATATTACCAGGCATACCTTTAATATAGATCAGATGGTTGAAGTTGAGGATAAAGGCATGCTCATATTCTCTTATTCTCTAGTTCTTCATTATATGAAATGGACCTTGGATCATTGTGAATTTAATAACCCAATAAAAATATATCCTTTTAATTAAAAAAATAGTTCATCAATTTTTGGACCCCCTTTGAACTATTCTACGACGAGAGGGCTATAAAAGAAATGACATTTAATCATCGTAGTGCATTCATTATTCCGGCACCTATGACTCTTTGTTTCAATGATCTAGGCATCTCTTATATAGCATCATCATTATTTTTTGTTAGTGTCCACGTCATACCATGGTCAAAATTGATACAAATAGGGAAATGGGTTCGTCGTAAGATGGACCAGAATTCTTGACCACTTAGTTTGTTTCTTTCGATGAATACATGGTCGGTAATGCGATGAAAATTTCGGTTGTCAATGTCTTCAACAAAACAAGTTCACCATTCACTATTGTCTAATATTTGATGTTGTTGAGTCGCAAAACCGGCCAATGAGCATTGAAAATTGGGGAAAAATTTACTAGTGTCATTATGAAGTTGGTCAGTTGAGAAACAAATTCAAGGACATCTTCATGTTTAGGGATACATTAGAGGGAATATGTTTAAGGATTTTTCTACTTGATTCACATGTTCCTATAAATTCCTTGGAGATTTTGTGTCTTCCTTGCAAGTCTTGTAAATTGCTTAGAGGTAGTGTCTCTAAGTCTACAAATCCTCTAAATCCTACCCTATGACAATGTGTCTTGGCCTACAACCTTAGGGAGTAGCTCACTTCCTTGGAAATAAGCCGAAAAAAATAAATTGTAATACATGCTTCATATAGTGTGAGTTAGTTCTCATTGTGATTTTTTTATTCATGGGTTATCCACATAAATTTAGTTCTCTTGTACATGGTGTTCCTTGGTTTATCTTGTTTATGATGTTGCACAAAATATAGATTAATTGATTACTAATGTGATTTGAAATTTTTTAAGACTAAATTAACCCCCCTCATAATCTAAAGGTGTGCTCAACATATGTTTCTACTCTAGTGAGTGCATTGCAAAAGATAGATGATACAAATTTGACCACATTAACTTTGTATAATTCAATCAGAGGATAATAGACCCAAACCCACACCTAATAACATAGATATTAGAGGGTAGTGATCTCATTGAAGAAAAAAAAGAATGTATTAGAATGTATAAATTATTACAAATGGGATGCTAGGACATGATAAAAACTAGTGATGATCTAGAGCATTCATTACTGTTGGTGTAATTAAGTATTTACTAATTACACTTTACTTAAGTTTACTTAGGATAATGCATTTGCATATTAGTTGTCTTTGAGACACCTAGGAGTTTTCATTTCATTTTAGCACATGGTTAGGAGAACTTTCACTTTAGGTGTGATAGTTGTTATCACATACCTCTTTGTGTGTGAGATCCACCTTTAGTGATCTTATCACATTATCATCCTCTCATTGTTGCACATGCTTCACATATTTTGATGTACAATGGAGGATGATCCACCTTTGGTGGACATGTGATTCCACCTAGTGTGGGTGATATCTTATCATCTCATTATCATGTAGTCTTATTGAATTGCCTATATATTTGGGCACTCCTACTTTATAATCAATTCAATTGGCTATAATCAATTATTTGATCATTTTGCCTATCTCTCTTGTGCTATCTCTTGAGCTTCTAGATCTTGGCATTTATTATTTTCCTTAGGCAAATTCTTACATGGTATCAGAGTGATATCAAAATTCTTACAATTACTCTAGCTAGGGATACCATTAGTAATTTCCTTAGAATTTTAGAGAGGGAAGAATATGTTGACCTTGATTTCTCTATATCACAAGGATGGTTCAATGAGAAGAAAGGAGTTTATATAAATGTAATTTCCAAATAATGGTTTAAAACACCAAAGAAAATGGTCAAATCATAGTTACCCAAGAGTTTATTGAAGTCATACTTTAGAGAATAAATCACTAACTCTATAGTCATGTTACATAAATTAACCTAGGAATGAAAGCTCTCATGAATTTAAAGATTGGATGTTTTTCTTTTTTCTTATTATCTATTCTTGGAAACAATGTTTGGACTAGGCCAACTAGTCTCTGATATACTCTATTTTATTCTTACTTATTTCACTCTTAATATATTCTGAACTATGTTTCTTCCTATTTATTACATTCATTAGCATGTACACAACAATAGCTTAGGCTTAGAATCATAGAGGAATTTCAAAATAGTTTCCAAATTTATGACTACTACCCTAACATGCAATTAGAGAAGAGATACCAAAAGTTTATAAATGTAGAAAATATTTTCACCATCAGATCGATTCAAGAGATGTAAGGAGAATAGGTCTGAATTTTTTTTTAGGGGAAATCTAGTTGATCAACCAATTTGGTATCCACCTTATTTTTATCCAATGATTCAATTACATCAAAGTAGGAAGTTATGACATACTCCCCATTAAGTTACACCATTATGTTGAAGATAAACATATTTTGATATAAATTTCCAGAAAAATTAATGGAGTGAACATAAGGTGTGCAGAAATAAGGTTAGGATTATAAATTTTTACAAATAAAAATCACAATCAAATATTGTATATCTTGAAAATAGAATGTCAAGTTATAAATTTTCACATCATGATGACTATGAGTTATCCTTCAATAAAAAATATTGTGCAAAGAATAACCTATAACTAGGCTATTCATCTCACTATAAACCATATTAAGAGGATTATTGAGTAGATTTATCAGATGGATGAGAATAATGTTAAAGAATACTATCACATTCTGGCAGAGTTGGGACATAAAAAGGGATAAATGATAATGCATAAAACTTATTATTCCCCAAATATATGTTCAATGTTCAATTGGAAACCACTAGATCCTATTGATTAGATCTAATTAGATTACAAGGACTTCTAGAATAGGACTATTGTAGTCCTAAAGAGGACATAGATGTGGCTGGTAAAGAATCACATTGAGACCTTCAAAGTATTAAACACAAGAGGATAGAAAATGATGTACTACCTCCTTTGTGTCCCCTTCCATTACTTAGTACACTGTTATCACACAGAGAAGTGGAGAGAGGCAAATGCATTAAAATACTTATGGTATTGTGTGTGTATGGTCATCACAAAGAGTGCCTTAGTGCATTCTCTACATTCTAGATGGTAACAAGACCTTGATATTTAAGGGTAGTTCAAGAAGATCTTTCAATTCATCTTTGCACAATGTACTCTAAACATAAGGCCAAAAATGTTGGTGCATTAGGTTTGATAGTAATCCATTTTGAAATTATGGTATTGTGCTTCACATCAAAGAATCATAACATTACAATAACAAAATCAGAAGTTCTTATTAATCTCACGTCTAAAAATTACCATTAGAGTAATTTACATTTTGTAGATGGAGGGTTTCCTTATTTCATTCAGATTATGTAACATGTTTTCTAAAAATTCATTTATATAAATGATAGCCCAATTGTGTGTGTGAAAACTGTACCTGATCTATAGACACAACACTTCAGTAAAACATTAGAGGTTAGCAAAAATCATGCAAAATTGAAATCTAATCTAACCAAGCGATCTACTGCCTTCTAATAGGTGCAAGATTGATGTTCTTAGATTGTAATCGAGATCAGTGACCTAGACAACACCTAAATGAAGGATTTGAATGCAAAAGATGGATATGGAATATGAATGCAATTATTCTATATTTTTTTTAATTTTTAGATGCAATAAGAATAATAAAAACTTGATATGAATCTATGATATGTAAAAACTGATATGCTATGATATGCTAAATGATCTAACAATAATATGCAATATGAAGCTAAAATGAATATAAAAACAAGATTGATCTCACAACAATGTTGATTCGCAAGAAGCTTTGATTCTCCAGATGTCGATTCTCCAACATAAGTTTGCACAATTATGAGATGAATTATGAAGAGCTAAAGCCTTGGTTTTATAGAAATCCAGGGCTTTGGAGGTGCATGAGAAAAAGCCATAAATCACTCAAATAACTCAGGTTAATTTTTGTGTTATTTTTAAATAATAGATAATTAAGTCACAAAAATCATGCAGAAGCACAGTTCAACTCCAATTAGAAGTTTAGATCAACTTTAAAACTCAGAAAGATGTTGAGTTTCAAAAAGATAACAACTTGCATTGATTTTCCAATTTGAGTTTAACTGGTCCTTGAATGTGCACATGGATAATTATGATTTAATAAATAAATAAAGTGATTTATTCTCCACTTAACTGATTTTTGAAATAAAATAATTAATTTATGGGTTAATTAACTATTTTATCAAACTTTTATTAAAAACTATATTATTAAATAATGACAACTTGCTTTAATTAATTAAATAAGAATTTATTCAATTATTCATAGGATATTGGATTTATTGTCAAAATTAAATAATACAATTAATAATAGATAGAATTAAATTTAATAACATAATTAAGTGGTAAGATATTAAATCTAATTGATTAAATATGAAAATATTCAATTAATCAAACTTAGGATAAATGTGATTTATCGCCAAATAATCATTAAATTAAAGATAATTAAGATAATTAGGAATATTGCTAGGAATATTCCCCGATGCAGAATTTAAGATAATCAATTATGATTCGATGATGTTTAGATGTGCCTTAGATTAGGACTTTGATGTCGATTTTGTTTGAATTGTTGATATAGGAGATTAATGAACATATAGCCCATTTTTGGGGTATTACATTTTGCCCCTCTTTGAATTGTTGTGCGAAGCGCAGTGATTCAAAGAAAGTTTGTGTTTGATAGAGATATGAAACTGATTCAAAATTGATAATTGATATGAGACAGAAGCTGATTGATATTGATTTGATATGGAGATAATAGGTCCTGAATGACCAATGATAATGTTCACTATAACAGAAAATGAACCTATGATTGCGAAAAAAAGTGTCAAAATGGCTAAGAAGTGAGTGACCGGTTCTAGACTCGATTATCTTAGCAGAACTAGCAGGTATCACATCTGAATCCTTTAGTTGTTGAAGAACCAAGGAAAGAACACTATGATTTGATGGTTGCAAAAATTGATATAGTTTACAAGATTAGGAGAATACCAGATTGATATGGATCGATGAATCTGATATGCCCCAAGTGATGCTAGATTTTCCCCGAGCGATGAGGTCTTTTGATGAATCAGTAACTAGACGTGATTGTTTGTCTTGATCACTGATGAAAGATATTGATAGAAATTGATTTATAGACTTTGAATGATGTGCAATACCATGCCCCCTTTGGGATTAAAATTGAAATCTGACAAGAAAAGTCAGTGTTGATAGTTTAGAAGCATGTTTATTTGATTTGAGACGTGGTTAAACATGTTCAAGAATGCATTCTACATCGTTTGGAGGTCCTAGAGACCAAGTTTGACTAGGTTAAACCATGAGTTGACCATAGTTGACCAAGTTGAAATTTTGATAGTTTGATGTAAGATAATCAGTTAAGTTGAATACTGGACTTCTGTGATGATCGAAGGTCGAATATGCAAGCAGTTAATAATATGAATGATCTCAGATTTGAATTTTGATCCCGAAAAAGGATTCTACTTGTTGTTTCATTGGAGGAACCTTCATATGAGATTCAGCTCTTGTTAGATTCGAAGATGCGAGTGGAGAATTGTTTAAGCATTAAAGTTTGTTTAGCCATTGTGAGATCATGCAACATGCAAAATGAAATGCAACCTAAGACCTAGGACCTAGTCATTGATCATGTGTCGATTTGTTATCATCATTGAAGTTTTAGGTAACTAGATAAATCAATACAATGCCCACTAGCTATGAAACCATAGACATATGAATATGGATTTGTATGCACAAGAATCAATACAACACCCACTGGTCAACAACCATGGATATATGAATATTGATTTTATTTTCAGAATGTCAGATTGGATATAAGCACCAAGGCATAAATGCCAGGATGACCTGAATATCATGTCCATTTTGATATAGCAATTTGTACAAGCATCAAAACATAAATGTCGTGATGACCTGAATACACCTTGCATTACAAACACATCAAATAGTCAAGAGATCATTCTAAATCCAGTGTGAATTACCTGTAGTGACCTTTTATCATTCACATCCTTAGGTGAGATTGCATTTCATAGTAGGAGAAAGAACTCACTCAAAAAGACAATAGTTAGATCAAACCTCCTTGAATTTTCTAGGTATCAATGGTCGAGGTACGCATGGCCATCCAATTCGAGATAGAGGCTCTTACAGTCGGACACCATTTCAATCCAAAATTTCCAAAGTTGTTAGATTTTCACATACAAGAAGAAAACAAAGAAAAGATTATGCCCCCAGTCATCACTCTCTAAATCCTATAAAGGACATCATCAAAGAGCTTGAAGGGACACAATATGCAAAAATCTCAATGAGAATCAGTAAGCATACAAGGAGATAAAAGCATGAAAAGCAAAGATTGTTTTCAGTTTGATGTTTGATTGCGTTGTAGATGCAAAATCCTTTCTAGAGATGAGAAAGACTTGATTCACCCAAATGAAGCTTCAAAGGACTCTTAACTGGATATGACATGTCTAAGATACACCGGAGACCATAGGATATGACATTGATTGCCCACAAGTTTGAACATTGATAGGATATAGACGCTGGAGCCGATTGGTGTACAGACCGACTTACTGAAAATTGAAAATGCAGAAACAAACCGGGAGATATGTACAAACTAAAGCAAAACTGAAAGCTGGCAAAGACCAAGATTGCACTGATAGATGGAGCATTTTGAAACAAGTGGTGCCCATTTGTTGGGTTTTCACCATCTTGGCAGAGATTCTATTTTTGCTACCAAGGCACCTGTTTCCAGGTTTTCACCAAGGCACTTTTTTTTTTTTCATTTTTTTTGTATTTTTCATTTTTTCAATTTTTTTGTACTTTTGATATTTTTCAATTTTTTTGTGAATCATCAAGGTGCCTATTGCTAGGTTTTCACCAAGATGTTCATTTTTTCAGGACTTTTTTAGATTTTAAAGATTTTTTCAGGACATTTTACCATAGACTGAATGCCTTAGGTGTATAATTTCTTTAGATGGAGAACATTGATTGGTTCTCGAAGCTATTCTCCTTTAGTCATTGAGAGTTGATAGGCACCAGAGCCAAAAATAGCAGTGATGACAAAGGGACCCAACCAATTGGGTTCAAACTTCCCCTTGCGTTCTCAATGGGATTGATTTTTAGGATTTTCTCTCAAGACTAGATCACCAACCTAAAATTCTCTGTGTCTGACTTTCTTGTTGTAGCCTCTAGACATTCTCTTCTGATATACTCTAAGATGATCATATGTTGCTTGTCTACGCTCATCTAGTAGTTCTAGTTCTTGTAACCTAGACACTCTATAGTCATCATGAGTTACTGGACCATGCATTCTAATTCTGAGTGATGGGATTTCAACCTCAATAGGTAGTACTGCTTTAGACCCATAAACTAAAGTGAAAGGTGTAGCCCCAATAGGTGTTTTGATACTTTTTCTGTAGGCCCATAGAGCTGGATTAATCATGAGATGCCAGTCTCTGCCAATTTTGTTTACTGTTCTGTGCAAGATCTTTAATAGATTTTTGTTAAAAGCCTCTGCTTGGCCATTCCCTTGTGGATAGTAGATAGAAGACCAATGTTGGGTGATCTTGAAGTTGGCACATAGATCATCTAGGTCTTTATTCCTGAATTGCCCACCGTTATCTATGATTATGCAATGAGGTATCCAATATCTGCATATGATATCGTTTAATATGAACATAGATATCTATTTCCCTGTTGCTTGTGTCAAAGGGACGGCCTCTACCCATTTTGTAAAATAATCTGTGGCTGTGATTATATGGGTATATTCGTTAGAAGAATGAGGATGAATCATCCCGATAAGATTAAATGCCCATTGATGGAAAGGCCATTGTGTTGTAAAGGGGATTAAATCCCTCCCCGGAGCATGAATTAAGTTGCCATGCACTTGGCACTTTTGACAATTCTTAGCAAATTTGATAGCTTCTTTCTCCATTTCAGGCCAATAGTACCCAGGCCTAATAAGTTTTTGAGCTAGTTTTAAACCGTTTGAGTGTGACCCACAAATACCATCATGGACTTCCTCTAATGCACGTTGAGACTCTTCCCATTCTAAACATCTAAGTAGCGTACCATCTAGACCTCATTTGTATAGATCATTACCAATGATGACATATCGGGAGGCATTACAGATAAGGTATCTCTTTTCATGGCGATTGAAGGTATCAGGAATCATTTGGTCTTGGAGATAGGAAAATAGGTTTTTATATCAGGATGAATCATGACCTACAACAGTGCAGATCATGCGGGTTTCAGGCGAGTCATATGCAAGATAAGATAGTGCTTCCACCAGAAACTCATAGCGTAGCTCATGCTCAGGCTGTTGTAATAAAGTAGATAGTGTTGCCATTGCATCGGCAGCCTTATTCTCCATTCTAGGAATTTTCTCAAATGTGATAGATATGAAATATTTCTTAAGATCATCTACCATTCTCTTGTAAGGAATGAGCTTCACATCTTTACTTTGGTACACATCATTGACTTGATGAATAACAAGTTGAGAGTCTCCATGAAAGTGTAGCTCTGTTACTCTCCATTCAATTGCTAGTTTCATACCATTCAAGAGGGCTTCATATTCTGCAATATTGTTTGTGCAGGGGAAATTTAGTCTAAATGCTTTTGGGATGAAGTATCCTTGAGGAGTTATGAACAATATGCCTACTCCAGATCCATTCTGTGTATAGGAGCCATCAAAGAACAATTGCCATTCTCTAGAAGATAGGTGCATAATAGAGGAGTCTGGAAATTCCATTTGCATTGGTGTGTCATCAAACATGGGTGCATCTGCTAGTTGATCAGCAATAACTTGACCTTTTATAGATTTTCTTTCAACATATTCAATGTCAAATTCACTTAGAAGCATGACCCATTTAGCCAGTCTACCTGTGAGGGCAGCCTTGCTTAGTAGGTATTTTAGTGGATCAATTTTTGCTACTAGATGCATGGTATGAGCTAACATATAGTGTCTCAATTTATGTGATGCAAAGATCACAATGAGACAAGCTTTCTCAATCATAGAATAGTTCTTTTCATACGACACCAATGTTCTGCTTATATAATAAATGGCTCTTTCCTTTTTCTCTTCATCATGTTGCACTAGCAATGCCCCCAATGATGTGGCTGTTGTGGAGACATATAAGATCAATGGCTTCCCATGAATAGGAGACATCAAGATAGGCGGATTTGATAGATACTTCTTGATATGGTTAAAGTTGTTCTCACATTCTTCATTCCATGCAAAGGTCACACCTTATGTAAGGTTTTTGTAATAGGCTGTGATATGTCCGCTAGTTGTGATATGAATCTTCTGATAGATTGAACTCTTCCTTGCAACATCCTCATTTGATTGATATTCATGGGAGGTTGCATCTCTATTATAGCCTTGACTTTAGCTGGATCAACTTCAATGCCTTTCTTTGAAACTATGTATCCTAAGAGCTTTCCAGAAGTGACACCAAAAGCACACTTCTTAGGATTTAGTCGAAGACTAAACTTTTCCATTCTGTCTAGGATCATGCTCAAGTCCTTTAGATGTTCAGTCCTGATCATAGATTTTGCTAAAGTATCATCAACATAATCTTCCATAGTTCGATAGATCATGTTGTGGAAAATATATGTCATCGCTCTTTGATATGGAGCTCTAGCATTTTTAAGCCCAAATGGCATGACATTCCAGCAGAAGGTGCCCCATGCACATGTGAAAGCAGTTTTCTCTTGGTCCTCTGGAGCAATTTTTATTTGGTTATATCCAGAGAAACCATCCATTAAGGAATACATCTCAAAACCCACAGTCATGTCGACTATCATATCAATGTTAGGTAGTGGAAAGTCATCCTTAGGGCATGCTCTATTCACATCTCTAAAGTCTGTGCACACTCTGATTGACCCATCTGGTTTAGAAAAAGGTACAATATTAGAGATCCACTTTGTATAGTCAATAACTCGGATGAATCCTATATTTAGGAGCTTCTCTAATTCAGCTTTTACCAAGAGTGCAACGTGAGGATGCATCTTTCTCAATTTTTTCTTGACAGGCTTGATATTTGGAGCAATAGATAAATGGTGAATTATAAGATTAGGATCCAATCCTGGCATATCTGAATATTTCCGTGCAAGGTTGATCTTCTTCTCTATTAGGAATTTTGTAAATTTTTTCTTCTCTTCTTCTGATAATGATTGTGCTACATGTACCAATTGTGGTTCCTCTATTGTACCCAAATTGATGGATTGAGTGGGCTCAATTAGAACTGGAGATCTATCCTGTAAATGACTCAGAAGGACATCAAATATCTCATCCTTAGGCACCTTAGAGAGGTTTTCACCTTTGGATACATCTTTTATTTTTACTTTTGTAGGTTCTAAGACTACCACAAAGTGGTTTTCACCCTCAAAACTCTTTTTCTTTTTCTTTTTATTCTTGTTTTTCTGACTAAGATATTTGATGTCCAACTTAGTCATGTTGACACTCAGTTCACTGATGGAAGTACTCATAGGCTCAACTTCTTTGAGGTAGTAAGCGAGGGCATAGTCATTCGGGAAGGTATAAATACCATGGCTCAGATTTGTGGATGTTTGGTTAATAAGTTTTGGATATTTGATAGTCAAAGTAGGGAAAGATTGGGAGATAGTGTTTATAGATATGGATCTATCATCATTGGTCCTAACCTGATGCTCGAGTTCAAAGGTGATACTATAACTTAAGACATTCAATTCATGAATAGGCTCAATGTCATCGTGGGAGTCCAATTCAACCAAAGGTGGATCAGATTCGATAGGTTCATCATTTCGCTCTAGACTTACATTGGGTTGAGGTGCATATTGGTGAATAACATCAACATGTTTCTCCGTGATAAGCTCATCTAGTTCTAGGATGACTCCCCATTCATAGTCATTAGATTCATCTTCTGATTCAAGATCTCTAGGAAATCTTAGAACATGAGTAAAGTCAGGGTGAATACCCCAAGAAGGGTTACCCTCCGATTCTGATTTGTATTCATACTCATGAGAATCTATCTCAGAATCACTACCACTTCCCTCTTCTTGATTGTTTTCAAGATTAGCTGGTTCTTGTGTTGCAACTATCTCTTGATTGATAGTAGGTTCTTATGTTTCTACTACATTAATTCTCTTGATAGGATCATCTTTATCATCAAGAAGGTCTTTGATCTCTTTAGGCAATTGTTCATAGGGGATGAGTTCTGAGCTATCTGAATCACTATCGAATGGTCATGTTTCTTCTTTCTTAAGAAGAGGTTCCCCTGGTGTGATTTTCTCTATGACATGAGAGCAATTACCTTTGAGGTGATAGGGTTTCTTCTTAAAACCTAAGCCAACTTTTTTTTATTTTCTCTACCAGTATGTGGGAGAGGTACCTCAAGACCTTTTCCTCTGATTCCTAGAGGTCCTTTACCTGAATATCCCATCTTAGCTATTAATTTATCTCCTGGACCATATGACTTGGAAGGGAGTTTGGAGACTGTAGAGTCACCAGTTTGAACAACTTGAGATTTAGGTTCATCTTTGTACAGCCATGATAGCATAGCCTCATCCTCTTCAAATTCTTGCTTGGATACTTGTTCTGCTACAAAATTCTTTTTATATTCTTCAAGAGGTTCTTTAGAGTTTGGTTTGGATTATTTCAAAGATTTCCCATAAGACTTAGGCGAGATAGGGAGAGATGTCAAAGATAAGACTAGCTTGATAGTATATTCTCCCATACCATTTTCTTTGATATTAACCTCTTTTTCCAGATCTTCCATTTTAGATGTGGATGCTTCTTTAGTTGGTTCAATAGAAGATTCTCTGTTATTAGGTACAAGCTTATCTGCACTTTCCTTCAAGATGTTGCAAGTTGTATTCAGATTTGTGGGGATAGTAACCTCTACTCCTTCATAAGGAAACTTCAAACATTGATGGTACGTAGAAGGAATAGCTTGCATTTCATGTATCCATGGTCTCCCTAGAAGGACGTTGTAGGCCAAAGGTAGATCAAGCACTTGACAAATGGTATCTTTGATAGCTGGACCCACTCTGATAGGTAAGACAATGGTGCCTTTAGAAGATCTTTCTTGTTCATCATAGGCCTTGATAGTTATTTTCTTTCTAGGATCAATAGCCAATTCTGAAAATTCCAATTGTGTGATCAAGCTATAAGAACAAATGTTTAGGCCAGTGCCCCCATCTATCAACACATGTTTGACTCTACGGTTCTGGATCAAGACTTCTATATGCAAAGGCTGATTATGTGGGTGACTCAAGGAGTTGTCATCTTCCTCTAAAAAGGAGATATATTGTGGAGATGTAAGATGTCCAACCATAGTTTGGAACCTGTCTAAATCAAGGTCATTAGGAACATTGGAACTGAGCAAAGCTTTATCGAGAATGGCTTTATGAGCTAGAGATATTCGAAGCAACTCAAACATGGATATTTTTACATTAGTGTGCTAGAGTTGTTGAACAATGCTATAAGACATAGGCCTTGTATCCTTTGGATTGGAAGATTTGGAAGCAGCCTTCTGTTTAGAAGTAGAGGAAAGATTGAAGGGCACCTTAGGGACATTTGATGAATCTAGGATTTGTCCTTTTAGATGCATTGGAGCCTGTGATCGAGTAACTATGTTAGCTGAGGAATGATTTCTATCTCTTCATACAATTGTGATGACATCACAACTTTCAGAGAGACATGGTTCAACCATATTGATGACAACATTATTTGCAGGGTAGGCATAGTTGACTTTTGCCCCCATATTAGTCTAAGAAGTCAAAACTTCTTGACCATGTTTCAAAAATGTTTCTGTGAATGTTGTATGATCATTATTTCTCTTGGGATTGTCAATTGTGATGTCTCCACTATCGATCAGATCTTGAATGATATGCTTCAAGTGATAGCAACTACTAGTTTTGTGACCTTTACTCCGATGGAAATCACAAAATTCATTTTCCTTCCACCATATCGGTTTGGGGTCTGAAGCATTTCATCAGATTCTTGGTAAAGAGATGATGTTATCAGCCAGTAGAGTTTTCATAGCTGATTCTAAAGACTCTCCTAGAGGAGTAAATTTTTTATGTTTATCCCATTTTTTGAATTCTGGCTTCCTTTGAGATGGTTGAGAAGACTTTTGCTCTGAGGCTTTAATGGCCTGAGTACCAAGAGTGAGATTGTAGGCTGGTGCCTTTGATGGGGCATAGATAGTGTCAACAATGCCATCTGTGATGATGCCTTTGTTCTTGTTCCAATTTTTGTTCTTGTCTTTAGAACTAGATCCTGATTTGTACTTGTCTTTTTGAAGTGTGATTTCTCCTTTTTTTACAAGCACTTTTTTGATTTTGATAGCATTATCCACCATCTTGTCAAAAGATGTATGATCTTGCATTTGTAAGGGATAATAGATTTCTGGAACAAGGTTATTGATAAAGATTTCAAGTTTCTCCATTTCAGGAATTGGTCTAGCATATAGAGAGAACTTCTTTCACCACCTCTTGAGGAAAGTTAGGAATGATTCTCCTGGATATTGCTTGAGATTACAAATATCAATCATGGTGATGGGATGTTGAATATTGTAGGAGTATTTCTATTAGAACAATTTAATCAATTCCTCAAACGTCTTGGTCGTAGGAGGCAATCTTGAAAACCACTGAATGGATGCTCCTCCTAGAGATCTAGGAAAAAGATGCATCAGATAGGTCAGTTCATGCATGAATTCCATGGATTGCATATAGAACTCTCTGACATGATCTTGAGGATCAGAGTGTCCATCATACTTATCATACTTTGGCATCTCCACTCTTTTTGGAAATGGTGGCATATACAAGTTTTTGTCAAAAGGAAAAGGGCATAGAGCTTCCATGGAGAACTCTTTGGGTTCCTTTTCTTTCTCAAGGCTATTAAATTTGACTTGTAAAGCATGTATCTATTTCATCATAGCTATGAGTGGAGTTTCTTCCTCATGCGTAATGATATCTTCAACATTAAAGTTGGGAGGAAGTTTAGCTCCTTGATGAGCTAGTTGTAAAAAGTATGCTTCTCTATCTTCTTTCAAGAAATGCTTCATCATTCATTTGAAGTTATCATCATTTTGATATTGAGCAATTTCTTCAGGTGTGGGTTCCTGATCTACCCCATGTTGAGATTGAGCTCTTTGAGAGCCAAAATTTGTCCCTGCTTGAGACATGGTAGGACTTTGTGGACTCCCTGGATTAGATTGATGAGGGGTATGTTGAGTACCTCCGTGAGTTGATGGAGGAGGTATGTAACCACATTTCAATCAATAGTTGCCAAGACCATCATCCTCGTAAAGACCAGAATTGATGAGTTGCTTAAGAGTTGGAGTTTGGAGAGTGGTGATAGATTTCTTGTGAGAGGAAGCTCTAGTCTCCACCATTCACCTCAAGTGAAACAAAAGAATAAGATCCAGATAACCGAAGAATGAATTGAATCAAGATGATTAGATGATGCAACCTTGTCAAGGTTTGATTGATTTGAATATTTGATTAGATGTGGATGAAGGATACTATGTCCTGGATGTATGGGTAGGTTCCCAAAATATAGCGGACAAGATATCACAACACTTAGTCATTTTGATGATTGATTGAAGATTGATAGTTATGACAAGGTTTTGACACAGGATGATAAGGACTCAAATCGATTAAATAGAAGGTTGAATCAAATTCAAAAGGCCACTTTAGGAAAATGATTGGATTCTTAATAGCTACTACTCTGTTCCTGACACAGTGATTCGTTCGATAGATTCTGAAATTAGGCTGAAAAAGCTAAATATCTGGCAATTCTGACAATTTTTTGACAACTTTTCAAAATTTTCCCAAATGACTTTCTACAAAATCGTACGATAGTTGGTAGGCAATGAAATGATAGTTGCAAAACTCATACGATAATTTCAAGCAAGATTTTGACTCTTAGAATTTGCTAGCATGGAAACTCATACGACACTGGGTACTCAATCATACGACAGATGGGTTGTAATGAAACGACACTTGATGGAAACTCATATGACTTTCTGACCTCCTGAGATGACTTTTGACTCCAGAAAAGGATTTTACTTCAGATTTTGCAAATTTTGAGTTTTCAGATTTGAATTGTTTGCAAATTTCAATGTCCAAATTTGAGGATTGTAACAGATTTGTCCGTTTTCAATAACCAGATAGATAAACAAGCACGCAAAATAGCAAGCAAGTGATTTCAAGCATGTCTGAAAATAATGAACAAGGGAAAAAGCAACCTTGCACATGAACAATCAAGTGACTTATTTGTTCTAATCCTCAGAAGCGCTAATTGTGTATGTTCCAAAAATGTTTTTCAATAATGCACATATACCCTATAAAATGAAAATTTGGCCTTGCTAGGGTTTTTAGTAATGGTTTGACTCTACAACTTTTATGATCCAAAGGGGTGAACTCCAATCCCGGTGCACTAGGGTTTTGACATAGTCTGAGAACTTAATCTTCAGGAGCTGCTAGGGAGATCTGACAACCCAAAAATGAACCATACCTGTGGAGATTTCTTCCATAAGGACATTTATATAGCGACTGTCACTACCACGGTGAAAATGGCTATTACCACTTGAGGTTCCATCAATGCAGTTTTCCTTGTGAAGGGAGTGTCTGCTATGATTAACCCTCTCTCAAGGTGACTCACAATAGTATACTACAAGGGGACTTGGCTCCAGATCCAAGGTTTTTTACGCCTTTTCACTTTTAACCCAAACAAAGCAAGAAGATTAATCCGACAAGCTAAGACAAAGTTTTTCTTCACCAAGGTCTATGATATCAACCCCACCTGATCTATCAACCTCTCCGAAGAGAGAATGTATCAATCAATAAGAGAAGATGCACAGACCAAGTTTGATTCACCAAAGTTCATAATGTCAACCCCACGTGATCTATCAACCTCTCCGGGGAGAGAATGTATTGATCAATAAGAGAAGACGCACCAACCAAGTTGAATGTGAAATGCACTAAGTATCCTCCCTACCTAAAAGGATTCTATCGTCAAGAAGGATTTCGCTAGGAATCCAATCTCTCAAGAATCATGAATAGTGTTCATAGGGCCTAATTACTATGTGAGCACAGATGTATGTTTCCAAAACAAAATCTACCGAAAGTACCCAAAAAGCAGAAAGAGGAACACTTAATGCTTAAAGTGAATATGAGATGAGTCCACAAGGTGGAACACTTAACACCTCACACAAGCTGAAAATGAGTCCCTAACTTAGAAAACAAGTGAGTTCCTAAAAGCACAAATGGGTTGCCAAGTGGAACACTTAATGCTTCTGTCCTATTGACCCCTCCCCTTTAATGTGATGTTGAGATTGCAACCACGGGGCAGAATGAGGGGCTGGTGGATTAGCGAGTCTAATAACCCAAGATAGCAATCAAGATCAATCACAAGTATCTAAGACTACTTAATGAATCCTTAAGGGGTCACAACCTAGTATCAATTATGCAAGTGTGTAAAACAAAAGCATGAAAAAAATCACCCAAGCTAGACACGTGAGAGATTTTTTTTAAGGCCAAATTGAAATGTTATTAGATGAAGGAGAATACCTAGGATCCTTGCAATGCGCTTAGTAGATTTTACCTAATTTTTAGCAATTCTTGTTGAGCTTTTCCATGCAAGCAAGTGATGAACTTTCCAACAAGCAAACAAGCAAACAAGATATGCAAAATATATTCAACTTATGAAAACCATAGGGTTAGCTCTAAAAATAAATTATTATCAACAATAATAACCAGTAATTAACCCAAATGACAACTCATATCATTCATTGAACCATGTAAAAAAAAAAGTGCATACCCATCACAAAACTTTTTTTTTTTTTTGCTGCATTTGACCTAGTCAACAAGATCTAATTTTTTTGATATGATTTTGGCCACAAAAATAGAAATTCAAAATAGAGACCCCTACTAAAAAATAGAGAGATTTCCAAAAATGTAAAAATTTTAGAAAAATCTCTTCATTTGTACCCTAGAGGCCCATTTTATCAAAATAGACCATTTTTTGTAAATTGACTATTTGAGCTATTATATTGCATCCAAATTTAAAATACAAAGAATTGAACCCCTATATAATTTAAAGAGCTTTCCAAAAATATAAAAATTTCCTAAAAATATGCTAATTTACGTCAGATATTAATTTTTTTTGGAATTTCAAGAAAAAATTATTAAAAATTCAAAACATCTCAAAAAATAATAAATTTTTTATTGTAGCTTCTCTAATATATGTCCAATAGAAAAAAATATTTCAAAGCAAAATGCTAAGTGGTTTGAGAGATAAAATTAAATCTTTGAAAATTTAGGGCTTTAGCTCCCCAAAAAAATCAAAACTAGCATGTAAAGGCGGGTTGCCCCATGGTGGGCACCAAAAATGTGTGTGTAAAAATTGTACTTAATCTGTCAACACAACACTTCAGTAAAACATTAGAGGTTAGCAAAAATCATGCAAAATTGAAATCTAATCTAACCAAGCGATCTACTGCCTTCTAATAGGTGCGAGATTGATGTTCTCAGATTGTAATCGAGATCAGTGACCTAGACGACACCTAAATGAAGGATTTGAATGCAAAAGATGGATATGGAATATGAATGCAATTATTCTATATTTTTTTTATTTTTAGATGCAATAAGAATGATAAAAACTTGATATGAATCTATTATATGTAAAAACTAATATGCTATGATATGCTAAATGATCTAACAATAATATGCAATATGAAGCTAAAATGAATGTAAAAACAAGATTGATCTCACAACAATGTTGATTCACAAGAAGCTTTGATTCTCCAAATGTCGATTCTCCAGTATAAGTTTGCACAATTATGAGATGAATTATGAAGAGCTAAAGCCTTGGTTTTATAGAAATCCAGGGCTTTGGAGGTGCATGAGAAAAAGCCATAAATCACTCAAATAACTCAGGTTGATTTTTGAGTTATTTTTAAATAACAGATAATTAAGTCACAAAAATTATGCAAAAGCACAGTTCAACTCGAATTAGAAGTTTAGATCAACTTTAAAACTCAAAAAGATGTTGAGTTTCAAAAAGCTAACAACTTGCATTGATTTTACAATTTGAGTTTAACTGGTCCTTGAATGTGCACATGGATAATTATGATTTAATAAATAAATAAAGTGATTTATTCTCCACTTAACTGATTTTTGAAATAAAATAATTAATTTATGGGTTAATTAACTATTTTATCAAACTTTTATTAAAAACTATATTATTAAATAATGACAACTTTCTTTAATTAATTAAATAAGAATTTAATCAATTATTCATAGGATATTGGATTTATTGTCAAAATAAAATAATACAATTAATAATAGATAGAATTAAATTTAATTACATAATTAAGTGGCAAGATATTAAATTTAATTAATTAAATATAAAAATATTCAATTAATCAAACTTAGGATAAATGTGATTTATTGTCAAATAATCATTAAATTAAAGATAATTAAGATAATTAGGAATATTGCTAGGAATATTCCCCGATGCAGAATTTAAGATAATCAATTATGATTCGATGATGTTTAGATGTGCCTTAGATTAAGACTTTGATGTTGATTTTGTTCGAATTGTTGATATAGGAGATTAATGAACATATAGCCCATTTTTGGGGTATTACACTAGTAAACTACTAGGAGCTTTAATTTATTCAAAATGTCAAATACTAATTTGTGAAGGAGGATTTTTAATTTACACCATAATAAAGCATTATAATTATAGTCATATGTAACATGTTTTATATGATTTTGAAGTTCCTAGTAGATTTGGAGTTTGTAGTTCTAAATGTTCATGTTCACCAAACTAATTAAGCACCATTTTGTAACATGATTCCAACTGATTAATAAACTAATTTTGCATGAAACTAAGAGAAATATAATTCCTTATGTTGTTTTGTGTGTC
The DNA here is from genome assembly GCA_027943335.1 of Chamaecyparis obtusa. Taxonomy (NCBI): domain Eukaryota; kingdom Viridiplantae; phylum Streptophyta; class Pinopsida; order Cupressales; family Cupressaceae; genus Chamaecyparis; species Chamaecyparis obtusa. The sequence continues at coordinate 67,065 of BSBK01006415.1, forward strand.
CATGTTCATAACCTAGAAGTTTCACATCATCAAAACGAGATCCTTATTACACTCTTTGCATTCTATATGACAACAATACCTTGATCTTTCAAGTTGGTTCTCATAAATCATTTTACCTATCTTTCCATAGTATATTCTAACATAAGTCCAGTGAAAGAGATTTTCATTAGTTTTAGGATAGATGTTGGTGCATAAGGCTCAATCGTAGTCCATTTTGAAAATTGTAGATTAATTCTTCATCTCAAGGGAGGAAACACAACATTGCAACAACGAGTTAAAGGCCCTATTAACCTTCAACTTAAGAATGACAACTAGAGTATGTTATGTTTTATAGATGGATGTTTCCTTCATTGAGATCATGTGATATGATTTTGAAAAATTCATGTATATAAATGATAAGGTAGTAGCTTAATAGGAGATTTCCTTTATTAAAAATATCAATACTAAATTGGAGGAGGAGAATTTTCAACATTACAACTTATTATTTATTGTAATTATCATCATATCTAATATGCATTTCTTTTGAAACATAATTGATCTACCCATTAAATTTAGAGATTTTCTTCTACATGATTATGTCGTTGGTTTATTTCCTAGTTAAGTAGTCATTCATTAAATTCTTCAATCTTTAATATTATATCATAAAATTTACTATTTTTATTCTTATAATAGATTATGAAATATAAAGAAGAATTGTTGGAAACCTTAATTTCTTAGGTGAGCAAAAAGCTAGTACTTGTAGCTTTACCCAAGAAATAAAAATAAAACAAGAATAATGAAAAATCTTTTCTTTGAGGGTATGTGGAGGATCATGGTATACCAAACTATGGTCTTAAGTGGCAATGAAAAATAAAAAAATCAAGGTTACTCAACTTGACGTAAAAGGTTGAACATCTTATGAACCTTATGTGAAAAAGTTGTAAGAGTAGAGTCTGTAGGAAATTGAATGTAGTTTCTAAACTAATAGCCCTTGTTTGAATTTTTTTTTGTCTAATTGTTCAAAATTTTAGATTTCAATGTAGTACTACAAAAATTTTAGGGAAAAGATAAAAAGTACATGTATGTTTGACCACCTTAATCACAATCAAATGATGATATATTTTTCCCAAGATTCTAGATATAAGTAGTAGACTAATGCCCGGATGTGACACATATTTTTTTGTAATTTTTGGTCAAATAAATAATTAATTATGAATTTTATGCTACAACTTTTTCAGAATAAAAAAAATCGTCTCTGACCACCTTAACTAATTCAAAATTTTAACAAATTAAAAAAAAAAAATTCTTATAGTAGCTGAAGCATAGAATGTGACGTATATTTTGGATTTCAAAAAGGTTAAATGGTTTGAAAATTATAGTTGTTTTTCAATCAGTATGTCAATTACGGCTTTAAAGATAACTCAATTGAAAAATAAGTAATAATTACTTATTGAGCTCAAAATTTGACAGTAATTATATTGATGGAAAACTGATAATGTCTTTAAGAAACCCTTTTCATTTCATCAATTTTGGGTGAAAAAATAGTCATCAACTACATGGTCGAAGTCTCGGTATCAAGAACTATCTCTTGAAACACACCTAAAGGGTTGACCACCCACGTTTGGTAATGCCCAAGAAAATACCAAGCCTAATCAGATATCTGATAAAATTAGATATCTGATATTTTTGGATATCCAATAATGTCAGATATTTGAAAAAGTCCACCTATTTTGAAATTTCAATTGTCCCACTTTTCCCAAATTCAAGTTTCATAATAAATGTATTTTTTTAATAGTAATATTAATTGTCTTCTAAATTAAGTTGTATTCTTTTTATGTTAATATTAATTCAAGTTTCATAGTAAATTGTATTTTTGTTATGTTAATATTAATTTCATTTTAAATATAATATTAAATAATAATAGCATAGCGTAAATATTATAATATAAATTTTTATATTAGTATGATTTATATTATTTGATATTCAAAATGATTCCAAAAAAATACTTGCACTTTTGATTTGAGGACAGACAGTTTCAGCCCAAATACTCTTGAAAGTATCCAGTACAGGATTTTTCTACAGACTCCTTGTAATTTCAGTGGTCTGACTATATTGAATAAGAAGATGTTAATGGACTTCCCCTCGATTGAATACAATCAATTGATTTTTTAACTCTCAAAAAGAAATTTCACATAGATGTAGAACCATCGTACGCTCATCATCTGTTCCATAAACTAACAGTGGCATAAAAATTGATGTAAGAACATTTAAGGTACATTGTCCACAAAAAGGTATATGAAACTTTTAAATATACATTAAAAAGTGGAAGTGAAGGCTCTAGATCAAAGAGAAAGAGAGAGAGAGAGAGAGTAATCCTTATCACATGTTAGGACCCCTAGGAAGTCCTCATGACCCCTTTCGACACATTGGAACCCTCAAGTGTGTCCTAAGGGGTCCTATGACCCCTTAGGACACACTTGAGCATTCAAATGTGTCAAAAGGGGTCATGGGGACTTCCTAGGGGTCCTAGCACACCTTATCACGTGTTAGGACCCCTAGGAAGTCTCCATGACCCCTTTCGATACATTTGAATGCTCAAGTGTGTCAAAAGGGGTCATGGAGACTTCCTAAGGGTCCTAGTACACCTAATCATGTGTTAGGACCCCTAGGAAGACCTCATGACCCCTTTCGACACATTGGAACCCTCAAATGTGTCCTAAGGGGTCCTATGACTCCTTTGGACACACTTGAGCATTCAAATATGTCAAAAGGCATCTGGGGACTTCCTAGGGGTCCTAGTATGCCTTATCATGTGTTAGGACCCTAGGAAACTCCCCATGATCCCTTATGAAACATTTGAATGCTCAAGTGTGTCTGAAGATGTCGTAGGACACATTAGGACACACTTAAGGGTTCCAGTGTGTTGAAAGTGGTCATGTGGACTTCTTAGGGGTCCTAGTATGCCTTATCACATGTTAGGACCCCTAGGAAGTCCCCATAACCCCTTTCTACACATTGGATCCCTCAAGTGTGGTATAAGGGGTCGTAGGACCCCTTAGGACACACTTGAGGGTTCCAATGTGTCGAAAGGGGTCTTAAGGACTTCCTAGGTGTCTTAGTATGCCTTATCACATGTTACGACCCGTAGGAAGTCCCCATGACCCCTTTCGGCACATTGGAACTCTCAAGTGTGTCCTAAGGGGTTGTAGGACCCCTTAGGACACACTTGAGGGTTCCAATGTGTTAAAATGGGTCATGGGGACTTCATAGGGGTCCTAGTACACCTTATCACATGTTACAACCCCTAGGAAGTCCCTATGACTCCTTTCGATGCATTTTAATGCTCAAGTGTGTCTGAAGGGGTCACAGGCCCCCTTAGAAGACACTTGAGGGTTCTGATGTGTCAAAAGGGGTCATGAGGACTTCCTAGGGGTCTTAACATAAGATAAGGCATACTAGGACCCTTAGGAAGTCCCCATGACCCCTTTTGACACATTTGAATGCTCAATTGCATTTCAAGGGGTCGTAGGATCCCTTAGGACACACTTGAGGGTTCCAATGTGTCAAATTGGGTCATGAGGACTTCCTAGGGGACCTAACACATGATAAGGCCTACTAGGACCCTTAGGAAGTCCCCATGACTCCTTTTAACACATTGGAACCTTCAAGTGTGTCCTAAGGGGTCCTATGATCCCCTTAGGACACACTTGAGCATTAAAATGTGTCGAAAGGGGTCATGGGGAATTTCTAGGGGTCCTAATGTGTGATAAGGCATACTAGGACCCCTAGGAAGTCCTGATGACCCCTTTTGACACATTTGAATGCTCCAGTGTGTCCTAAGGGGTCGTAGGACCCCTTAGAACACACTTGAGGGTTCCAATGGGTTGAAAGGGGTCATGAGGACTTCTTAGGGGTCCTAACATGTGATAAGGTGTACTAGGACCCCTATGAAGTCTCCACGACCCCTTTTGAGACATTTGAATGCTCAAGTGTGTTCAAAGGGGTTGTAGCACCCCTTAGGACATAGTTGAGGGTTCCAATGTGTCAAAAGGGGTCATGGGGACTTCTTAGGAATCCTAGTACGTGTTATCACATGTTAGGACCCCTGGGAAGTCCCCATAACCCCTTTTGACACATTAGAACTCTCAAGTGTGTCCTAAGGGGTCGTTGGACCCCTTAGGACACACTTGAGGGTTTGAATATGTCGAAAGGGGTCATGAGGACTTCCTAGGGGTCCTAATACACCTTATCATTCATTACGACCCCTAGGAAGTCCCCATGACCCCTTTCATCACATTGGAACTCTCAAGTGTGTCTTAAAGGGTTGTAGGACCCTTTAGGACACACTTGAGGGTTCTAATGTGTCGAAAGGGGTCATGGGGAATTCATAGGGGTCCTAGTACACCTTATCACAAGTTAGGACCCCTAGGAAGTCCCCATGACCCCTTTCGACACATTTTAATGCTCAAGTGTATCCGAAGGGGTCGTAGGACCCTTTCAAACACACTTGTGGGTGTGGATGTGTCGAAAGGGGTCATGAGGACTTCCTAGGGGTCCTAATGTAGGATAAGGGGTACTAGGACCCCTAGGAAGTCCCCATGACCCCTTTTGACATATTTGAATGCTCAAGTGAGTCTAAAGGGGTCGTAGGACCCCTTAGGACACACTTGAGTGTTCTAATGTGTCGAAAGGGGTCATGAGGAATTCATAAGGGTCCTAACACATGTTAAGCCTTACTAGGACCCATAGGAAGTCCCCATGACCCCTTTCAAAACATTGGAACCCCCAACTATGTCCTAAGGCATCCTACGACCCCTTAGGACACACTTGAGCATTAAAATGTGTTGAAAGGGGTCATGGGGACTTCCTAGGGTTCTTACTATGTGATAAGGTGTACTAGGACCCCTAGGAAGTCCCCATGACCCCTTTTGACACATTTGAATGCTCAAGTGTGTCCTAAGGAGTCGTAGGACCCCTTACGACACACTTTAGTGTTCCAAAGGGTCCAAAGGGGTCATGAGGACTTCTTAGGGGTCCTAATAGGTGATAAGACATACCAGGACACCTAAGAAGTCCCTATGACCCCTTTTGACACATTTGAACCCTCAAGTGTGTCCTAAGGGGTTATAGAACCCCTTAGGAAACACTTGAGGGTTCAAATGTGTTGAAAGGGGTCATCAGGACTTCCTATGGGACCTTGCGTGTGATAAGGTGCACTAGGGCCCCTAGGAAGTCCCCATGAACCTTTTCGACACATTGGAACCCTCAAGTGTGTCCTAAGGGATCATAGCACCCCTTAGGACACACTTGAGGGCTCCAATGTTTCAAAAGAGGTCATGGGGACTTCCTAGGGGTCCTAATGCGTGATAAGGCATACTAGAACCCCTAGGAAGTCCCCATGACCCCTTTCAACACATTTGAACCTTCAAGTGTGTCCTAAGGAATCATAGGACCCCTTAGGACACACTTGAGGGTTCTAATGTGTCAACAGGGGTCATGGGGACTTCCTAGGGTTCCTAACATGTGATAAGGCATACTAGGACCCCTAGGATGTCCCCATGACCCATTTTGACACATTTGAACCCTCAAATGTAGGACCCCTTAGGACACACTTGAGGGTTCAAATGTGTCAAAAGGGGTCATCAGGACTTCCTAGGGGTCCTAGCATGTGATAAGGTGTACTAGGACCCTTGGGAAGTCACCATGACCCCTTTCAACACATTGGAACTTTCATGGCTATCCTACGGGGTTGTGCAACCCCTTGGGACACACTTGATCATTAAAATGTATTGAAAGGGGTCATGAGGAATTCCTAGAGGTCCTAACACATTATAAGGCATAGTAAGACCCCTAGGAAGTCCCCATGACCCCTTTTGGCACATTGGAACCCTCAAGTGTGTCCTAAGGGGTCCTACGACCCCATCGGACACACTTGACCATTAAAATGTATCGAGAGGGGTCATGGGGACTTCCAAGGGTTTGTAATGCCTGATAAGGCATACTAGGACCCCTAGGAAGTCCCCATGACCCCTTTTCAAACATTTGAACTTTTAGGTGTGTCCTAAGACATTGTAGGACCCCTTAAGACACACTTGAGGGTTCTAATGTGTCAAAAGGGGTCATGAGGACTTCCTAGGGGTCCTAACGCATGATAAGGCATACTAGGACTCCTAGGAAGTCCCCATGACCCTTTTTGACACATTTGAAAGCTCAAGTGTGTCTGAAGGGGTCATAGGACCCCTTAGGACACAATTGAGGTTTCAAATATGTTGAAAGGGATCATGGAGACTTCCTAGGGATTCTAACACATGATAAGGTGTACTAGGACCCCTAGGAAGTCCCCATGACCCGTTTTGACACATTAGAACCCTCAAGTGTGTCCTAAGGGCTCCTACAACCCCTTTTGACACACTTGAGCATTCAAATGTGTTGAAAGGGGTCATGGGGACTTCCTAGGTGTCCTAGTACACCTTATCACATGTTAGGACCCTAAGGAAGTCCTCATGACCCCTTTCAACACATTGGAACCCTCAAGTGTGTCCTAAGGGGTCATACGACCCCTTCAGACACACTTGAGAATTCAAATGTGTCAAAAGGGGTCATGTGAACTTCTTAGGGGTGCTAGTATGCCTTAACACATGTTAGGATCCCTAGGAAGTCCTCATGACCCATTTTGACACATTGGAACATTTAAGTGTGTCCTAACGGGTCATATGACCCCTTAGGACACACTTGAGCATTAAACTATGTCAAAAGGTGTCATGCAGACTTCCTAGGGGTCCTAGTATGCATTATCATGTGTTAGGACCCCTAGGAAGTCCCCATGACCTCTTTCGATACATTTGAACCCTCAAGTGTGTACTAAGGGGTCCTACAACCCCTTCAAACACACTTGAGCATTCAACTATGTCAAAAGGGGTCATGGGTACTTCCTAAGGGTCCTAGTATGCCTTATCACATGTTAGGACCCCTAGAAAGTCCTCATGGCCCCTTTTGACACATTGGCACCCTCAAGTGTGTCCTAAGGGGTCCTTTGACCCCTTCGAACACACTTGAGCATTCAAATGCATCGAAAGTGGTAATGGGGACTTCTTAGGTGTCCGAGTATGCCTTATCACATGTTAGGACCCCTAGGAAGTCCTCATGACCCCTTTCGACACATTGGAACCCTCAAGTGTGTCCTAAGGGGTCCTACGACCCTTTCAGACACACTTGAGAACTCAAATATATCGAAAGAGGATGTGGGGACTTCCTATGGGTCCTAACACATGATAAGGCATACTAGGACCCCTAGGAAGTCCCCATGGCCCCTTTCGACACATTGGCACTCTCAAGTGTTTCCTAAGTTGTCTTACGACCCCTTAGGACACAATTGAGGGTTCCAATATGTCAAAAGGGACCATGAGGACTTCCTAGGGGTACTAATGCATGATAAGGCATACTACGACCCCTAGGAAGTCCCCATGACCCCTTTTGACATATTTGATAGCTCAAGTGTGTCCAAAGGTGTCATAGGACCCCTTAGGACACACTTGAAGGTTAAAATGTCTCGATTAAATATCAAGTTTGATATATATATATATATATATATATATATATATATATATATATATATATATATATATATATATATATATATATATATCAAAATGAACAATAATTCAGTAGATATTTATATGTCAACATATCTAGATACAATGTGGCATACGCCATCTCAAAATATGTCATATGACATCTCAAAATAAGAAGTTCAACTACAAATATTTCTAGGACATCCTATTCTACTAGTGGATCATCAAAATGGAGCCTCTTTGAAGTACTCTTCAGTTCTAATGGATCCTACATTCAAACACAAAAGTGAAACCCCAAGTTATATTAAAATTTAGAATCATAGTCAACAATAATAAATAAAATTTAAACTAAAATTGAACTCTCATATACCTTTCCTCTCTATCTCCTCCCATGGGTAGGAGAGCTAATATATGTCCTTGGTAGCATAGGAATAGTGCCACCAATGTCGACTCCCACCTGTATATGTTTGCGAACATGAGATTGATCTACGAGTTATACTATTTAATGTTAAAAACTTGGTAGAAAATATATGTTTAAAAAATAACTAAATTTACATTAAAACTTACCCATGCTGAACTTTCTTAAGGGATTGTTGGCTAAGTCATCAGTGATATAAACCCTTTCCATTCTAGCTCCCTCAAACTAGGAGTGACCTACAAAAGTCAAATAGATACTTCATATTATCATAACTTGACCATATTATATATACTTGATAGAAAAATACACAAAAATAACTTTAGAAATGTACGTATCATGGGGCTATCACTCTGAATGGATATGTCTATGACTCTATCATGATGATAGGGTCTCATGGCATCATCACATGCCACTCTCTGTCAAATAAACCATGTAAATTAAAAATGAGTACGCATAATTGACAAGTATACACGTATGCATAAACAAACTAAATTACTTAATTACTTTTCCTTTATCAAAAACTGACACCTACACCCCCTCACATTGCCCTCCGGTGGCAACTGGTGACACCTACATCAGTATGTAAAAGATGATCATAAAAATTAGAAAACAATGTACATATACTATTATCATAATTTAAAAGGAAACCGATGAGTACATTAAAACATATGTACCATGGAAGAGTCAAGACCAAATGATATGTTTGAAAGCGTGGACCCCTCCACCTGTGCCATCTCCTCCTCTATCATCAACTAAACATAAATGTAACACATAAAAAGACATAAGTGGGAAATGATTATAAGGAAATTCTACTAAAAATACGAACAACAAAATTTAAAAACAATGTAAAATGTGAGTAGTTTACCCTTACCATAACAGTGGGAGTCCATGGCACTGTAGGCTCTTGATGTACATCTCCATGAGTTACTTCAGTGCCTATAGTGTGCTATGTATAATCATCCCCATTGAAGCCAAAATTATATGCATCACTATCAGTTAGGGGACCAAAGCACAGATTCTTACATATAACTCAAGTGTGGGGCTCACAAACATGTGAGATCATGGAGGATGTGGAAGTGGAAAAAGAACCAAGATGAGGAGGCAATAATGTCCTATTCTGTGTAACTAGTAGATCAGTCAAGGTGTGAATGGCTCAAATAGTCTATGAGTCGGCCTCAACAATAATGTCTGGATGTTGCACTGTGGGAGGTGGTGAAATCTTGGGAGGGGGGACATATGTGTGAGATTTCACCTTTTGTGCCCATGGCTTGTCTTGCGGAGTGCCTAAACCTATACCCTGGTTCGGTCTCAGACTCCAATAATTCACCTTGTGACCGAGCACAAATTTAGCATACAATTTTTTAATAAAATAAAATGGGACATCCAAATTATTGTGAGGTGGTCTATAAAAAACCATCCACCAACGGTCCCAAAAGTTGTCACGTATTACACTATTTGTGCACCATTTAATTGACAACTTGGTTTTTTTATGGTCTACTATTAGACTGGTTTTAGGATCCATAAAAAGATTAGTTATGTCATGTTTTGTTATATTTAGGTTCATGACTTGATCATAATCAATCCCATCATCAAACTGGGCATGCATGGAATCACACCAAAAAAGTGCAACATTATGTTGTTGTGTAATTTTCTCCATGTTTTCAATAATTGAGTACAATGTCATAAACATGGGGAGCAATGTGGGGATATTGGCATATGTGATTTGAAATCCTCTAAGTTCATTTAGATTATCTCCTATTAGATCTTCTAAACTGTGAGGGTTTGTGACAAGTACATCTTTTGGAGGTGGGGGAATGTTGGGAGGTGGTTCTGGATTGTTTGTGGGATCATTAGGAGGGTTTTCTAATTCCATGTTTGATAACAATGAAAAAATAAATAGATAATTACCATGAATTTTAAAAAACAATACAAAAACTCATTGCTACCATTATTTTTATATAAAAAACTATATATTTCTATTTAAAAACAATAAAAAACATTAAAACAATAAAAATTAGAAGCTTTCACTTACCTGGCAATTTAGGAAAAATCAGATAGGGGATTTGGTATTGACGTTTCTTAGAATTGTCTATTTGCCTGAACTCTCCCTTTCATGTCAGTAACAACAAGATATCAAGTGAGCCAAGGAAAGCGACCCTAGATAGTCTTCAACCAACTACCCCCAGTTCAAACTCGTCAAAAGAGAAAGGAAAAGGAACCAATATTTGACCAGTCACCTAGGAGTAAGTCTGACACCTGGTTTGACCCAAAGAGCCATTTTAGTGATTTGAGTACCCCCTCAGCACCTTCACACTCAGGTATGGATATGAGTTATACCATGACTCGACGGGAGAGGGAAGCTATGGATCAAACCCTTGATGATATCTATGAAAGACACAGAGACAAGATTTTGTTTGGTAATTCCTCTCATGATGCTCAACCTAGTTCACCCCCCATCAGCACTAGGTACCTAGATGCACATCAACGAGCTGACAGGCATGAGAGACGAGCTCACCCAGACCAATGGTCACAACATGAAGACCAAGACAATGAACCTGGTGATGCTCATGTCAATACAACGTATACCAATGATTTGTACAAACATTCAAGACCAAACTCTCCACTCCGAACAGCCTCAAGGCATACAAGTGAGAGGCTAAAAAGAATTGAGAAGGAAAAACAAGTTGCACAAAATGAACGAGCTGCAAAAGAAGAAAAACTTAGGCTTCTCGAAGAGGAACAATGAGCCTTGTTGGACATAGAGAGAAAAGCATTCCAAGAGGAGCAAGATAGGCTGTTAGCCCAACAATTAAACACTCAATTCAACAACAGGGGTGCTAACAGTGGAAATAATTCTCCTCCCTCCACCCCTTCCAAAACACCATGAAGTAGAAGGCGGTCACGAACCCCTTCTAGATCTCCTAGTCCTAGAGGAAGAAGGGCCTCTCAGTATGCTCACTATAGGAGGCAAACCCCTCCTAGAAACTCAAGACCACACTCCCAACATGCACATCATGGTTCCCAACACAGAGGTGGTAGCTCACATTATGACCTTGATACTCAAGACTTTATGCGAATGCAACAAGAGCCTATTTTCCAACAGTATGTAGATAGGTATTTGGAACAAAACAAAGATAAGTTCTTGGAAAGTCTAATCAACAAGGGTGCCAGAGTCCCTTATGACTTTGATGTAGACAACAAGATACAAAAACAAAGTCCCTCTCAAGAGGAAGAAATCCGTCAAATGAAGCACATGATGGAAAAAATGATGCAACCTAAGAGCTCATTCTCACTAGACTCTATTTGTCCTAATCCATTTGACAAAAGTGTGAGTATGAAAGATTTTCCAAAGAGGGTGGAATTCCCACAATATGATAAATATGATGGCAGTGGTGACCCACATGACCATGTGCATCAATTCTATACCATGAGCTTTGAATTCCATCAGGATGATTCCTATTTGATGAGGTTGTTCCCTAGAAGTCTTAAAGGACAAGCAATGGAATGGTTCACCAACATCACTCCCCCTGTCAAGACTTTTAGAGAACTTGTTCATAGATTTGTCCAACACTTCTCGTACAATCTATCAAGATCAGTTACTATGTTGGACCTATGCAACTTGAAACAAAATCAGGGAGAACCCTTTGTTACCTTCTTGCAAAGGTGGAGGAGAAAGTGCTCTCAGTATCCTAGGACCATCCATGAGGATGAAAAGATTGACATCCTTGTTAATAACTTGGTGCCTGAAATGAGATATGAGATCAAAAAGATAGTCTTCAATTCCTTCGATACCATGATTGAAACTGCATGTCAAATTGAAGATGTTCTCAAAGAACAAGGCATTTTGACCAGACATAGCAACAATGGCAACAATGGTCAGTACAACAACAAGGATAAAGGGAAGAACACCTACTGGAACAAAAACAAACAAGTTGTCAATGACGGAGTTGTAGACGCTCCCCAACCTAAAGATCAAGCCGTTCTTCACTTGTCCAGTGCAGTTCAAGCTATGAAGCTCAATGCACCTCCTCAACAAGAGAGCAAGCCACGGTATCAAGAGAAGCCTAAAAAGGAAAAACGTCAATTTGCCAAGCTTGGTGATTCTTACGAGGATGTTTTCAAAATGCTCATTGCCAATAATCTTGTGCATCCACAAGATCCAGCAAAACATTACATCCCTGACATTAAGCCACATTGGTGGGATGAGAAGGCTTTCTGCATATTTCATAATGGCATTGGGCATACCACTGAAAATTGTTGGAAACTCAAGCACATTATCCAAGACCTCATTGAGAGTGGAAAAATTAAGGTGGATGGACTAAATACCAATGCTGATCACAAAGCATTTAAAGAACCATTGCCTAAGTATGACAAGGGGGAAACCTCTAACCAAAAGGATGGCAAGGCTGCTATCAACTACACGTATACAGTGGCAGAAAATGTGATAAACATGCTTGAAGTTGTGGAGCCAAGTGTTAACATGATGAGGAGTAAGGACCCACATGGTTATGACTCTCCCCCTATCTTTGACAAAGAACCTGTTGTGGTGCTGAGAGGTCCTCATTCTAGGTCATCTTCCCAAGCCCTGAATGCTGTTACTAGGAGTCAAGGTCCTATCATTCTTAGAGGTCCTAATTCAGGTCCATCCAATAAACCCAAGCAAGTGGCATCCAAGAATGTCACTAAGTCCACCACTGCTCCCAAACCAAACTATAATCTTGTAGATCAGCTACAAAAAACTCCAGCGCAAATATCAATACTGGAGCTTCTAGAGTTGTCCCCTAGACATAAGCAGATCCTTGAGGATGCTTTGCGCATAGCAAATGTCCCTAATGACATAGATATAGACCAATTTCAAGGCATGGTTAACCACATTTCCAGCCCACATTACCTCTCTTTCTCAGAAGATGATGACAAATCCCTAAGCCACCCACACAATCTCGCCCTTCACATTGAAGTAATGATTCATAAAACTCATGTCAGGCGCGTGTTGATAGATGGGGGTGCTGGGCTAAATATTTGTACATTAAGTTTGTTAAAAACCTTGGGCTATTCAGAGGAGGTGATCGACAGTAAAAAGAAGATCACTGTAAAGGCCTATGATGAGGCAGAACGAAGTTCCAAGGGGTTAGCTGTCCTTCCTGTCAGGATTGGCCCAGTTGAAAAAGACATCTTGTTCCAAATTGTTGATACTGGACCCCTTGCATACAATATTTTACTTGGTAGACCATGGATTCATGACATGCAGGCAGTGCCATCTACCTACCACCAATGTGTTAAGTTCCCCTACAATGGAGTTGAAATTTGCATACCAGGGGATAACACTTTATCAGTTAATTCAATCTCAGCTAATGTTCATGTCCCTCTTAATCGAGATGCAGAGGATTATCAAGAAACTTTAACAAACTGTCAAAACAAATTTAAATCAGTAGACCTTGGCATGGGGGGGTATCAACTTGACTCTTTTGCAAAGATGCCAATTTCCCCTCGGTCATATGGAAAACCTTCACAGGAAATGAAACCATCTTCTTCAGCGATGACACTATTTGACACATTTGTTGAATCCTCAGTACCAATACAAGATGAAAAAGAGGAAGTAGCTGTTCGAGATTAGATGTACAAAGAGGAGAAATACCAGCACAATGAAAATTTCTCCCCCTCTCCTAAGCCTTATGGGAGAGGATATACTCTTGTCAAAAAGATGGGTTATCCAGGATATGGACCTCTTAACCATAGATTAGATGCTAGAGCCGAACCACTTAATCATGATCTTTTTGGACGTAAGTCTAAGAAACCGGTTGGCCTAGGCTTTATGAAGAAAAACAAGCACGCTGTCCCCATTCTTGATAAGCGGGATAGCAAAGCTGACACAGAATATGTACTAGACTTGACCAATCAACAAGACATGACAGATGATTGGGTTCCTTCAACAAATCTCCTTTGGGGAGATTCAGAAAATATGACTACCAGTACACACCAAATCACTACTAAAGGACATGCTGAAAATTTCATCCGAGAAGGTGTGACTCTCGAAGATGTCCAGGCTTCTACCTCGAGGCTTAGGAAACCCAGCTGGTGTAAACATCCTAGCAAGGATTCAAACACAGACTCAAATGAGTATGAATGGGATTCACTCTCAGATGCAACAGTTGATTTGGATATGGATGTTGTTCATGCTTATAGTACTCAACCCAACGTAGCTAATGAGTCATGTGTTAGATTAGAAGATTCAAACCCACATGTCGCATTAGTAGATGATTCTTCACTTGATGGGATGAATCTTGATTTAGACACCTTAGAGGGATACTTGACAGACTCCGATTCTACGGTCACCAGAGATGACATCCCCTATATCCTTAATATTGAACCAGACATCAATCTACCCCTCATTAATCCCAACCTTATTGATTGGTCTCAACATCATCAAGAGCCTCAACTCTTGACATTTTCCAATGACTATGAGATCACTTGCTACCTAATTGTTGTTGAACCTGTAGTCTCTTCCACCAGTGAACCAGCTACCAGCATGACAGAACCAGACATCAAGTACCTTAGTCACAAGATAAAAAGAAAAGAAAAAAAGAATAAGAGTTCTGATGGCGAAAACCACTATGTGGCGGTGTCAGAACCAAAAAAAGTAAAAATAAAAGACGTATCCAAAGGTGAAAACCTCTTTGAGGCACCTACGAATGAGGTACTTGATAGTCTCCCAAGTTATTTTCACGACAGATCATCAGTATTGGTGGAGCCTACAGATGCTGTTAATTTGGCCACAGAAGAGGCTCCAAAACTTGTACACTTGGCTAAATCTTTATCACCTTAAGAAAAGAAAGCCTACACTGAGTTCCTCCAAAAGAAGCAAATTAATTTTGCATGGACATATTCAGACATGCCAGGGTTGGACACTAATCTCATTATGCATCATTTGTCCATAGCTCCGGGTGTGAAACCAGTCAAACAAAAGTTACGAAAAATGCACCCTCATATAGCTCTTTTAGTAAAAGCTGAATTAGAAAAGCTCCTTGGTGCAGGATTCATTAGAGCAGTAGACTATGCTGACTGGATTTCCAATATTGTACCTATTTCCAAACATGATAAATCCATCTGAATCTGCACAGATTTTAGAGATCTTAATAGAGCATGCCCAAAGGATGATTTTCCACTTCCTAACATAGACATGATAGTGGACATGACGGCGGGCTATGAGATCTACTCCTTGATGGATGGTTTTTCTGGGTATAATCAGATCAAGATTGCTGCTGAGGATCAAGAAAAGACTGCATTCACATGTGCATGGGGTACTTACTATTGGAACATCATGCCCTTTGGATTAAAAAATGCAGGAGCTACTTATCAAAGAGCTATGACAACCATCTTCCATGACATGATGCATAAAAATATGGAAGATTATGTGGATGACACCCTCGTTAAGTCCAAGAAAAGAGGAACACACCTGGCTGATTTAGAAGAAATTCTGGATCGTATGGAACAATTTCAACTAAGGTTAAATCCAAAAAAGTGTGCATTTGGTGTTACTTCTAGCAAACTATTGGGGTTCATCATTTTAGCTAAAGGGATAGAAGTGGACCCTGAAAAGGTTCAGGCCATTATTAACATGCCACCTCCTAAAAATGTCAGTCAAATGAGGAGTCTTCAAGGATGCCTTCAATCCATAAGGAGGTTTATTTCACAATTAGCTGATAGGGCACAACCCTTTAACAAAAATCTTCATAAAGGGGTTCAATGTGTCTGGAATGAAGATTGCCAGAAAAGCATGGATCAGATTAAGGAATATTTGGCACATCCTCCTATCTTAATGCTGCCCATTCCAGGAAAACCCCTTATTTTGTATGTCTCAGCTACTGAATCTTCATTGGGGGCACTGTTGGCTCAATTAGATGAACAAGGGAAAGAAAGGGCCATATACTATATTAGCCGCACTCTAGTGGCTTATGAGATCAATTACACAAGTATTGAAAAAGCTTGCCTTGCAATAGTGTTTGCCTCTCAAAAGCTGTGACACTATATGCTTGCACATACCATTCATCTTATAGCAAAAATTGATCCTCTCAAATACTTGCTCGGTAAAGCTGCTCTCACGGGTAGACTTGCTAAATGGATGATGATTCTTTCTGAATTTGACATAGAGTATATCGAACGCAAGGCAATCAAAGGCCAGGCTATTGCAGATCAACTGGCTAACTTTCCAATTGAAGATAATATGCCGGTTCAAGTCAACTTCCCAGACGAACATCTCATGTACATGACTGAGAGCTCCTGGAAGCTATTCTTTGATGGTTCCTACATGCACAATGGTTCTGGAGCTGGCATGTTGTTTGTCTCTCCTCATGGGTATACTATTCCCAAATCCTACAAGTTACTATTTCCATCCACAAACAACATAGCTGAATATGAGGCTTTAACAAATGAACTCAAAATGGCTATAGAGTGGAATATCAAAGAGCTACATATCTATGGGGATTCTCAGCTAATCATTAATCAGGTTAATGAGCAATACCAAACAAAAGATGACAAGTTGATACCTTATAAAAAAATGGTTGATTCATTAAGATGGTATTTTACCTTTGTCACTTTTCAACAAATCCCTAGAGCTGAGAACAAAGCGGCAGATGCTATGGCCACCCTTGCTTCACTTCTGCAGTTAACAGAACATGAGTTCAGATATGAGTTCCTAGTGGAAGAGCTACGTTATCCCATATTTGACTCACCTGAAAGCCATGTCATATGTACCATAATAAACCATGCATCCTCCCGCTATGGTGCCATTTACTCCTATCTCTGTGATGGCATCATCCCTGACACTTTCAACCAGTCTGAAAGAAGAAACCTCATCCGTAATGCCTCTCGCCATTCCCTCATCTCTGGTGATTTGTATAGGAGGGGTCTAGATGGGACACTTTTTAGGTGTTTAGAAAAGGAGGAATCCGATCAAGCACTAGTTGACATCCACGAGGGCATATGTGGGGGACATTCTAATGGTCTTTCCATGGCTAGAAGGTTTCTTAGGGTGGGATACTATTGGCCTACAATGCAGATGGACGCGATAAAATTTGCCAAATCTTGTGAAAAATGTCAGAAACATGGACACCTGATACATGCTCCAGGTAGGGAGTTAATTCCTTCTATCTCTCACTGGCCATTTTAGCGATGGGCCTTTGACCTTGTTGGGCAGATTCATCCCAACTCATCAGGTGGGCACAAATTCATTATCACTGCTACTAACTATTTCACAAAATGGGTAGAGGCTGTCCCACTTTCTGTTGCCTCAGGCAAGACAGTATCTCTATTCATCTTAAACCATATCATCTGTCGATATGGAGTTCCATCTGAAATCATCACTGACAATGGAGGTCAGTTCAATAACAAGGACCTTACACAACTCTGCCAAAGATTCAGGATAAAACAACATTGGTCCTCCATTTACTTCCCGCAAGGAAATGGTCAGGCAGAGGCTTCAAATAAAACCATTCTCAAGATTCTACACAGAACAGTTCACAAGAATGGTAGAGACTGGCACCTACAGATAAATCCGGCCTTGTGGGCCTATAGAACGAGTATTCGTACTCCAACGGGGGCTACTCCTTTTGCCCTCACATATGGCGCTGAAGCAGTGTTACCTTTAGAGGTTGAGATTCCATCACTGAGAGTCTCTCTCAAAGGTCTGATTACAGATGAAGATTATCGCGCCATGAGATTACAGGAATTAGAACTTGTGGATGAAAAGTGTAAAGCTTCATTTGACCATATGAGGGTCTACCAAAAGTGGATCTCCAAAGCATTCAACAAAAAGGTTCGCCCTAGAGAATTCCAAGTAGGAGATCTTGTCCTACGAGAGAATCCTAAGAACCAACAACACAGAGAACAAAAGGGCAAATTTGAACCTAACTGGCTTGGACCCCATATTATCACAGTAGCTTTTGGTTCAGGTGCATATCTACTATCTACTGAAGAGGGGGAGTAGCTCCCTATGCCTATCAATGTTCAGCACCTGAAGAAGTTCTATCCTTGATGCCCGTTCTGTCTGGGGGCATCCTTTGTATATAATTATGGTCCTGAAAAAATCCAAAAAATTGATATATGATCCTGAAAAAAATACAAAAAAATAGAAAAAAAAACAAAAAAACAAAAAAACAAAAAAAAAAGCAAAAAAACAAACAAAAAAACAAAAAAACTTCCAAGTGGTGAAAACCTAGAAATAGGCGCTACTTGAGGCCTCTGCACCCCTATTTCTTAGCATGCGCTCTCAACACTTAGCCATTCTCCATCATGCCTTGTCCTTGTTGCCTTGGTTTGGAATTAGTCTTTGTCTGTGTCTAGGGGGGGCATCATTGTGTTAGCTTTGGTCTCTTGGATATGCCTGTCTTTAGGACACCTCACAAATGGTGTTTTTCAACACCAACCCAACTGTGCTTTTCAACGCAAAACCCCCGACATCGAGTGTTTCTCAACACTTATCAGTTTGGTCTTATCCAATTCAGTCATGTGATCTTACCCATTAGCAAGCATTCGACCTTTACCCTCGAAACTCAGTATCAGTTTACACACTTAAACTTTTTAAAACACTTCAGCCTCAGATATGTCATGATCTTTTCTTTGTGTGCTGACTATTATTGATTTTCGTTGAGTGTCCTTGCCTAAACAGGTCTCTCCATGATGCATAGCTAGAGGACTTGGGGCATGGGGCATGTTTTTATTTTCTTTCTACTTGTGGGTGTTTGTCTTGAACCTCTTGAGTGTTTTTTGTTGTCTCCTTGACACACTTAGGATCTTTGAGACATCATCCTTGACTGTTTCTTGCACAACTATCCTCATGGTTATCCTGGCATTTATGCCTTGATGCGAGCATGGTTTTGCTAAATTAAATTGGGTAAGCTAACATTGTAGTCATCTTGACCTTTATGTCTTTGATGCTCATGTTAGAATCTTTCCACATTCCAAACCGATATAAATCACATTCATATCTTCATAGTTGCATTTGTGACTAGTGATGGTTGTGTGATTGTCCGATGTCCGGTAATAACGGCCCAGTGATGAAAATAAGCTTTCTTACATTCTCTAATGAATGATGAACACAAAATACCTATGTTACCCATGCAAGTACATCTTTGCATTTTCATGTAGCTTGCATTATTTAGGCTTCATGTTAGCATTTGCACTTTTAGGCTGCATTATGAGTTTGAGAGAGTTTTTCCTCATCTTTCTTGTGGATTTTTCAGTCAACTGTGGTCACGATCTGATCTTCATTTCCTTACTTTCTTTCGTGATCTCAATCGAAATTCTCTATCTTAAACAGTTGATTGATTCTATTTCTTCTCTCCATTTCTTTCCATTTCTTCTAAACTTCTATCTTCCATTCACTATTCACCCCACTTCTTTTCTTCTAATTCAATCTTGGGGCATAATCTTTCTTGCTGTGAACCTTATCTTTCATTTGATTTGATCAAATTTATCAATTTACTGTTTCTCCTCTATCTCATTTTGATTTCGATCACGAGGGGGCAATACCTATCAAATTTCAAACCTTGATTCAGTTTTATCAAATTATCAATTGCTCCTCTTGGGGCAACATTGATTGAGATTCTTATCTCTCACTTTGGATATGATCCCAAATCGACCTCATGTTCAAAGACCTTTAGTTTATGTTTGTCCTGATGTGTTCCTATCCGTCGAACACACATCTAAGTTGTTTTGTGATCCCAGATCGATCTCACATTTCAATTCTTCTTTGACTACATGTGTTCCCAAATCGATCACACATTAGTCAAAGAGGGGCAAATGTATGCACCATAAAATGGTCGCCTAGACTTTGGGCCCCATTTATTTAATCTATCAATATCAATTCCTGAATCAATATTTGTCATACATTCAAATCAAATTTATTGATCAAATCATAAATATTCCTAAAGTTTGAATATCCCATCAATTTTTAATTAAAAGAAATATATCCCTTTTTAATAAATAAAATAATATTATTTAATTGAAACTAATATTCTTTGAATGAAATAATGTTATTTAATTAAAATCCTCTTTTAATTAAATGGTTTTATTTTATTGAATTAATATTCATTTCTAAATTATATAATATTACCTTATTTAATTAAAAGAGATATTATTCTTTAAAATTAAATAAATGAAATATTCTCTCAAAAGATCTCTTGTGATGAAAAAGGAAACAAATCGAATAAAAATAAAAGAAAATAAAATGTAATTCCATTTTATTACAAACCTTCTAAAAATGATGATTGTTTCCTCTTTTTCATTTATCCCACATTGCTTCTACTTTCACATTCGAATCCAACTTTTCCTATAAAAGGAGACCTCTCATGCTCATTCAATGATCCCGAATTTTGATATCGAACTTATGCTGCAGAATTTCATAGCTTGTAATCATTTAGCATTTCAACTTGCACATTCACATTTTAGATTAATTTACATTTTAGATTATTTTCAAATCATTTTAGTTTAAATCCATTACATATAGCTTAATTTCATTTTCAATAAATTAGTTTAGCTTAGTTTGCATGGCAAATCATTTAGAATAGTTTCATTTAGATCAACTCAAATCTCTCATTCTGAGTTGTATTTGCATGGGTAAAATAGGCTGATCTGAGGGCCACATTCAAACCATGCTCTTCTCAGATAGAGAGCTATGGGTCATTTTGTGAGAACTCACTGTTGAGCACTCTCGCATACAAAGACTCATAGAAGTGTGATCACACATCTGTGCACACAGGTACAGAGATATATATCTACTGGAAAATATCAGATATCTTATATTATCAGATATCTGATAATATCAGATATCTGATAATATCAGATATTCGACTATGCCTTCAGGTTTGGCTTTTGGCTTGGCTAGGTGTACTGACACCCAGGCCTACTAAAAAGTCAACAAATCTATTTGTGCACTTTTGGATGAGTGAAAATAGGTTTTTTTCACATCGCCACTCTTTGGCATACCATGATCCTGCAGATACCCTTGATTGATAAAAGAAGATTGAAAAATAAAAAATGATGGAATAATTAACTTTTTTTATTAAGAAGGAACTTGAAATATTAACAACATTGTCTTTCACAATGAGTATTAATAGAAATTATATTAGCAAAGTAATTGGTCTCCCCATCCAAATCAAAATTTTACCTCTACATGATTATGTTATTTGCTTATTACTTGATTACATAACTACATCATGAAATAACTAATCCGAGTTTAAAATTATGAGGGTTTTTCTTTGAGGAACAAAGCTTTTTGCTCCATGTTATGAATAGTCTTTCTATTGATTAAATAGGGAAGAATATTTTACCATGTTCCTATATCAGATAGCCAAGGGTCCATTTGTTTGCTGGAATTAAAATGGAATTAGGATTGTCAAATTCTGGAATTGACATTTTTGATGCTTGTGTTAAAAACATGAAACTAGAATAGGAATTTTTTAATTCCCATTTACCCCCAAACCAGAGTTTGAATATTCTATCTAAATAGGTGGAATTTGAAAATCAATTCGAATTCCACTTAAATGAGAATCAAGGGTAAAGAAAAATTTATAATATTTTGAAATCCATATGCAAACAACATTTTCCATTTCTCATTATGAATTCTAGGTGAACCAAATGGTTCCATCCATATTCCAAAAACTATTTTCCAGATTTAAAACTTCCATAATTGTCAAATGCTAGAATTTGACAATTCAAGCATTATTTAATTCCAACAACCAAATTAACCTAAAAGACTTTGTAATTGAAAATCCCTTCATTAAAAAAAATTACAAAATAAAAAGGAAAAATAATTAAATTTTTCATGATGAAAATATAATCAAATTTACCTTATTCCAAAATAAAATCTTATTTTTCATCAGTGACTCATTGAAAGATTGGAGTGGCTGAGTACTTTAATTTTACAACATTTGTCTTTCATGAATTGTCTTATTTCAAATTCTATTAACAAAATAATAGAAGCTCATCTTATTGACAAGCTTGTAATGAATCAGTACAATATCCCCACTACAGAGACATTGTGAAACAATAGTTTTCAAGGATTTAATGCACATTCAAGTGAAACTCAGGAAAACCTCCCTGACTTATCCTTGTAGTAATCATAGAACATGAACTTTTGCTGAACCCATCGAAGTCTTTTTAAGGATTTTCTATTGAGACCCTAAAATAAAGATTGATCCCTCCATTGCCCACTACAGGGCTTGGATGAAGCATTTTCCACACACCCATCAACTTCAAAGGCCTGTATTAGCATTTCCTGATTTCAATAAGGTATTTCAAGTGGAATGTGAAGCAATTAGAAGTACAATAGGAGTTGTGTTGAGTCAAGAAGGTAAACATGTTTCTTTCTTAAGTGAAAAGTTGAATGATACAAAAAGGAAATATCATGTGTATTATGAAGAATTCTATGCTATTGTTCAAACCTTGAAGAAATGGAGACATTATTTGATACCGAGTGAATTTATGTTGTATACTGATTATAAAGCTTTACAGTATTTGAGTAGTCAGAATAAGTTGAATCAGAGACATATGAAATGGGTTGAATATTTGCAAAGTTATACATTTGTGATAAAGTATAAGATTGGACTCACTAACCGAGTTGTAGATGCATTGAATAGAAGGAGATCTTTGATGACCAAGATGAAAATTGAAGTTCTTGTTTTTATGACATGAGAGATTCTTATGAATTTGACCCTAATTTTTCTAAGCTATGGAGAAAGTCCAGAGCACCTTGTTAGGATTAATAGTCCATAATACAATTGAGAGGGGGGTGAATTAGTTGTATGATAGAATATTAAACTTTAAGCTTATCAATATCAGATCCAATGAACACAATGAATGCCAACACAATAACACAATATTTTGGTTACGGGGAAACCCTGTTAAAGGTAAAAACCCCAGTGGGAATTAGCACCCACTAATGATGTACTAAGAGTATAGTAATCCTTGTTAGAAGATATAGTGCTATTAGGAGCTTATTGAAACATTACAGTACATAGTCCTTGTTAGAGGAAAGAACCTGTTAGGAGTCAAGAACAAAAGAGGGCTCACTGCCCAAAAAAGGTTAAGTCCACCTTCTGAACTCACTAGTTCACCACAAGTGTATATGAAGAAATACACAATCTTTTGAGCTGTTTGCCAGCAACTATCTTTTCCTGATCAGTTGCAATGAAGCCCACCAATAATCCTCTACTCTACATACAACAGACACAAGTTTGCAACCTCCTTATATCACATATGTCACATCCATGTCTCTTCCAAAGAAAAGACCTTTTATTTATACGTTATTACAATTTACCAAGAATAGGTCAGCCCATAAAGCTTTCCTAATTATAAACAATTACATAGGGCCTTTGTAAGATACACACAGTATCACAAACAAGTTTAAAATGATTACATTACAACAATTAAGGACTGACATCCTTGAATTATGCTTGCAAACAAAACACATGCTTCATTCCCTGAGTCGGCTTCATAATAAGCCATTGCCAACGCACACACCACAGATGACATCACCAATCATTCCATACCTTGCACTGACCAATGAAAATCCATTAGTACCTCTTCCATCATCCTTCAAGATCACATACCTTGAATCCAATCCCTATGAAATCTATACCAAAAATTCAGAGACTAACTTTGTTAATTCTCATTGTCAGAGTCCAATGACCAGTCTTTACCAAAACAACAATATCTTCCTTAATATGCATCCATTAATGATGCAATCTTAGATATAAGATCACAACATCCATTTGAACTCTCATCTGACTTTGCAGCATCTGAAATATCCATACACTGTGATTACCAGTATGGTTCCTTCATAGAAGCATATGTTGACATCAGTGACAAAACACAAATGAAAATAGTATGAGTGCACATTCAGTAACATAGTGATTAAACATATTAAATGTCTCAATCACCACCCATACATTAGCAATATCCAACAATCTCCCCCTTTGGCATTGATGTCAACATATGGGAAAATCTTATCCAAAAGTTGTATCAACCCAAAAGTCCTTCAACTGAACAATCT
Source organism: Chamaecyparis obtusa (assembly GCA_027943335.1). Taxonomy (NCBI): domain Eukaryota; kingdom Viridiplantae; phylum Streptophyta; class Pinopsida; order Cupressales; family Cupressaceae; genus Chamaecyparis; species Chamaecyparis obtusa. The sequence goes on from BSBK01006415.1 coordinate 91,081, forward strand.
CCCCAAATAGTGAGGATTTTCTCATAAAAACACTCCCCCTTTGAAAACAATGGAAAAGGGTGCCAACTACCTTTACATATAAACTTTCTTCAATGATCACTCCCCCTGAGGAGTAGATCCCTACATCCAGTTCAGAAAATGATGAGGCTCTAAGCATTTCTAGACTGATGCATCTCTGCATCATTTAGTTCTAACTAGGAGGGGCTTGAACCCCTAACATACCTCTGAGATATTCAAAGGTATCTTTTGGTAGTGGCTTTGTAAAGATGTTTTCAATCTGCTCTTTTTAACTGATATATTGAAGCTTGATTTCTTTTTCTGCCACCTTGTCTCTTAAGAAGTGATATTTGATAGAAATGTGTTTAGTTTTAGAGTGCATCACCGGATTCTTTGACATGTTTACTATACTGGCGTTATCACAATGGATAACCATAGGCTCATTAAAAGTTATTCCAATGTCTGTCAGCATTTGTTTCATCCAAACAATTTAAGTGCAATTTATAGTAGCAACAACATATTCTGATTCAGCATTAGATTATGCTATACAATCTTGTTTCTTACTTAGCCAAGAAACCAACTTTTTCCTAAGGAAAAAAGCACCACCACTTGTACTTTTTTTGTCATCAATATTTCCTGCCTAATCGACATCAGTATAAGCATGAAGTTCAAATCTATCATTCCTATCATACCATAAACCATTGTCTATGGTTCCTCTGAGATACCTTAGTATCCTTTTAACAATAGCTAGATGAGTCTCTTTGGGTTATGCCTGATATCTAGCCACAATTCCAACAACATTAGCAATATCTGATCTGGTGTGAGTTAGATATTGTATCCCTCCAACCATTAATCTATACAAAGTCTTAAAAACACATTTTGATTCATCATCAATTGTTAGCTTGTTTCCAGTCACCATAGGTGTTCCTACTGGTTTACAATCTTCCATACCAAATTTCTTTAGAAATTCTTTGAGATAATTAGTCTAAGAAATGAAAATACCATTCTCATTTTGAGTTATTTGTAGTCCAAGGAAGAATTTCATTTCACCTATCATGGACATCTCAAATTCACTTTCCTTTTCTTTAGAAAAATTCTTACATAGATCATCATTACCTCCAAAGATAATGTCATCCATAAATACTTCTACTATTAGGATTCTATCTTCAGTAGTTCTCAAATACAAATTACTATTTGCATTACCTTTTTTGAATCCAAGTCCAAGTAGATACTTTTCCAACCTTGCATACCAAACCCTGGGAGCTTGCTTCAACCCATACAGTGCTTTCTTTAATTTGTAGACCATGTCTTTGTCTTTGCATAGAGGAAATCCATCTGGTTGTTCTATGTATACTTCTTCTTCAATATTTCCATTCAGAAATGTGGATTTAACATCCATCTTCCTTAATCTAAGATTCAAATATTTGTATGCCTTAATTTTAATAGAGTAACCAAGGAAGATACCTTCATCACTTCTAGCATCAAATTTTCCTATCTCATCATCCCTCTTGATATAAAATTTTCTACCAAAAAATCTGAAATATTTTATAGTAGGGGTATGATCAAACCATAGTTCATATTGAGTCTTACTTGTGCCATCTCTGATTTGAATTCTGTTTAATGTGTATAGTGTTGTTCCAACAACCTCTCTCCAATGTACATGAGATACATTCCCTTCAATCAGCATTGTCCTAGCAGCATCAATTATAGTTCTATTTCTTCGCTCTGTTATCCCATTCTGTTGTGGAGTTCTAGGAGTAGATGTTTGTCTTTTTATCCCATGCTCTTCATAGTATGAATTGAATAAATCTGATGTAAACTCTTCACCCCTTTCTAATCTTAAACACTTTATTTTTAGTCCCAATTCATTCTCTACCTTTGCTTTAAACAACTTGAATTTGTCAAATGCTTCTGATTTCTCTCTCAAATAAGTAACCCACATCATTCTAGAAAAGTCATCAACAAAGAGTATAAAATACCTTTCAGCGTAGTATGACTTTGTTCTTGTAGGCCCACATAGATTTGTATGCACCAGATCCAACTTTCCTTTTGATGTAAATGTTTTTCTTTTATAACTACTTTTAGTTTTCTTTCCCATAACACATTCTCTGCATACAGTGTTAGAAGGTTTCACAATCTTCGGTAGATCTCTTACTACATTAGCCATACATGCTTTCACAATGTTATCAAAGTTAACATGACAAAATATTCTATGCCATAACCAACTATCATCTACCTTTGCAACAAAACAAGAGGCTCCAAATGTGTTTAGTTCAAATACATTGCCTCAAGATCTTGAACTGATAGCAATCAATTTTCCTTCCTTACTTCCGATAAAACACTTAGAATTAAAAAAACTTAACTGAAAGTTTTTATCCATTAACTATCCAACACTCAACAAGTTATGTTCTAGTCCTTCAACAAGCAGTACATTGTCTGTATTAGTCTTTCCATCTAGAGTGATGGATCCTACTCCTATGATGGACATTGCAAGATTGTCCCCAAACCTTAAAAAAACCTCCATCATAATTTACTAATTTAACAAATTTGTTCTTATCACCAGTCATGTGATGAGAACATCCACTGTCAATTATCCATTTAGTTTTCTTGTCAACATGAGATACAAAGGCTTTTTTTCATGAACTAGTTCATTTTTAATAGCAACAAATCCAATTTCTGCATTGTCTAAATCATCATCATCATAGATTCCTTCACTGGCATAATAACATTTTTTATCTCTTTTAATCTTTGCATAATCAAGTTTATATTAAGGAACTCTTGTAGGACATGTAAATGCAAAATGACCTACCTTATTGCATGAAAAAAATTTCAAAGTTAGTTTGCCTTCAAATTTTCCCTTACCTCTTTTCTCTCTTCTAGCTATCAGTGCAACAAGTTCTTCCATCTTCTTTTCTTCTTCCATTATCTTCTCCCATTCCAGAGCATACTCACCAAACTCTTTTCTTAGGTCTTCTTTACTTGTGCTTGGACGTGTAGATACTTTCTTGTGTGTGGATGCCCTAAATGCAGATTCAAATTTAGGAGCATCTTTTCCTAATTCTGCATCTTCAAAGGTGGTTAACTTTGCAATCAACATCTCTTCGCTAAAGTTTGGAGTCAGGGGTATAGTTTCTTGAATTGACATTGCCTTGAATTTTTAAGTAGGAGTTAGAGATCTGAGAATCTTTGCAATGACTTCATCTTCATCATAAGTACCTCCACAATTTCTAATTCCAACTACAGCTTTTGTAACCCTTTGAACATAGGCTCTAATTCTTTCATCTTCATTCATTTGAAGCTTCTCCATCTTTTTCTTCGAGTTCTACAATTTCATTTGTTTGGTATATTTGTCTCCTTCATAGAGTGCCTCTAGTCTATTCCAAATATCATGTGCCAAATCCAAATCTTTAATTTCAGTAAACTCACCCTTAGATAGTGTGTTGATCAATGCTTCTCTTGCAACCACGTTGCATGAAAATAGTTTCTTTTCATCATCCATGGCTGACCCTAAGTCATTCTCAGCCTTCAAAGTTTCCTTCTTCTTCACAATCATCTAGTAGTCTATGCCCAAACATAGAAAATATGTTCACATCTTATTTTTCCAACTGTCAAAGTTTTTAGGATCAAACTTAGGACTATCCTTCCTATAGTATGTCATTTTCCAAGATCACCTCAAGTTGTTAAGCTTTCTCTTTGACGACCACAAGCTCTAATACCAATTGTAAGGATTAACAATCCACAATACAACTGAGAGGGGGGGTGAATCAGTTGTATGACAAAATATTAAACTTTAAACTTTAAGCTTATCAATATCAGATCCAATGAACACAATGAATGCCAACACAATAACATAATATTTTGGTAATGGGGAAACCCTATTAAAGGTAAAAACCCTGGTGGAAATTAGCACCCACTAATGATGTACTAAGAGTATAGTAATCCTTTTTAGAAGATATAGCCCTATTAGGAGCTTATTGAAATATTGCAGTACATAGTCCTTGTCAGAGGATAGGCCCTGTTAGGAGTCAAGAACAAAAGAGGGCTCACTTCCCAAAGAAGGTTAAGTCCACCTTCTAAACTCACTAGTTCGCAACAAGTGTATATGAAGAAATACACAATCTTTTGAACTGTTTGCTAGCAACTGTCTTTGCTTGATCAGTTCCAATGAAGTCCACCAATAATCCTTTTCTCTACATATAGCCGACACAAGTTTGCAACCTCGTTATATCACATATATCACATCCATGTCTCTTCCAAAGAAAAGACCTTTTATTTATACCTTATTACATTTTACCAAGAATAGGTCATCCCATAAGGCTTTCCTAATTACAAAAAATTACATAGGCCCTTGCTAAGATACACACGGTATCACAAACAAGTTTACAATGATTACATTACAACAATTAAGGACTGACATCCTTGAATTATGCTTGCCAAACAAAACACATGCTTCATTCCCTGAGTTGGCTTCATAATAAACCATTGCCAAAGCACACGCCATAGATGACATCACCAATCATTCTATACCTTGTGCTGACCAATAAAAATCTATCAGTACCTCTTCCATCATCCTTCAAGATCGCATACCTTGAATCCAATCCCTTTGAAATCTATACCAAAAACTTAGAGACTAACTCTGTCAATTCTCACTGTCACAGTCCAGTGACCAGTCTTTACCAAAATAGTTGTATCTTCCTTAATATGCATCCATTAATGATGTGATCTCAATATAAGATCACAACATCCATCTGAACTCTTGTTTGACTTTGTAGCATCTGAAACATCTATACACCTTTTGTACACTGTGATTACCAGTCTGGATCCTTCATAGAAGCATATGTTGACATCAGTCACAAAACACAAATGACAACAGTATGAGTGCCCATTTAGTAACGTAGTGATTAAACATATTAAATGTCTCAATCACCACCCATGCATTAGCAATATCCAACACACCTATTCAAGATCAATCAAGTACTAAGTGGGAAGAATATTTCATTCAAGGAGGTATGTTGTTTAAAGGTATTCAGTTGTGTATACAAAGAGGATCAATGAGAACTAATTTGATAAAGGAGAAACATAGTAGTGGTTTGGCTGGACACTTTGGTGTTGACAAAACATTGGATTTTCTTAAGGAGAAATACTTTTGGCCATAGTTGTATAAAGATGTTCATAAATTTGTGAAAAGTTGTGGAACTTGTCAAGTTGCAAAAGGAGTAATTCAAAATACTGGATTGTATACACCAATTTATGTTCCTAAGAAACCTTGGATTGATATCAGTATGGATTTTGTTCTTGGCTTAACGAAGATAGTAAGAGGTAATGATTCTATATTTGTTGTTGTGGATATATTTTCTAAGATGGCACATTTTATACCTTGTAGAAAGACATCAGATGTAGTACATATAGCAGATATTTTCTTTAAGGAAATTTTCAGATTGCATGGATTACCGAGGTGTATCATCTCCGACCGATACAGTAAATTTGTTGGATACTTCTAGAAGACCCTTTGGAGAAAGTTTGGGACTGAGTTGAAATATAGTTCTACATTTCACCCACAGACTGATAGAAAGACAGAAGTTGTGAATAGAAGCTTGGGTAATCTTTTGAGATGTTTAGTTGGAGACACACAAAGTAATTGAGATTTTGTGTTGGCACAAGTAGATTTTACATACAATAATTTAGTGAATAGGAGTACTGGGAAAACACCTTTTGAGATTGTAAATGGCATACAATCGAGAGGTATATCAAGTTTGATAAATATTGCTGATGAAAAAAAAAAAAGTGCTGAAGGGGTAAAATTTGCTAAGTACATGAAGACATTGCATGAAGATGTGAAACATAAGCTGAAGAAAAGTAATCAGAAATACAAAGACAGAGCTGATAGATCAAGAAGACATAAGACTTTTGCAGTCGGTGATGAAGTAATGGTTCATTTGAAGAAAGGTAGATTTCTCGTTGGAACATATGGGAAGTTGAAAATGAAGAAGTTTGGTCCTTGTAATATTTTGAACAGATTTGATAGTGGAAATGCTTATGAAATTGAGTTACTTGATGACATGGATATATCACCTATTTTCAACATTTCTGATTTGTATGGGTACCATGAGTTAGATGAAGAAATGACAGTACCAAATGATTATCCTAAGAAACAGATAGAAAAAGTTGAGCAAATTTTGAAGCAAAGAATTGGTAGAAGTAAAAGAGGAAAATAGTATATTAAATATTTGGTAAAGTGGAAGAATAGATAAATTAAAGATAGCTCATGGATTTCACAATCTGAGTTGGATTCAGCTCGGGTTGTACCTTCTTAATGATTCAGAGAATCATTTTCAAATAACCCCAGGTGTCTGATGTAAGAGCATCTCAGGTCCTTGGAAATCCTATAGCACCAAAAACATGTTTGTGATTTCCTATGTTGCTCAGTTCCTTCTTTGACTGAGTCGGTTCGGTGTTGCTCAGTTGATGCAGGGCCTTTCGTAGGTCATAATCTTATACAAAAACTTCTGGAGGTCATAACTTTTGACTCAGGTCTGGGTTTTTGCTGAAATTTTTCAAGTGTGTGCATCAGGTGGTGGCACTTGTTTTGCCAATAATCTCAGATTGATTGGGGTCCATTTTAGCACTTTTTCAGGAGCTGAAAGTTTCATCTAGGGCTCTGAAATTAACTTTTAGTGTTTTTTCTATAGTTTTTAGAAAGTTAAATATTTTGTAATAAATCTGGAGATATGTTTCCAATCTCAGATATTAGTTGGTAATTCATTCTAACTTAGTCGAGGGCATGTTTAGGCAAAAAATCAGCTTATTAGGTGTTGTTTCAAAAATTACCAAAAATGGCAAAAAACACGTGGAAAAAAATTGCCAAAAAAGGGTAATTTTTAGATTTCTTGTTTTTTCTAGTTTTTTGGTTACTTAAGAGTTTCAGCGAATTGTAGAGACAGTTAGTGATGAATGAACAATATTGAAGGTTTCAAATCTATGTTTTTATCTAGTAATTGAATTTTATTGTTAACAGAGGACCGTGTGCTACATCATTTGGTATCAGAGTACGAAGATGGCTAGGAGAGGAAGAGGAAGAGGAAGAGGAGGTGTCACGCTAATGCAAAGATTAATGATGGATATGCAAAGGTAGATTGAATGACTTAGTGAGCGAATAGATAATCAAGGAATACAAGGAGGGAATGAATCTGATGAAGAAGAAAACTGAAGAGGTGCTGACCAAAGTGAAGAAAATACAGAAGAAAGGTTGGAAGAAATGAGCTATGAAGATAGAGTTCTTAGGGCTTTGGAAGGAAGGAGTGAAGCAATCAAGATTGAAGTTTCAGACTAGGCTACTAATCTTAAGCCAGAAGAATTAATAGACTGGTAGAACAAGATGGGGAATATTTTTGAATGGAAGCCTATGACAAAAGAGAAGAAGATGAAGTTTGCATGCACAAAATTAAAGGGACATGCAATAATATGGTGGGATCACCTCCAAAAGGAATGAACTAGAAAGGGAAAAGAAAAGATTAAAACATGGAGCAAGATGGAGAAAAAGCTCAAGGAAAAATTCTTACCCATGGATTATTCACAAACCCTCTTTCGCAAGTTCTAGAATTTGAAGCAGAACTTCTCTTTAGTGCAAGACTATACAAATGAATTCTACAAGCTATCCATATGCATAGAGCATCAAGAAAATAATGAACAAATGGCTGCTAGATATATGAATGGCCTAAAATTCTCCATCCAGGATGAATTGAGCATGCATCGTGTCAACAGTATGGAGGAAGCCTACCAACTAGCCCTAAAGGCTGAAGAAAAGTAGAATAGGCAATATATCCAGAGGAATAGAGGTGGTCAAAGGGGTACCTCAACTCCATTTCGGGGAGGTTCTAATAATGGTCGGGGAGATTCTTTTCAAGGGTTTGAAAAAAATATAGACACCAGGAAAGATCCTCCAAATCAAGAAAGAGGAAGGGGGTTTTAGAGAGGATGAGGCTACAGAGGTGGAAGAGGTTGGGAAAATAGAGCCTTTGAATGCTCAAGTTATAATGTGCCAGAAAGAAATCAAGGAGGACAATCTAGAGTGAAACTAGTTTATCCAGAATTCATAGAAGCAAGAATAGAACAAGAAGTCCTACCAGACATGGGAGAAACTTTCATGATGAGGAGATTGATGATTATTCTAGAGAAGGAAGAAGTCCTTGTAAAGATCTTTGATGATTCGTGGATTCGAACCAACATCTTCAGAACTAGATGCACTTCTAGCGGAAAGGTATGCCAAGTAATTATTGATGGGGGTAGTTGTGAGAATATGGTAGCTAAGGAAATGGTAGAGAAATTAAATCTGCAATGTGAGAAGCATCCTCGTCCTTACCGTATTGCATGGTTTAAGAAAGGAAATGAGGTTACTATTGATAAAAGATGTTTGGTTAGGTTTACTATAGGAAAAATCTATAAGGATGAGATATGGTGTGATGTTATTCCTATGGATGCTTGTCATATTTTGTTGGGAAGGCCATGGCAGTATGATAGGAAGATCATGCATGATGGAGATAAAAGTACATATACCTTCTGGAAAGATGGCTCTAAAGTGACTCTCTTACCACTTAAAGATGAAAGGAAGAATGAGACCATGTCGTCTGCAAAGGATGTTGTCAAAGAAATGAAGGTGATAGGTTGTTGCTATGCATTGGTTGTAAAAAGAGGAGAAGAACCAGTAGACATAATACCACATGATGCAGTAAAGATACTAGAAGAATTTTTTGATGTTATTCCAAATGAGCTACTTGACAATCTCCCACCAAAAAGGGATATACAACACCACATTGATTTGATTCTTGGAGAAACTCTTCTTAATCAAACAGCTTATTGAATGAACCCAACACAACATGCAGAGCTCAACAAACAACATAACTAGTTGAGAAAGGCCTAGTTAGAGAAAGCATGAGCCCATGTGTTGTGCCTGCATTGTTGACTCCAAAAAAGATGGAACGTGGAGGATTTGTACTGATAGTAGAGCAATTAATAAGATTACTATCAAGTATCAGTTTCCTATTCCTCGTATAGAAGATATGATGGATGAATTAGCAGGGCCAAATACTTCAGCAAGATTGATCTATGAAGTGGCTACCACCAGATTCGAATTCGTGAAGGAGATGAGTGGAAGACAACTTTTAAGACTAGGGATGGCTTGTATGAATGGATGGTTATGCCATTTGGGCTTTCTAATGCACCAAGTACATTCATGAGATTGATGAATACTGTCTTATGACCCTACATTGGTAAGTTTGTTGTTGTTTATTTTGATGACATCCTAATTTATAGAAAAAATAGAGGAGATCACCTACAAAAATTGAGGCTCATCCTGAGTGTACTAAGGAAAGAGAATCTCTATGCAAATTTAAAGAAGTTCAGAGTCATGCAAAATAGTTTGACTTTTCTGGGCTTTGTCATTTCTGAAGATGGTGTTCAGATGGACCCAGAAAAGGTCAAGGCAATCCTAGACTGGCCTAGTCCATCCAGCATAATAGGGGTAAGGATTTTTCATGGCTTGGAAACCTTCTATAGAAATTTTATTCAAAATTTTAGTAGTATTGTAGCACCCATAACAGATTGTACGAAAGGAAGGGAATTCACATGGACAATAGATGCTGAACAAAGTTACAAATTCTTGAAGAAAAAGGTAACTGAAGCTCCTATATTGGCACTTCCAAATTTTGATAAAGTATTTGAAGTAGAGTGTGATGCTTCCCATGTTGGAATAGGTGTTGTTCTTAGCTAGGCAGGTAAACCAATAGCTTTTTTCAGTGAAAAGTTGAATGATGTGAGGAAGAACTATTCTACCTATGATTTAGAATTTTATGCTATTGTTCAAGCCTTAAGGCATTGGAGGCATTATTTGGTCCCACAAGAATTTGTATTTTTTACATATCATTTGGCCTTGAAATATGTGAACACACAAAAGAAATTGAATAGTAGGCATGCTAAATAGGTGTCTTTCTTGCAAGGGTATAATTTTTTTTTGAAGCATAAGTCTAGAAAGAAGAATCAAGTTGTTGATGCCCTAAGTTGGTATGTTACACTAATCACTACAATGGAGATAGAGGTCATTGGTTTTGATTCTATCAAAGTTTTGTATGAGGCTGATGCTGATTTTTGGGAAATTATAGAAAAGATTAAAGAGCCAACAGCTAGTCTTTCAGAACACATGAGAGGAGAATACTTTATGCAGGATGATTACCTCTTTAGAGGAAAACAACTTTGTATACCAGCTGGTTCCATGAGGGACAATATTATTTGAGAATTTCATAGTGGTGGTTTGGCTGGTCACTTTGGGAAGGATAAGACAATAACCTTGGTTGAAGATAAATACTACTGGCCAAAACTAAAAAGGGACATTACTAAATATGTGGCAAGGTGCAGAATCTATCAAGTGGCTAAGGGTCACTCCCAAAACACAGGCTTGTATACACCTCTACCTGTATCCATCGAGCCATGGATAGATGTGAGTATGGATTTTGTATTAGGGCTTCCCCACACCCAGAGAGGTATAGATTCTATCTTTGTAGTTGTTGATAGATTCTCTAAGATGGATCATTTTATTGCTTGTAAAAAAACTAATGATGCCACAAGGATAGCGATTTTTTTTTTTTTTAGAAGTTGTTAGACTCCATGGCATTCCAAAGACTATCACATCTAACAGGGATACTAAATTTTTGAGTCATTTCTGGAGGACCTTATGGAAAAAGATGGGAACATAGTTGCAGTTTAGCAGTGCCTATCATCCCCAAACTGATGGACAAACTGAGGTAGTAAATCAAAGTTTGGGAAACTTGTTACAATGCATTGTTGGTGATAAGACCAAGTAGTGGGACCTGCCATTGCCTCAAGAAGAGTTCACTTACAATAGTTCTGTTAATAGATCAATTGGAAAATCTCCTTTTCAAATTGTATATAGTAAGAATCCTCAGGGTGTTTTGGACCTTGTACAACTCCCTATGGAAGACTGAATTAGCAATGATGGGGAACGATTTGTTGAACACCTTCAACTATTGGCAAGTTGTCTATATTGAAATATATGACTAGATATAGTGTTTTAATTATGCCAACAAAGTCATATAGTAGTTTGGAGTCAGCGCACTAAGTGTAAAGATTAGAAATTAGTTAAGTGTTGAAGACTAGACAACATACAAAGTACCAGAGACTTGGAGCATCAACGCACGTGTGTACGGATGAATTAAGGTATGCGCCTTGGTTAAGGTTGTTAGACTATAATTATGCTTAGTCTAAGAGCGCATAAGTACATATGCAAAGATGTGAAAGTTACAGTCAATTGAAGTTGCACAGCCAATGTGTTCCATTAGAGAATAGGGCATAGAACCGACAGTGACTATTTTGGTTTGCGACTATAAATTAATGTTGTAGAGGCTATGCACCCATTGTATTTAGGCTTCCGACATATGTACATGTATAATTGTAAGCATGCTTAATCCAATTCATTTGGAGGCATTATTTGTAATTAGTTATAGGGTTGACCTAATTGTATAATTGGTATGAGCGCATAAATATAAGGTGTGCCCATTGTATTTGGTATGGAAGTCAAGCAAGTTGTAATAGAGTTGTGATAAGTAGATCAGAGGTGTGATAAGTAGATCAGAGGTATGCAAAGTGAGCATAAGATGTATTAAAGCTTTGCTAGAGGTCAAAGCATCAGTGCACCAAAGGAACTGATTAGACAAGTAGTGTCACAACAATAGTTCACCTGTAGATATAGTGTGTATCTAATCTTAGAAGGTTGTAGCCTTCATCATTTGAGCAGTGAGCTCTAGGATAGTGAGTCCACTCCCCTAACAGGGATCATTGTAAAAGACTCCTAATAGGGTCCGACCCTTAACAAGGTCTACTGTACTAAAAGAATTGTAAAGCTACTTCTAACAAGGATCACAAAACACTAGTGTAGATTATTAGTGGGTATCAAGTCTCACCAGGGTTTTTACCTATTTGGGTTTCCCCATAACCATATTGGTGTCATGTGTTGATTTCATGTTTCATGTTTATGTGAATGTTTAATTAAGTACTTAAGAATTTATACTTCAGTATTCAGATTAAAGTGAAAAGTTAAAATATAGTGAATGCTAATTCAGCCCCCCCCCCCCCCCCCTCCTCTCAGTGTTCCCATTCCTAACATCAACAACTTCAACAAGATGTGAGGAGTAAATTGCAAGATAGCAATGAGCGATATAAGGTTGTTGCAAATGTCAGTAGAAGGAGACATATATTTGATGTAGGTGATTTGGTGATGGTGTACTTGAGGCGTGAGAGATTTCCCACTCGCACATATCATAAGCTGAAATACAAAAAGATAGGTCCTTGCCAAATCATGAAAAAGATCAATGATAATGCTTATGAGGTTTGTCTACCAGATGATCTGGATATTTCTCCTGTCTTTAATGTTTCTGATTTATATGCATTTCATGGAGAACTATCTGAGCCAACCAGTATAGATGAGGTGGATTGGCATCACCACCTTCCAAGCAAAAAGAAGGAAAAGATTGCCCACATTTTGGACAAGTAGTCTACAGTCACCTGGAATGGTCATTACAATAGGTACCTGATTCAGTGGGAGGGATTACCAGGAATAGATAGCACCTAGATCTCAGAATTGGAAGTGATGAAATTGGACCCCACAAAGTTGCAATAGTTCACAGACAACCACTTGTAGGAACCGTGTTCCTTTAAAGAAGGGGAGAATGATGCAGGGCCTTTCGTAGGTCATAATCTCATACAAAAACTTCTGGAGGTCATAACTTTTGACTTAGGTCTGGGTTTTTGCTGAAATTTTTCTGGTGTGTGCCTCAGGTGGTGGCATTTTTTTTGCCAATGAATCTTAGATCAATTGGGGTCCATTTTTTGCACTTTTTTGGAAGCTGAAAGTTTCATCTAGGGCTCCGAAATCAGCTTTTAGTGTTTTTTCTCTAGTTTTTAGAAAGTTATGTTTTGTAATAAATTCGGAGATATGTTTCCAATCTTGGATATTAGTTGGCAATTCATTCTAACTTAGTCGAGGGCATGTTTAGGAAAAAACTCAGCTTTTTAGGTGTTGTTTCAAAAATTATGAAAAATGCAAAAAACACGTGGAAAAAAACTGCCAAAAAAGGGTAATTTTTAGATTTCTTATTTTTTCTAGTTTTTTGGTTACTTAAGAGTTTGCAGCAAATTGTAGAGACAATCAGTGATGAATGAACAATATTGAAGGTTTCAAATCTATTTTTTTATCTGGTAATTGAATTTTATTGTTAACAGAGGACCGTGCGCTACATCATCAATTTCTTTTGTTTATCAGGGTTGGTCAGTTATCTCTCTGGTGCTCGATGAATTTCCTTGGCGCTCGGTGATGCTTGTCTAGCGCTCGTTTATCCTTTCTTACTGAGTTGTTTGTTTTAGTTCTTGTTGAGGCCAACTCTTGCAATTAATTATGGTCACAGATTTAATGTTGGTATCTATCATTGGGAAGCGTGTGGACCCAGATTTGGTCCTTCCTTCCATTGTTGGTGGATTTGAAGGTTGACTTGTTCGGTAGCCTGTTGTATACATTGTGGTCTTTGGTTGTAGTTTAGGGAGTCAGTTTTTGGATAGAAGATAGAAGATTAGAGATTGTTTCATATCCACGCATGTTGGAGGAGTTTTTTACTTTAATTGTAATACCTGACCTAAATTAGGAGGGCCTTACAACCCAACATGTATAAATCAATTGGAATAAATATATGAAGTTTTCTGCATTCTCTCTCTCACTTGTGTGTTTGTTGCTTCTGCGTGTGATCTCTGCAAGGTGGATCTGGTTAGGGTGTGCCTTTGGCCCCTCTCCCTATCCTCCCTTGCGTCATATTATTAGGCATATCTTGGATATAGATCAGACGGTTGAAGTTGAAGATAAAGGTATGCTCATATTCTCTTATTCTCTAATTCTTCATCATATGAAATGGATCTTGGATCACTGTGAATTTAATAACCCAATAAAAATATATATTTTTAATTAAAAAAATAGTTCATCAATTTTTGGACCCCCTTTGAACTATTCTAGAATGAGAGGGCTATAAAAGAGATGACATTTAATTGTCATAGTGTAGTTGGAATTCCGCAGCCTATGACTCTTCGTTTCAATGATCAAGGTGTTGCTTATATAGCATCGTCGTCATTTTTTGCTAGTGTTCACGTCGTACCATGGTTGAAACTATGACAAATAGGGAAATGGGTTGGTCGTAAGGTGGACCGAAATTCTTGACCACTATGTTCTTCTTTCGATGAATACGTGGTCGATATTGTGACGATAATGTTGGTCGTCGATGTCTTCGACAAAAAAATTTTGACATTCACTTTTGTCGAATATTCGACGTTGTTGAGTTGCGAAATCGACCAATGAGCATTGAAAATTGGGCAAAAATTTACTAGTGTCATTATGAAGTTGGTCATTAGGGATACATCAGAGGGAATATGTTTAAGGCTTGTTCTACTTGATTCACATGTTCCTATAAATTCCTTGGATATTATTTGTCTTCCCTACAAATCTTGTACATTGCCTAGAGGTAGTGTCTCTTAGTCTGAAAATCCTATATATCCTACCCTATGATAGTGTGTCTTGGCCTAAAAGCTTAGGGAGTAGCTCACTTCCTTGGAAGTTAGCCTAAAGAAAACATTGTAATACATGTTTCACATAGTGTGGGTTAGTTCTCATTGTGATTTTTTTCTTCATGGGTTATCCACATAAATTTGGTTCTCTTGTACATGGTGTTCCTTGGTTTATCTTCTTTATGATGTTGCACACAATATAGATTAATTGATTACTAATGTGATTTGAAATTTTTTAAGACTAATTTAACCCCCCTCATAATCTAAAGGTGTGTTCAATATATATTTCTACTCTAGAGAGTGCATTGCAAAAGATAGATGATACAAATTTCACCACGTTAACTTTATAGAATTCAATCAAAGGATAATAGACCCAAACCCACACCTAGTAACATAGAGATTAGAGGGCGGTGGTCTCATCGAAGCAAAAACATAATGTATCAGAATGTATAAATTATTACAAATGGGATGCTAGGACATCATAAAAACTAGTGATGATCTAGAGCATTCATTACTCTAGCTAGGGATACCATTAGTAATTTCCTTATAATTTTAAAGAGAGGGAAGAATATGTTGACCTTGATTTCTCTATATCGCAAGGATGGTTCAATGAGAAGAAATGAGTTTATAGAAATGTAATTGGCAAATAATGGTTTAAAACACCAAACAAAATAGTCAAATCATAGTTACCCAAGAGCTTATTGAAGTCGTATTTCAGAGAATAAATCGCTAATTCTATAGTCATGTTACATAAATTAACCTGGGAATGCAAGGTCTCATGAATTAAAAGATTGGATGTTTTTCTTTGTGCTTATTATCTATTCTAGGAAACAATGTTTGGACTGGGCCAACTAGTCTCTGATAGTCTCTATTTTATTCTCACTTAAATTTCACTCTTAATATATTTTGAACTATGTTTCTTCCTATTTCTTACATTCATTAGCATGTACACAACAATGGCTTAGGCTTAGAATCATAGAGGAATTTCAAAATAGTGTCCAAATTTATGACTACTACCCTAAGATGCAATTAGAGAAGAGATACGAAAAGTTTAGCAATGTAGAAAATATTTGCACCATGAGATCGATTCAAGAGATATAAGGAGAATAGGTCTGAGAATTTTTTTTAGGGGAAGTCTAGTTGATCAACCAATTTGGCATCCATCTTATTTTTATCCAACGATTCAATTACATCAGAGTAGGAGGTTGTGATGTACTCCCCAATAAGTTACACCATTATGTTGAAGATAAACATATTTTCATATAAATTTCTAGAAAAATTAATGGAATGAACATAAGGTGTGTAGAAATAAGGTTAGGATTCTTGGTTTTTACAAATAAAAATCACAATCAAATATTGTATATCTTGAAAATAGAATGTCAAGTTATAAATTTTCACATCATGATGACTACGAGTTCTCCTTCAATAAAAACTAAATTGTGCAAAGAATAACCTGTCGCTAGGCTATTCATCTCACTATAAACCACATTAAGAGGATTATTGATTAGATTTATCATATGGACGAGAATGATTTTAAAGAAGACTATCACATTCTGGCGTAGTTGGGACATAAAAAGGGACAAATGATAATGCATAAAACTTATTATTCCCAAAATATATGTTCAATGTTCAATTGGAAACCGCTAGATCCTATTCATTAGATCTAATTAGATTACAAGGACGTCTAGAATAGGACTACTGTAGTCCTAAAGAGGACATAGATGTGGCTGGTCAAGATTCACATTGAGACCTTCAAAGTACTAAAATAGATTCAAGTGAAACTACCTCCTTTGTGTCCCCTTCCATTACTTAGTACACTGTTATCACACGGAGAAGTGGAGAGAGGGAAATGCATCAAAATCCTTATGGTATTGTGTGTGTATGGTCATCACAAAGAGCGCCTTAGTGCATTCTCTACATTCTGGATGGTAACAAGACCTTGATATTTAAGGGTAGTTCAAAAAGATCTTTCAGTTCATCTTTGCACAATGTACTCTAAACATAAGGCAAAAAAATGTTGGTACATAAGGCTTGATAGTAATCCATTTTGAAATTATAGTATTGTGCTTTACATAAGGAATCATAACATTACAACAAAAAATGAGAAGTTCTTATTAATCTCACGACTAAAAATTACAATTAGAGTAATTTACGTTTTGTAGATGGAGGGTTTTCTTATTTCATTCAGATTATGTAACAGGTTTTCTAAAAGTCCATTTATATAAATGATAGCCTAGTAAACTACTAGGAGCTTTAATTTATTGAAAATGTCAAATAGTAATTTGTGAAGGAGAATTTTTAATTTACACCGTACTATAGCATTATAATTATAGTGATATGTAATATGTTTGATATGATTTTGAAGTTCCAAATGGATTTGGAGTTTGTAGTTCTAAAAGTTCATGTTCGCAAAAGTAATTAAGCACCATTTGGTAACATGAAACCAACTGACTAATAAACTACTTTTGCACGAAGATAAGAGAAATCTAAATCCTTATGTTATTTTGTGTGTCCATGTTCATAACCTAGAAGTTTCACACCGTCAAAAAGAAATCCTCAGTACATTCTTTGCATTCTAGATGACAACAATACCTTGATCTTTCAACTTGGTTCTCATAAAGCTTTTTACCTATCTTTCCATAGTGTATTCTAACATAAGGCCAGCGAAAGAGATTTTCATTAGTTTTAGGATAGATGCTGGTGCATAAGGCCCAATCGTAGTCTATTTTGAAAAATGTAGAGTAATTCTTCATCTCAAGGGAGGAAACACAACACTGCAACAACCAATTAAAGACCCTATTAACCTTCAGCGTAAGGATGAGAACTAGAGTATGTTATGTTTTATACATGGATGTTTCCTTACGTCATTGAGATCATATGATATGTTTTTTAAAAATTCATGTATATAAATGATAAGGTAGTAACTTAATAGGAGCTTTCCTTTATTAAAAATATCAATATTAAATTGGAGGAGAATAAAAAATATTGCAACTTATTTTTTATTGTAATTATTGTCATATCTAATGTGCATATTTTTTGAAACATAATTTATCTACCCATTAAATTTAGAGGTTTGCTTCTACATGATTATGTCATTGGCTTATTGCCTAGTTGAATAGTCATTCATTAAATTATTCAATCTTTTTAATTATATCATAAAAATTAATTATAAAATATAAAGAAGAGTTATTGAAAACCTTAATTTCTTCGGTGAGAAAAAAGCTTGTACTTGTAGCTCTACCGCCCAAAAAAAAAAGGAATAATGAATAATCTTTGCTTTGATGGATAAAAGAAGATTGAAAAGTAAAAAATGATGAAATAATTAACTTTTTATTAAGAAGGAACTTGAAATATTAACACCATTGTCTTTCACAACTAGTATGAATAGAAATTATATTAACAAAGTAATTGATCTCCCAATCCAAATTAGAAGTTTACTTCTACAATATTATGTTATTTGTTTATTACTTGATTAGATAAGTACATCATGAAATAACTAATTTGAGTTTTGAACTATAAGGAGGGTTTTTCTCTGAGAAACAAAGCTTTTCATTCCATATTATGAAAAATCTTTCTACTGATTAAATAAAGAAGAATATTTTACCATGTTTATTTTACCATGTTGTCTCTGTATCAGATAGCTAAAAGACTTTGTAATTAAAAATCCCTCCATTTAAAAAAAAATTACAAAATAAAGAAGAAAAATAATTGAATTTTTCATTAAGATAATATAATCAAGATTACTTTATTCCAAAATAAAATCTTATTTTTCATCATTGACTCGTTGAATGATTAGAGCGGCCGAGTGCTTTAATTTTACAACATTGTCTTTCTTGGATTGTATTATTACAAATTCTATTAACAAAATAATGGAAGCTAATCTTGTTGACAAGCTTGCAATGAATCAGTACAATATCCCCACTACAGAGACATTGTGAAACAAATAGACTTCAGGGATTTAATGCACATTCAGGTGGAACTCTGGAAAACCTTCCTGACTTATCCTTGCAGTAATCATAGAACATGAACTTTCGCTGAACCCATCGAAGTCTTCTTAAGGATTTTCTACTGAGACCCTGAAATAAAGATTGATCCCACCACTGCCCTCTACAGGGCTTGGATGAACCATTTGCCACACACCCATCAACTTCAAAGGCCTGATAAGATGTAACGAATGGAGCTTTACTCCAATCTGTTTTCACTTTTCCTCCATCTGTGGCCCAGTCTTCTCCATTCCAAAGGGTTGAGATGATTTTCATGGGTTGATTCTTTGGATATGGGACCCCTGCTCTTTCATTGTTCTTGAAAACCCTAATGGGTGTTGAATCCACAGAAAACCTGCTTAGAAATCAGGAAAGAATATTAGACACAATTGTATATATGTTTGTTATAGTAATTTGGTGTGAGAAATCAATGACCAACAAATGAATAATTTAGATTTTTGGGAGGTATGAATTCATACACTATTTGCTTTTGGTTCCAGAGAATTGAGTAGTTGTGGAAATCAGCAGATGGATCAAACCAGAGCTTTATCCTTTGCTCTCTGTTTCCAACCCCATTTGCAAAAACATTGGTTTGTAGATGGTAACCCTTTCCTGCCAAGTTTCCCAGAAATTCAAAGTCTATTTCATCGTGGGATGATGTGTCTGATGACATCTGATGAAAAAAAACAAAAAATAATGTCAGTCTGCTTGTAAAATCAGCTGAATTATTCACAGGTTTCCTATTTAGTGGTCTTTTGTTATGGTGGCGTTTGTCTAATTAAAAGAGGAGGAGGAGGTTGAGCAAGCAAATATATTTATTGGAAATCATCAGTGTGACTGGAGGATTATTTATATGAGATTTAACTTAATAAAATAGAACAGGGGAGGTCAAATACATAAACATATTGTCTGTGATGAAGAACATATTCATTTATAATAAATAATTATTATTTTATGAGCATGGTCACCTCCAATGTGACAACATTCTAATAAAAGAGTTAAGGAGGTCCAATCAGACATGTACAACTATAAGCAATTAACAATTGTAGTAATAGCTTTTTGTTTTATTAGTTTTAATTTTTCAGCAATTCATATTTTCCTGGTTGGTCTCTTATTGTGCATCCAGCTTTATCATAAGTTCTGTATAAGATTTGGGACTCTTATGTTTCTGGACAAGATTATGTGCAAATTTTTAATATCAACGTTTCAGATCATACTCCATGACCTGATGATGGATCATGGAGTATGATCTGAAATGTTGATGTTAAAAATGTGCGCACAATCTTATCTAGAAGCATAACAACAACATTTTATAAATTATAGAAATCTTCTATCTTTAATTTGAGACCCTTTCAAAACCTTTCTTATTTTAACTAAAATAATTTTATTAATAAGACGACCAATTCTCTGATGACATAAACTAAATTAAACAATTTAAATTTAATTTAAAATATTATTAAGACACCAGAGAATGCTTCCATTCTCTAATTTTCCATTTATGGAGGAAAATAAAGCTATTTTCCTTGAAAACTCTATGAACTTGTAATTTAGTTTCATTGAATTGATATGGAATAGTACTAAACGATTTCATGTCATCCAACTAGCCTACATACATAATATGCAGTGACTGTTCCTGCTGAATTTCCAGGTATCAGCTTAATTCTCATGTTGAAACTCCCAAACAAGTACTCTTCTATGGATGCAAAACCAGAACCTGAAAAAACCATCAGAAGGAAAAACCTTTATCATTTCCAATATCATAGCCATAATCAAAACCATAACGAGAATCTTTATTATTTTCAATATCATAGCAATTGTCAAAATCCTAATGAATCTGCTGGGATGAGTATAATATGCTAAGTTGAATACCTGAAGAATAATCCAGACTGAGTTGTGCTGTCTGCCCATTATTTAACAACCTAATGTGATCATTCCCCCATGAGATGCCAAATTTGTCATTGAAAGAGGAGGATTCTCCTTGGGACAAAAAGTAGAAAATGAGAAACAGGACAGAGAAAATATATCCTGAAAGTGTTTTAAAGCCCAAAAGCTTCAGACAACCTTTCATGGCTTCTACAGAAAATCAAAATGTCAGTAGGATACACTGAACAAATTCTGGCATACCCAACTTCTCCAACTCATATATTTATATTCAACGAAGCATATTCTTGTTAGAGTTTTGACAAAGAGAGAATGGTAATGAAGAGAAAAATAATCAAAGTAGATGACATATTATATCAGCTATATTCTCCAGTCAGAATCCTCACCCTCCTGGAATCTACACCATACGTTGTTAATTCACGCGGTTTGAAGTTTTAGGTGGGCAGGTAAGACAATCTTGATGGTCATTTTCATAGGCATGGAATATCAAAAAGACCCTGCTGAATATAATAATATAAATTCAAAGGGTTATCAGATTAAGAGACCTAATGCCAGCTGTGGTTTGTTTGAATATTTCCATTTAGATATTGAAGAGGGTATCAAGGTAGGCACGGCAGATTTATCAGAAGAAAATGTCAATATTTAGTATTGTCTTGAACAACAGTTTTCCAATCTATGCTTGATACCCTTGGTATGCAGAAATTATTCTAAGTTCCCTGTTCCAGTTGGCCTATCCAACATATGTCATGAATTATGAATCTACAAGGTTTGTTTATATTAAAAAAATGTTTAGTTTGTGGTTTGAAAAAGATAATCAGTCCTCCATCTTTTCTATTATAGATTTTGTTAAAATGAATAAGTATATTTGGTTTTTGATAAAAATTAAAAGATATTAGGGAAGAGACTTTTAAAAGGGTTCAATAATTGAGCATCTTAATTTTATATTTTTTGAAATTTTATGTGAAAATTTCAAATCACTCTTAATATTTTATAACAAGTTACTTGTCAAGCCTCGTACTTATAACTAGGGATTTAGGGCCACATCATCAAATATGATGTCACATGGGCAATTGTTTTGCCAAAGTGCTCAAAAAGGTCCCCAAAAAATTGAGACCATAATTGTGCACTAAGTCATGTTTTAATGGTGTGCTGATGTAGTGCTGTTTTTTAGATCTAAGAAATACATTCATTCTATTATGAGAAGTAATCATCAACACTAACAACTACCACCTTACAACTATTGGTGCAATATTGTTAAAAATATTGGACATTAAATGAACAAATGATATAACAACCAACATGCCCAGCTACTAGATCCTTTTCCCTACTAAAATATTTCTTAAAAATGGTGGGTGGTAAGGATATATGCCTACAAATACTAGGGATTAAGTCTAAGTGAGAATTAAGAAGTTAATCAATTATGTCCAAACATACATTAAAAATTAAACAACAAAAACAATTGTAGAGGAAGGGGGTCTTTGTCATTTAATTTATCCTAAACATCATCAGCGGGCTGCCATCCAATAGATGTACCCTCTTCCTTAGGAGTATCCTCTCATGGTTGTTAGTGTGCACTTGAGTAATGATGAGCTTCAGCTGGCAAATCTTGCTAGAGTCTAGTCAACTAAAAGCACCACACTAGTAAAAAGAGGTTGGAGGTGGTCACGAAGACTAGACCAACTGTGGATAGCATTATCTTTGTTTCTTAGGGACTGGGTCAGTAACCTTAAAATTAAGGTCTCTTTTGATAAACTTTTTATTATTTGACCCTTCATTCTTTGGTTCTTAGTTGAAGAGGATTCAACCCATAGACTCGGGTTGCTAAAATTACTTGGTGAAGGCTCTCACAAGACTAATGTGCTCATAGATTTCATCATCCTACTGGATTGCCACTCTACAATGTGAACCTCCAAAAAAAATAAAAATATTTAAATTAGAAAATTTGAAACATTTATACATTTTTCAAATGATTATATTAATTGAATATAAATTATTATTAATTTAAATACGATTTTAAAAATATTTATTTGATTGATTTTGTTGGGAACACAATATCTCATTTATTTGAAAATGCCATGTCAATTAACAATCTCTAATTTCTTAAAGAATCACAAGTGAAAAATAACATGTTATAAACGTTTCCCAATTAACAAAAATATTAATACATTTCACGTAACAAGCTTTAGTCATTAATTGACTCTATACTCACTTCAATAATAAGTAAAGAATAAAACTAACAATTATTGTTCTTTAAAGACGTCCTGAACAGTAAACAAAAATCATCGGAGCAGATGTGTCGTTCTCCAAAGGCGTGCTGAACACAAACAATTACGTGTGTTGATTTTTTCAAAAACCTGCAATTACATTTGAATTTTAATGCATAGTCTGAAGGAAGAAAAAAAGGGACTGGTACAACTCTTAATAATAGCAGGTAGCAAGGTCAAACTTGAGTTGGAGTAATTGATTGTTCTCATAATGATCTAGATGTCGATGTTATAGCTTTTAATTATTTTTATTAAATATAATGTTTTAGATGTCAATGATACGGCTCTCTCAAGATGTTCTAGATTACTATGAAAATTAGAGACCATCTGCAACCTCTACCAAACGAGGTTCTTTGTTCACAGTTTTTATGATAAGGTCAGCGAACGTGGTCCTGTTTCTAATTCTAGAAGTTTGATTGAGGAAAGATTGTTGTGTCCATTTACTTTGTTGATCCGGAAAATGTTGAATGGGTTAAAAGAATGTACAATATTTAGGGTTCTTTAACTAATTTTATGAGTGAGGAAATCTTCGTTATTATAGACAAATGCATTTATCAATTATTTGTTCTTAAATATCCACATTCCACTTCACATAATATCTATAGTCATAAAAATGGATTGCAAATTTTCACTATACAAGGTATGGAGAAGAGCCATAGCTGATATTAGATATATAAATGGATCCATTTTATGTAAGGTAAAGATGCTTATAATAGTGTGCATCATATTATAGGATTTAATGTTAGCTGCACCATACCCAAATGTGCCTTGGATTTTGATACTCGCATTATCTTCTAAGCTTCTCCTAATCCACCCTTAATCTTTCACACACACTTTATCGTTATTAAGTGGGCTTGACCTCTCCTATTCCCCATGCAACCAAATTTGTTCGCATATCTGTATATTATACACCTCTAGAAGAGACCCGCATGTACTTGGAGTTACACGTCTTTCTTCCTCAACTACAAAAATGAGAACTTTTTATTCCCCCCATGTCATCTTTGAGGGAAGGGGAAAAAATCACCATTATGATGCACATTTCAAAGGTATGTCTTAATACCTCATAAGATCTCACCTCATCTCATTAAGCCATTTGGCAATATTCATGCTTGATACAACTAATCCATCATCACTAATAATCTCATCTCTCCATCCTAGTCACTCATCCAATCTCTTTGCAATCTATATAATCTCCAAACATAACAATTTTCATCACTCACAATTTCATGAATGTGATATTATACTACTAAATTTTTGTAACCACACATTAAACTGAAAAATCCACTCATGAAGTACAACAAGGAGTTAACATAGGTTTTTTTTCTTTTTTCAAAAAAAAGAAATATGTTCATTTTCATTTCATTTTACCTAATCTAATTATTCATTTGGCTTTTACTTCATCATTTTTATTCAAATTACTCAAATTGGAACAAATTCATGCTACCATTTCGAGCACACTTGGTGGGACCCGCATAATAGGTCGACTAAAAAAATTCATTTGTTGTAGTATTTTATGTGTTATAGGTGTAGTTCAACAATTGTGTCATAGATTAGTAGTCATTCTCTATTAAACAAAAAATGTGTTTGTATTTCAATGAATATGTTGATTGTGCACTTGATATATTTTCTCTTTATTTAATCTAACACCCTTCTTCATTTTCACAATATTTTCTCTTAGGTTTCTAACAAGGAGCAAGATTTAGAGGGGGTTATGTTGCATATTTATTTATTTTTCAAATTTGTAGTACATTTGACTATCCTTTACTAGCTTAATCATGTCTTTTGTACAAGTTATGAATTCCAATGAGTGTGTTCCTAAATCAATGTCAACATTTTTTGGATCATCAAATACATAAATTTTGGGGATAATGTTGTTCACAGACCCCAAGACTAAGAAGGAGGTGAATTATTCTTGAACAAATATTAAAATTTTATAGCACAAATCTATTCCAACTTAAAACCTTAAATTGATCAGCAACAATGAAAGATTAAAATGATGAACATACATTCACAAGAGAACACAAGATTTGCATGGAAAATACAAGAAGGGAGAAGCCATAGTGAGAGTAAACGCACACTCTATGAAAAAGTATTAGCATCTATTTTAGGGGCCCACTCTCCAATGAATATCACTTCTCTTGGAAGGACTTGTAGGATGAAGATCATTTCCCTAGAGAAAGATACAAAAGGACTTATTGGTGGGACACATTGCCTCATGCCAAGATACATGAAATATTGAATTAAAAAGTATAGAACTTCAACAATACAACATTTGACAATCTCCCTTGAATATAGCTTCTCTTGACACACTGCCTTAAGTAATCTTTTGAGAAGTATTCTCCAAAAGTCTCATGACACACATTTTTTCTCTTATATTTGTATCTTCCCCACCACCACCATTCTACACATATTTGATCTTCTATGTATATCATTCAAATAATCACAAAATATCAATTGGGTGAGTTAAGTCAAAGATTAAAAGGTGATATCAAAAAGTTGGCCACAAAATATAATCATGGAGAAATTCATTAATTCTAGGAGATAGAGAGGACCTAAAAATCATAATAGAATATCCAAAGTGATCCCACACATCACACACATTGGTGCACATCCTACAAGGTACAGAACAAGGTAGCATGTAGATAAAATATGTACAACATATAATTGATCAACCCAAAAATATATGCTCAACATCAAACTACTAAATACAGAACCCCACATGGTAAGGTGGGAACGAAAAAAAACTCAATACATCATCCAATGCAGTCAAGGCAATTGGAAACATGCAACAAGAAAGAGAGAAAATTATTTTATCTAGATAACCATTAATAATCATAAACAAAACTCCATAAATACTGCAACACAAAGGAAATCAACCATTGATATGTAGATCACATAGGGATGTCCCTTGAACATTGAAGATCTTTTATAAATACATATTTTTGTATATCAAGACAAGACTAGTTGGAAAAAACAAATTATCATAGAGAACTTCATAACAAGAGCTAGGGAATATAGTCATGAAAAAAACATCACCAACATGCTTCTAGATTACATCAATACTTTAAATCTAAATGGAGAAATAACACATGCATAATAAAAATTTCCCCCAAGACACAACAATAAAGATACCATTGTACAACATTCTTTGGACCAATCCATATAGAAAACCAAACTACCAAAAAAACACAATTATCAAAAATATCATCTACAATGTCAGGGATCTAAAAATATAGGAGTGCAATGGTCATAGAGCATAATCACTATATCCAAAATGACAAGACATGATCTACAATTGTGGAGGAATATAGATCATTCTTCTAGACTGAATTCAATATACTTTCCTACAACATTGACTTCAATGTTCTATAACCAACCCGATAAAATCTGTAGCACCATGTGTTCACTCAAGAAAAATAATATATCTTCTCATAGAAAGTACAAGAACATCACCATGATTAGTAAAACATCCATTTTATCATAATTATTTCAATCCTCATATTAAATATTTTGATACCTATCTCAATACATCTAATCCTCATATTAATATGATATCATCATGATACCATCATTTTATCCAAATAGTACAAGATCATCACCATGATTAGTAGTTCACATAAATTTTATCATCATTCTTTCAATCCTCATATTAATACTTTTGACACCTATCTCAATACATCTAATCATCATCTTAATATGATATCATCAAGCTACCATCTTTTTATCCAAACATGAGAATCATCACCATCACTATCATTAGTATACAAGACCAAGTCTTATTAGAACATCTTCATTATCACTTCTCTTCAATACATCATTATCATAGTTATGCATGGTAAGATATCAACACCATACTAAGGTGGGCATACAAACAAGAACATTTTTACTTTTTCATTTGTATCTCCTTTAACCTTCTTCACATTAGTATAGTTAATAAACATAACATCTACTACTAGAAATATCTAGTGGACAAAGCACAACAATAATCAATAAAGGGTTGACATCAATGGTCAATACATAACAAGATTGAGCACCATTTGGCAATCATGAACAGTCTCCATCTAGAATAACCAACAACATTAAAAACAAAAGCTAAGAATTGACATATACTTGCATAATATTCATCATCAATATGTCATTAGTGACAATACCTAGTCATCAATGAAAACAATAACAATATCCACCATAGATATGCACATAGATGCATAATGTGAGATTAATAACAACACCATAATTAATATATTTCAATATCAACTACATTCTTTGGTCAACAATCACTCCCCTATCTTGACCAATCACAAAAATAGAGTTTGGATATCAAAACAAGGGTGATAGGCATCCTAAAAATCAACCATTTGGAACTTATTTGTAGTTCAATATTAATGCCACCAAGATTTGTATCATATGCACATCTTACAATGAGAACATCATCTATCTGCATACTCATTTGGACCCACCATGTTAGTACCTAAGATATCATTTTTTTTGTTATCATCAAGGCACCTATTTGCTAGGTTTTCACCAAGACAACAATTGTTTTAGGATGCATATCTGAATGTTTTTGGATTTCTTCATGCTCAATTTTTCACTATTTTTTACTTCCTTAGGAACTCTTTTTTCTATTTTTGAACTTTTCTCCTTTTCTTAGTTTTTTTCTTCTTTTCTCATGATCGTTATTTTTTGGATTTCTTCAGGTTCACTTTTGGTTGTACAAAATAAATAGGATGCTATCTCATCTACTATTCTGATACTCTTTTCACTTATGCTCTTTCATCTACTTTAGGTATAGAACCTCTTCAGGTGTATGTTATTAATGGGTTCTTGTAGTTCCTCTCCATCATAGTCAGCTAGCTTGTATGTACCTATTCCAAAGGAAGAAGTAACGACGAAAGGTCCTAACCATTTTTCTTCCCATTTTCCTTTCTTCTCTCTTTCTACCTAATTCTTAGGATTTCTTCTCAATACCAGGTCACCTACTTGAAATTCCCTTGGCTTGATGTATTTGTTGTAGTTTCTTGACATTCTATTTTGATATACTTTGAGATGATCAAAAGTTTGTTGTTGTCGCTCATCATGTAACTCTAACTCTTGAAGTCTTGCAATCTTATAATCATCCTCTATTAATAATCCATATAATGAAACCCGTAAAGATGAAATCTCTACTTCTAGCAGTAGTATTGATTCAACTCCATATACTAATGAGAAAGGTGTAGCTCCTATTAGTGTTCTTACACTTGTTTGATATGGCCATAGAGTTGGATTTATTTGGATGTGTCAATATCTCCCTGAATTACCCACTACTCTTTTCAATATTTTTAGGATATTCTTATTAGTCGCTTCTACTTGTCCATTCCCTTGTGGATAATAGATTGAAGATGAATGATGGATCATATGAAATTTTTCACACAACTCTTTTATGTCTTTGTTCGTGAAGTGCTTAGCATTGTCTATTATGATGGCTTGAGGGATGCCATATCTACAAATTATATGATTCAAAATGAACATTGAGATTTGTTTTCACATTGTAGTAGACAAAGGCACATCTTTGACCCATTTGCTAAAATATTCTGTTGTAGTGATTATGAACTTTTGGCTATTAGATGAAGGTGGGTAAATCATCCCAATTAGATCCAA
Organism: Chamaecyparis obtusa; assembly: GCA_027943335.1. Lineage (NCBI taxonomy): Eukaryota > Viridiplantae > Streptophyta > Pinopsida > Cupressales > Cupressaceae > Chamaecyparis > Chamaecyparis obtusa. The sequence goes on from BSBK01006415.1 coordinate 119,450, forward strand.
ACCCCATTAATAGAAGGGCCAAGGAGTAATCATTAGATGTAGTTCATGAGCTGGCACATGAATTAAGTTTCCATGATATTGGTATTTTTGGTATATCTTTGTGAAATGGCATGCATATTTCTCCATGGAGGGCCAATAACACCCTATCCTTAAAACTTTCTTAGCTAAGGTTAACCTATTCGAATGTGACCCACAGATTCTTTCATGGATTTCTTGCAAAGCTAATTTCGATTCCTCCTTCTCTAGGCACCTAAAAAGCATTATGTCAAGACATTTGTGATACAATGTGTCAGATATAAGGGTGTAACAAAAGGCTTGTCTTATGAAGTTTCTTTTCTAGTTTCGGGTTTGGTCCAAGGGTAAGGTTTGGTCTTTCAAATAAGTATAGATGGATCTATACTAGGGAGAGTCATGTCTCACTACTAGGTAAATGATGTGGGAATTAGATAGGTGAAATGTAGGTTGTTCCATTTCTTTTACCAAGATTTTGTATCTTGCACTTTGATCTGGCATTTGTAAGAGTGAAGCCAATGTTGCCATGCAATCTGCTACTTTATTCTTTTCCCTAGGTACTTGTTCAAATGTGATAAAAATAAAGTACTTATTTAGATCATCTATCACCTTTTTATATGGTATCAACTTGTCATCTTTTTTTTGGTACTCATCGTTAATTTGATTTATGACTAGTTTTGAATCTACATACACTTGCAATTCTGTCACTTTCCATGATAACACCAACTTTATGCCAATAACAAGTGCTTCATATTCGGCTATATTATTAGTGCATGGAAATAGAATCTTGTATGGTTTTGGAATGGTGGAGCCTCAAGTTTTGATCAATAATATTCCTTCTCTTGAGCCATGTTGGGTGTAAGAGTCATCAAAGTAAAGTTTCCATGTTTTTCCTTAAATGTTGATGATTTCTACATTTTGAAATTCCACTTCAATAGGGCATTCATCTTTTAAAGGTTCATCCGCTAGTTGATCCACTATGACTTTTCCTTTTATTTCCTTCCTATATACATATTCTATGTCAATTTCACTTAGTACCATGGCCCATTTAGCCAACCTTCATGTTAAGGTTATTTTTCTCAATACATATTTCAATGGATCAATCTTTTCTATGAGTTTGATTCTGTGAGATAACATATAATGTTGTAGTTTTTGGGAAGAAAAAACTACCGCCAAACATACTCTTTCTATGAAACTATAGTTTAGCTCATACTTCACCAAAGTCTTGCTTATGTAACTAGATTGCCATTTCTTTTCCATTCTCATCTTCTTGAGCCAAGAGTGCACCTAAAGAATGTTTTATTGTTAAAATATACAATACTAAAGGCTTTCATCTTATTGGTGGAATCAATATTGGAGGATTAATGAGGTAGTTTTTGAGGAGTGTGGAATCTTCTTCACATTTTTCATCCCAGTTGAATAATATGTCCTTATGAAGCAGTTGAGTAAAAGAATGACACTTTTCTGCTAGTTGTGAAATGAACCTTCTTATGGATTGGAGCCTTCCTTGGAGTGATCTCATTTGACTCATGTTTCTATATGCCCCCATCTCCATTATTGCTTTGAATTTTGCAGGGTCTACCTCTATCCCTTTTGTCAAAACTACATGTACCCTATAAATTTGTTGATTTGTACCCCAAAGGCACACTTTTCATATTTAGTCTCACCTTGAATCGTGCAAGCCTTGTGAAGATTTTTTCTAAAATTAGCAAATGTTCTTTGTGATATTTTACAAGTATATCATCTACATAATCCTCTATGAACTTGTGCATCATATCATGGAATATAGTGGCCATGGTTCTTTGGTAGGTCACTCCTGCATTCTTAAGGCCGAAGGGCATAAAATTCGAAGAAAATGTCCCCCAGGAACATGTAAAAGATGTTTTATCTTGACCTTCAGGTACAATTTTGATTTGGTTGTACCCACTAAATCCATCCATAAGAAAGAACATAGAGTGACCCACTATCAGATCCACTATTGCACATCTATCCTTAGTAAAGGAAAATCATCCTTTGGGCATGCTAGATTGAGATTTTGGAAATCTATGCAAATTCTGATTGATTTATCTAGTTTTGAAAAAGGTATAATATTGGATTCCATATCCATTCAGCACTATGTCAATAGCTCTAATGAAACCCACTTTTAATAACTTTTCCAATTCAACTTTGACAATAAGTGCAATGTGTGGGAGCAGTTTCCTCAACTTTTGTTTGATCGACTTAATTCTTGGTTTGATATTAAAATGATGCATAATCAGTTTGGGTCCAATCCAACATATCATCATAGGACCAAGAAAAGTTTATTTTCCTTTCTTTGAAAAAATCCACAAATTCTTCTTTCTCTTCTTTCGATAATGAGGCTGCAAGATGTATGACTTTAGACTTTGATTCAGTCCCAATGTTGATCTTTTCTATTGGTTCTATCAATATAGGTGATATTTCTTTATAATGTTCAGGAAAAGTATCCAACCTCTCTTCTTTAGGTGCAACAATTGGGTTTTCAAATTTGGAAAGATCTTTAATTTCTTTCTCTTTTTGGTCTAATATTGCCACCTTGTGGTTTTCAACATTAGACTCTTTCATTTTTTATTTTCTTCATTTTTTTCTCTTATTTCTTGACTGAGATTGGATACTTTCCCTCATAATTTCACCTTGATATAATTAATTAGTAGAAGAAGGTTCAACTTCATTTGGGTACAAGGAAAAATAATTTTTGTTTGGGAATGTGGGAATGCCATTTTGCTCCATGGAATTCCACTCAATGAGTTTCGGGTATATAAGAGATAATGTGTTATTGTCTCTAGGTTCAATTCAACAGGGTTTAGGGACATAAATTTGTTACATGGTTCATATATTGTATCACTCAAGTTTGTGAAATTTTCTTGTTCTAGGTGTTCCATAGAGCTTGGATCAAAATCTCCCATGCTAGAATCCTCTTGAGTTTTTTGTGGATAAAAATATCATGGTCTAAACCTATTGATAGATTATTCCATTTTTGGTACCCATGAGGGTACATAGTGTTCTCCTACCCATTCAAATCCTTCTTCATGATTTGGAGTAGACTCTTGAGTAGAAACTATCTCTTGGTTAGAACTTGAAGCTTGGTTTCAACTTGATCCTTGATTTAACTCTTGTCTTTTACCCGGGTTAGACATAGGATAATAAGTATGGATGACATCCACTTCTTTGTCTTTACAAGATTCACTAGATAAATAATCCCATTCCCAATCAATAGAGTCTTCATCACTTTGGGAATTCAATTGTAAGATTTGTTCATAAAATTTAGGATGATTCTTTTGACTATATCCTTGTTCAAGGTATCCTAATCATGATTTTTATTTTCTATCTCTCCAAGCCATTTGTATGGGTTAAACCAACCCTTAATTTCTCTTTCCCAAAGGTCCTCTTCCTTTGTAGCCCATCTTTTGCATGATTTTGAAACCTTTTCCATATTGGTGTGTGGGAATACTTGTGTTTTAAATTCTTTTTTCATTAGAATTGGATTCATCTTCTTCTTTATAGAGCCACTTTAGGATTTTGTTATCATCTTCCTCCATGGATGAAGAATTTATAGATCTTACGAAATGGTCATTATATTTTTGAGGAGGATTGGAGCTAGAACGTCTACAATGATACCTAGGGAAAAGTGGAAAATCCATCATTGATAAGGAATATATCCCTACACCATTTTGTGTAATATTTCATTTCTTTTCAAAAATCTTCATCATGGTGTCCATCTTTTGATAATGGATCTCTTTGGCTTGTATTTGAGGAAATTTTGAATTATCTTCTTCTTCTTTTTCCTTAGTATTTTCCTCACTAACTTTATCTTTTCCCTTAGTCGATTTAGCAAATTTAGTAGGATTTTGATTTTCTCTAACAAGAGTGTCTTCTTCCCCCATCTTCCCTTTTCCTTTTGCTAAGGAAATGTCCTTTGAACTTTGACCTTGGTTCATTTACCTTGATATAGTGCATTTGGCATTGTGAGGAACTAATGATTCATTTATGGGTTTGATATTATTACAATATTGAAATGGATTCAAATCTCCACTCACCATAATTTATTGACCCATGTATGGAGACTTTAACCATTGATGGTACATTAAGGGTACCGCTTACATCTCATGTATCCATGGTCTTCCCAAAAAAAATTTATAGGTCATTTTCAAATCAAGAACTTGGAAAATAGTTTCCTTTTGAATAGGACCAACTCAGATAGGAAGCACTATTATCCCTTTGGAGGACCTTTCTTCATCATCATAAGCCTTTATAGTTATATTTATTTTAGGGTCAATATATTAATTGGAATATCCTAGGGCTTTGACAATATTCAAAATGCAAATGTTTAGAGCAGCTCCTCCATCAATGAGGACCCTTTTGACATGATGTTTATGTATCAAAACTTCAATATGTAATGGGAGATTTTGGAGATGGTTCAAAGACATATCATGTTTCTTGGAAAAAGATAGGCAATGAGGTACATTAAGGTGTCCTACCTGTGTGTGTGAAAATTGTACCTGATCTGTAGACACAACACTCAGTAAAACATTAGAGGTTAGTGATAATCAAAATCGTGCAAAATTGAAAGCTAAACTAACCAAGCGATTTACTGCCTTCTAATAGGTGCGAGATTGATGTTCTCAAATTGTAATCGAGATCAGTGACCTAGATGACACCTAAATGAAGGATTTGAATGCAAAAGATGGATATGAAATTGAATGCAATTAATCTATATTTTTGATATTTTCTATGCAATAATAATGATGAACTTGATAAAAATCTATGCTAGTATGGAAATTGATATGCTATGCTAATCTAACAATGATATTAAATATGAATGCAAAAATAAGATTGATCTCACAAAGATGTCGATTCGCAAGAGCTTTGATTCTTCAATTCCAATTCTCCAGCATGATTGTGCAAAAATATGAGATGATTTGTGAAGAGCTAAAGCCTTAATTTATAGAAATCCAGGGCTTTGGAGGTGCATGGAAAAAGCCATAAATCACTCAAATTAACTCATCTTGATTTTTGAGTTATCTGATCATGAAAGATAGTTAATTCTCAAAATCATGCAAAAACATGCAAAAATAGCTTTTTAACTCAAATTAGAGTTTAGATCAGCTTTTTGAACTCCAAAAGGATGTTAAGTTCCAAAAAGTCAATAACTTGCATTGATTTTCTGATTTGGAGTTTAACTGTTTCTTTTGAATATGCATAATAATTAAGAATTAAATAAATAAATAAAGTGATTTATCCTCAACTCAACTGATTTTTGAAATAAAATAATTAATTTATGGGTTAATTAACTATTTTACCAAACTTTTATTAAAAATTATATTATTAAATAATGACAACATGCTTTAATTAATTAAATAAGAATTTAATCAATTAAAGATAGGAATTTTGATTTATTGTCAAAATTAAATAATACAATTAATAATAGATAGAATTAAATTTAATTACACAATTAAGTGGCGAATATTAAATCTAATTAATTAAATATGAAAATATTCAATTAATCAAACTTAGGATAAATGTGATTTATCGCCAAATAATCATTAAATTAAAGATAATTAAGATAATTAGGAATATTACTAGGAATATTCCCCGATGTAGAATTTAAGATAATCAATTATGATTCGATGATGTTTAGATGTGCCTTAGGTTAGGACTTTGATGTCGATTTCGTTCAATTTGTCGATGTAGGAGGTTAATGAACTTATAGCCCATTTTTGGGGTATTACATTTTGCCCCTCTTTGAATTACTGTGCGAAGCACAGTGGTTGAAAGATAGTCTATGTTTGATAAAGATATGAAACTGATTCAAAAGATAAACCGATCTCAAGATAGAAACCGATTGAAAGATATTGAGATAGGAGTTGATTGATATTGAATTTGATATGGAGATAATAGGTCCTAAATGACCAAAGATAATGTTCACTGTAGCAGCAAATGAACCTATGATTGTGAAAAAGTGTCAAAATGCCTGATTCTAAACCTTAGGATTGATAAGAAGTGAGTGACCCGTTCTAGACTCGATTGTCTTAGCAGAACTAGCAGGTATCACATCCAAACCCTTCAGTTGTCGAAGAACCAAGGAAAGACCACTATGATCTGATGGTTGCAAAAATTGATACAGTTTACAAGATTAGGAGAATACCAGATTGATATGGATCGATGAATCTGATATGCCCCAAGTGATGATAGATTTGCCCCGAGCGATGAGGACTTTTGATGAATCAGCGACTAGATGTGATTGTTGTCTTGATCACTGATGAAAGATATTGATAGATTTGATCGATAGAATTTGATTTACAGACTTTGAATGATGTGCAATACCATGCCCCCTTCGGGATTAAAATTGAAATCTGACAAGAAAAAGTCAGCATTGATTGTTTAGAAGCATGTTAATTGATTTGAGAAGTGGTTATATACGTTCGAAAATGCATTCTGCATCGTTTGGAGGTCTTGAAGACCAAGTTTGACTAGGTTTGACGATGAGTTGACCATGGTTGACCAAGTTGAAATTTTGATAGTTTGATGTAAGATAATTAGTTAAGTTGAATATTAGATTTCTGTGATGATTGAAGGTCGATTATGTAAGCAGTAGACCGTCCTGGGTCCAAAAAATTTTAAATCATGATTTTGACATAATAAACGATCTTAGATTTCAATTTTGATCCTGAAAATGGATAAAGAACGTCGAAATTAGCCAGGGGTGCAATTTTCATGGAAAACGGAGCACTTTTAAAAATTAGGTCAAAAGCTATATAAAGGCCGGAAGGGTCATTTTCAATTCATTTCAACCCTTTGACTTTAGAGATTCTGTGGAGCCCTCTGAGCAAGAAAAATGGTAGACCAGCGAGAACTGAAGGTACCTATGAGTTCACACCATTTTGAGCGCAGCCGGAGACATGACAGACCTCGACAGTATGGACATCCGGTAGGTGGACCTCTGTTCCCCCCTGAAAATGCATGTTTTTGATGATTTATAGCATTTTTAATTTTTTCCATACGCGTTTTTAGTTTTTAAATTTCGCATGTGTAGAAACTCGTATGAGTCTCATCCCAGACTCGTACGACATTTCATTTCAGTTTAGAATGTCATTTCATCCACGCCCAAGTGTCGTATGATAGGGACCCTTGTGTCGTATGACATTTCGTCGGGTCCCTTGAAACTCGTATGAAGCCGAGTGAAATGTCGTACGACTATGAATTGTTGTTTGGTATGTTGTGGAATGTCGTACGACACTTCATGCCAGTTTGGAATGTCGTTTGAAAAATAGCGTGTGAAAAACTCATTTTTAGGTCAAAAATCAAACTTTTCTGATCTTTTTGCCTGATTTCGGATACTTTGCCCCACCTTCTGAAACTTCAAAACTGTGTATTCTGATACTCTTGGCCTGATTTTGAACTGAATTTATGACAAAACACCCTGTTTCTTTATGATTTAGGTCACATATCCTGACGTACATGTTCACCATTCTTATCCGGCCACCCAGAGATTGTGTGTCGCTTTGCCAGATCCGATGAGGGTTCATCTCGCTGCCTGTGGATTTGAGCACCTGATTCATTTACCTGATATTAGGGTAAATCATGGTTTATTGACTGCCCTGATTGAGAGGTTTCATTCTGAGACCCAGACTTTCCACCTTCCAACTAGGGAGATTACTGTGACCCCTGAGGATGTGTATAGGATTCTTCGCATTCCTTTTCATGCTCCGCGGCGTCCTGAGTATGTCAGTGGAGGATCGAGGGGACTGCATGCATTCAGATGACTGTTTGGTGATGAGATCCAGCTGACTGGGTCTATATCCTAGGAGACACTTGTGTAGAGATATGGTCAGACACATTGCCTAGAGTGTATCATTGTGGGGATGATCGGAGAGTTGATTATGCCTGGCTGTCAGCAGAACGACTTCTTGATGGGATGGGCACCTATGGTAGCACTCTTGATGGCTACACCTACTGAGCTTGCCTGGGGTTAGTGTCTATTGGCGCACTTGTATTCCGAGATACATGAGGTCATGTATCAGGACTGTAAGACATTTGCTTCAAGAGCGGTGGTACTACAGATATGGGCTTGGGAGCATATCCCAGTTTTGAGACCAGTTTTCCAGAGTCAGCGACAGCCACAGGAGCCGATTATATATACGTATGCTGGTTATGTTACTCAGGTTCGCATGGGTCACACCGAGTATTTTTGCCGATGCTTGGATGACATGACCTTCATGATTTGGAGACCATATGTACAGATAGAGGCCTGGCCTACTGCGAGAGAGTAGTTTTCATTTGTTTTTGAGAGCAGGATATTGATAGGACGGACCTCCACCGTCTTGGAGAGATTTTTGATTACCAGAGTCTGGCATCAGTATGGATGCATTTAGGATGTCCTGCAGGATTATAATGCTTATGCCCGTATTGTGCGTGAGATAGGGCTTGGATGGGAACCACGTCTGAGTTATACTGTATGTGCTGAGGAGTATAGCCAGATTATTGGTAGGGATTGGGACTACCTTCCACAGGTGGTTGATGCAGGTGTGACAGATGCATATGTGGCATGGCTTGCTGATCACTGGATTCACCGATTTTTTGATCCGACAGAGCTGATACCCTCCATGGAGGAGGCTATGGATGTTACAGGGGCTCCTATGAGAGCAGGAGCGAGACCACAGGTGGTACACCCTACTCCTCCGAGACAAAGAGCTATGGCTCCTTTACGGAGAGCACCAGGGCATGGGAGGCCTCCACGTCCTTCTACATCTATAGTAGGCACATCTTCCGGCACATAGAGATGGAGTCGAGGTGAGAGTGGCACACTGGGCGGAGTAGGATCTGCAGATGATGTTCTAGGAATTGAGCAGTTTCCAGGTGGGACCAGTGGGGATGACACATTTGATTTGGGTGCTGAGGTTAGATGCTGTAAGGTGCATAGGGTGAGCATTCCTTCACATCCAGATCAGCCAGCACAGCCAGCACAGGACATAGATATGCCATCAGCTGATGCAGAGCCTATAGTTCCTCTTACTTCAGCCGAGATTATCAGACAGCTTAGAGTTCAGGTCTGGGACCTGAATATAGAGCAGGCCAGATTAGAGGAGAGGCATCGAGAGGTAGATAGATAGCATACAAAGCAGCGCGCAGAGATACAGAGATTACAGGTAGAGGTGATTCATCAGACTGCGCGGGCCTCATATTATGTATCTGTGTACTATGCAGTAGTCCCTGCGGCACAGAGAGTGCTTACCTATTCTCAGTATATGGCAGCATTAGAGGGAGCTAGGGCACCACGAGTGGAGCAGATACCAGATGCACCGCCTCCTCCTCCAGTAGATGCAGAGGAGCATGCTGACAGTTGATTTCCCCTTCTCATCTATTACTTTCTCACTGATACATTGTTGTGTCTGATAGCTCTACGAAGTTCATTCTTTTGTACCCTGTGCCAGTAGTGCACCCCTGACTATTTGAGATTTTTGATATATATAGATGAGATCGATATTTTTGGTTGTGACATCATGTGTACTTGTCATTCTCGTTATGTATGATGATATCATGTGATGTTAATGCTATGAGTAGTGTAGAATGTATGTATGGATCAATGCAATGCAATGATTTCTTTCATATGTATGAATGTTATGCAGATGTAATGATTATGGAAATATGTATGTTTATGTAATGGATATAACATGTAATGCAATAAATGTTAATGATATGATATGTAAATGCAACGATACACATGATATGTTTTGCAGGTTGATGAAGACAAGTACTTAGTCTTATGTCAAAAAGATGGTTAACCCAGGATGATTATTGCTTGCGATTCCGTGAAGAGACCTTCGAGTTAGGTTCAGCTCTTGTTAGATTTGAAGATGTGATTGATTAATCATTTACGCATTGAAGTTCATTTAATCATTGTGAGATCATGCAAACATGAAAAATGCAAAGAGACATGCCAAATAAAATGCAACCTAAGACCTAGGACCTAGTCACTGATCATATGTCGATTTGTTATCATCATTGAACTTTTTGGTAACCGGATAAATCAATACAATGCCCACAAGCTATGAAACCATAGACATATGAATATCAATTTTCATGTGCAAGAATCAATTCAACACCCACTAGTCAACTACCATGGATATATGAATATTGATTTTGTGTTCGGAATGTCGGATTAGATATAAGCACCAAGGCACAAGCGCCAGGATGACCTGAATATCATGTCCATTTTGATATAGTAATTTGTACAAGCATCAAAACATAAATGTTGTGATGACCTGAATACACCTTGCATTGCAAACACATCAAACAGTCAAGAGATCATTCTAAATCCAATGTGAATTACCCGTAGTGACCCTTTATCGTTCACATCCTTAGGCAAGATTGCGTTCCACAGTAGGAGAAAGAACTTACTCAAAAAGACAATAGTTAGATCAAACTTCCTTGAATTGTCTGGGTGTTAATGGTCGAGGTACGCATGGCCATCCAATTTGAGATAGAGGCTCTTATAGTCGGACACCATTTCAATCCAGAATTTCCAAAGTTATAAGATTTCACATACAAGCAGAAAACCAAGAAAAGATTATGCCCCCAGTCATCACTCTCTAAATCCTATAAAGGACATCATCGAAGAGCTCGAAGGGACACAATATGCAAAAATCTCAATGCGAATCAGCAAGCATACAAGGAGATAAAAGCATGAAGCACATATTGTTTTCAGTTTGAGTTTTGATGTTTGATTGTTGTAGATGTAAAATCCTTTCTGGAGACGAGACAGACTGACTGACGCACATGAAGCTTCAAAGGACTCTGACTAGATAGGATATGTCTAAGATACATTGGAGACCATAGGATATGACATTGATTGCCCCCAAATTTGAACATTGATAGGATACAGACGCTTGAGCTGATTGGTGTACAGACCGACTTATTGAAACCAAGATATGCAGAAACAAACCGGGAGATATGTACAACTAAAGTAAGACTGAAAGTTGGGAAAGACCAAGATTTTACTGATAGATGGAGCATTTGGAACAAGTGGCACCCGTTTGCTGGGTTTTCACCATCTTGGTAGAGATTCTATTTTTGCTACCGAGGCGCCTGTTTCTAGGTTTTCACCAAGGCACTTTTTCTTCTTTTTCATTTTTTTTGTATTTTTCATTTTTTTCAATTTTTTTGTACTTTTGATATTTTTTGATTTTTTTGTGAATCATCAAGGTGCCTATTGCTAGGTTTTCACCAAAATGTTCATTTTTTTAGGACTTTTTCTGATTTTTAAGATTTTTTCAGGACATTTACCAAGCACTGAATGCCTTAGGCATAGAATTTCTTCAGATGGAGAACGTTGATTGGTTCTCAGAGCTGTTCTCCTTCAGTCATTGAGAGTTGATAGGCACCAGAGCCAAAAGTAGCAGTGATGATAAAGGGACCCAGCCAGTTGGGTTCGAACTTCCCCTTGCGTTCTCGATGGGATTGATTTTTAGGATTTTCTCTCAACACTAAATCACCAACCTGAAATTCTCTATGTCTGACTTTCTTGTTGTAGCCCCTAGACATTCTTTTCTGATACACTTTGAGATGATCATACGCTGCTTGCCTATGCTCATCTAGTAATTCAAGTTCTTGTAACCTAGACACTCTGTAGTCTTCATTAGTGACAAGTCCATGCATTCTGATTCTGAGTGATGGGATTTCAACCCCAATAGGCAGTACTGCTTTAGACCCATAAACTAAAGTGAAAGGTGTAGCCCCTGTAGGTGTTCTGATACTAGTTCTATAGGCCCAGAGAGCTGGATTGATCATGAGATGCCAGTCTCTTCCTATTTTATTCACTGTTCTGTGCAAGATTTTCAAGAGATTTTTGTTTGAAGCTTCAACTTGTCCCTTCCCTTGAGGATAGTAGATAGAAGACCAATGTTGAGTAATCTTGAACTTAGCACATAAGTCATCTAGGTCCTTGTTTTTGTATTGTCCCCTATTATCTGTAATTATAGAGTGAGGGATCCCATATCTGCAAATGATGTAGTTCAGGATGAACATAGAGATCTGTTTCCCCATTGCTTATGTTAGAGGAACTGCTTCTACCCATTTTGTAAAATAATCTGTAGCTATGATTATATGGGTATGTCCATTAGAAAAGTGCAGATGGATAGCACCTATGAGATCAAATGCCCATTGTTGAAAAGGCCATTGTGTAGTAAAGGGAATCAGATCTCTCCCTGGAGCATGAATCAAGTTGCCATGTACTTGACACTGTTGACAGTTTTTAGCAAATTTAATAGCTTCTTTTTCCATTTCAGGCCAATAATACCCAGCCCTAATAAGTTTTTGAGCTAATGTTAAACTGTTAGAGTGTGACCCACATATACCCTCGTGGACTTCCTCTAATGCACATTGAGACTCTTCCCGTTCTAAACATCTAAGCAATGTACCATCTAGACCTCATTTGTATAGATCATTACCAATGATGACATATCGGGATGTGGATCAGATAAGGTTTCATTTCTCAAAATGGTTAAAGGACTCAGGGATGATTTGGTCGTGGAGATAGGAGAATAGATTTTTGTAGCGAGATGAGTCATAACCTACAATAGTGCAGATCATGTGGGTTTCAAGGGAGTCATATGCAGGATAGGATAGGGCTTCCACCAGGAACTCGTAGCATAGTTCATGTTCAGGCTACTGTAAAAGAGTAGATAATGTTGCCATTGCATCGGCAACCTTATTCTCCATTCTGGGTATTTGCTCAAATGTGATAGAGATGAAGTATTTCTTTAAATCATCTACCATTCTCTTGTAAGGAATGAGCTTTTCATCTTTGGTTTGGTACACATCATTGACCTGGTGGATGGCCAATTGTGAGTCTCCATGGATGTGCATCTCTGTAACTCTCCACTGTATTGCCATTTTCATACCATTGAGAAGTGCCTCATATTCAGCAATATTGTTTGTGCAAGGAAACTTTAATCTGAATGCTTTGGGTATCGAGTATCCTTGAGGAGTGATGAACAATATGCCTGCTCCTGATCCATTCTGTGTGTAGGAGCCATCAAAGAATAACCGCCATGTTCTAGAAAAGAGATGCATGATAGAAGAATCAGGAAATTCCATTTGCATGGGTGTATCATCAAACAGTGGTGCTTCAGCTAATTGATCAGCAATGACCTATCCTTTGATAGCTTTTCTTTCAACATATTCAATGTCAAATTCACTCAAGAGCATGACCCATTTAGCTAGTCTACCTGTGAGGGCAGCTTTGCTTAGGAGATATTTTAGTGGATCAATTTTAGCTACCAAATGAGTAGTATGAGCTAACATGTAGTGTCTCAGTTTCTGTGATGCAAAGATCACAGCTAGACATGCCTTCTCTATCATTGAGTAGTTCTTCTCATAGGCCACTAAAGTTTTGCTGATATAGTAGATGGCTCTTTCTTTCTTGTTCTCATCATGCTGTGCTAGCAATGCCCCCAATGATGTATCTATTGCGGAGACATATAATATTAATCGCTTCCCATGAATAGGAGGCATCAATATAGGTGGATTTGATAGATACTTCTTGATATGTTTAAAGTTGTTCTCGCAATCTTCATTCCATGCAAAGGTCACACCTTTATGTAATGTTTTTGTAAAAGGCTGTGAGATGTCCGCTAGCTGTGATATGAATCTTCTGATAGATTGAACTCTACCTTGCAACATCCTCATTTGACTAATATTTGTGGGAGGTTGCATCTCTATTATAGCCTTGACCTTAGCTAGATCAACTTCAATGCCTTTCTTGGAGATGATGTATCCTAGGAGCTTTCCAGAAGTGACTCCAAAAGCACACTTTTTAGGATTTAGTCAAAGACTAAATTTTTCCATTCTATCAAGGATCATGCTCAAGTCTATTAGATGTTCAGTTCTAATCATGGATTTTGCCAAGGTATCATCCACGTAATCCTCCATTGTTCTATGCATCATATCATGAAAAATAGATGTCATTGCTCTTTGATATGTAGCTCTAGCATTTTTGAGTCCGAATGGCATAACATTCCAACAGAAAGTTCCCCACGTACATGTGAAAGCTATTTTCTCTTGATCTTCTGGAGCAATTTTGATTTGGTTGTATCCAGAAAAGCCATCCATTAAGGAATACATTTCATAGCCTGCAGTCATGTCCACTATCATATCAATGTTAGGCAGTGGAAAATCATCCTTAGGGCATGCTCTGTTCACATCTCTAAAGTCCGTGCACACTCTGATTGAACCATCTAGTTTTGAAATAGGTACAATGTTAGAGATCCACTCAGCATAGTCTATGACATGGATGAATCCAGCTTTGAGGAGTTTTTCTAGCTCTACTTTGACTAAGAGTGCAACATGAGGATGCATCTTTCTCAATTTTTGTTTGATTGGTTTTACTCCGGGAGCAATGGATAGATGGTGCATAATGAGATTGGGATCCAATCCTGGCATATCTGAATATTTCCATGCAAAGTTGATCTTTTTCTCTGATAAGAAGGTAGTGAAGTTCTTTTTCTCTTCATCTAATAGAGATTGTGCTACATGTACCAATTGTGGTTCCTCTGTTGTACCCAAATTGATGGATTGAGTTGGCTCAATCAGAACTGGAGATCTATCCTATAAATGACTTAGAAGGACATCAAATATCTCATCCTTAGGCACCTCAGAGAGGTTTTCACCTTCAGATACATCTGTTCTTTTTACTTTTGTCGGTTCTGAGACTGCCACAAAGTGGTTTTCACCCTCAGAACTCTTTTTCTTTTTCTTTTTACTCTTGTTTTTCTGACTAAGATATTTGATGTCTGACTCAGTCATGCTGACGCTCGGTTCACTGATGGAAGTACTCATAGGCTCAACTACATTGAGATAGTAGGCAAGGGCATAGTCATTTGGGAAGGTATACATACCATGGTTTGGGTTTGTGGAAGTTTGGTCGATAAGATTAGGGCATTGGATAGTCAAAGCGGGAAAGGCTTGGGATATGGTGTTCACGGATGTGGATATGTCATCATTGGTCCTAACCTGATGCTCAAGTTCAAAGGTGATATTACAGCTCAAAATGTTCAATTCGTGAATAGGCTCAACATCATCATGGGAGTCCTCTTCAGCCATAGGTGGATCAGACACGTTAAGTTCATTGTTTCACTCTAGACCTACATCGGGTTGAGATACATATTGGTGAATAACATCTATATATTTCTCCGTTATAAGCTCATCTTCTTCTGGAATGGAACCCCATTCATAGTCATTTGACTCAGCTTCTGATTCAGGATCTCTAGGAAATCTTAAAAAATGTGTGAAATTAGGATGAATACCCCAAGAAGGATTACCCTCAGTCTCTGACTTGAATTCATATTCATGGGAATCAGTGTCAGAATAACTACCCCCTTCTTCTTGATCAGTTTGATTGCCTTCGAGATTAGCTAGTTCTTGTGGTGCAACCATCTCTTGCGCTACAATAGGTTCTTGTGTTTCTACTATATTAATTCTTTTGATAGGATCATCTGTATCATCAAGAAGATCTTTGATCTCTTTAGGCAATTTTTCATAGGGGATAAGCTCAGAGCTATCTGAATCATCATCAGAGGGTTTTGTTTCTTCTTTCTTAAGAAGGTGTTCTCCTAGTGCAATTTGTTCTATGACATGAGAACAACCACCTCTGAGATGATAGGGTTTCTTTTTAAACCCTATGCCACCAGTATCTTCTTTTGTCTCTACCAATATGTGAAATGGGTGTCACAAGACCCTTTCCCCTAATTCCTAGAGGTCCTTGACCGGAATATCCCATCTTGGCTATCAATTTGTTTCCTAGACCATATGAATTAGAAGGGATTATAGGTGCTATAGATTCACTAGGTTGAACAATTTTGGATTCAGAATCCTCTTTATATAGCCATGCAAGCACAGCTTCATCTTCTTCAAATTCTTGTTTGGATACTTTCTCCGCCACAAAATTTCTTTTGTATGCTTCCATAGGTTCCTTAGGTTTTGATTTAGATTGCTTCAAAGATTGCCCATATGACTTGGGCGAGATAGGGAGAGCTGTCAGAGACAAGACTGGCTCTATAGTGTATTCTCCCATCCCATTTTCTTTGATATTGATCTCTTTAGCAATGTCGTCCATCTTAGATGTGGAAGCAACATTTAGCTGCTTGATGGAAGATTCTCTGTTATTGAGAACAAGCTTATCGGCACTTTCCTTCAATGTATTGCAAGTTGTACTCAGATCTGCTGGGATAGTAACCTCCACTCCTTCATAGGGAAATTTCAAGCATTGATGGTACGTAGAAGGAATAGCTTGCATTTCATGTATCCAGGGTCTCCCTAGAAGGATATTGTAAGCCAATGGTAGATCAAGCACCTGACATGTGGTATCTTTGATGACCGGACCCACTCGGATGGGTAAGACAATGGTGCCTTTAGAAGCTCTTTCTTGTTCATCATAGGCTTTTATGGTGATCTTCTTTCGAGGATCAATATCCATCTCTGAGAATCCCAACTGTGTGATTAAATTGTAAGAACAAATGTTGAGGACTGCGCCCCCATCTATCAACACACGTTTGACTCAACGGTTCTGGATCAAGACTTCTATGTGCAAGGGCTGATTATGTGGGTGACTTAGGGAGTTGTCATCTTCCTCTAAAAAGGAGATATATTGCAGAGACGTTAGATGACCAACCATAGTATGGAACCTATCTAGATCTAGATCATCAGGAACATTAGAGCTGAGCAAAGCTTTGTCTAGGATATCTCTGTGAGCTGGAGATATTTGAAGTAACTCAAACATGGAGATTTTGGCATTGGTATGCTGGAGTTTTTGGATGATGTTGTAAGATGTAGGTCTTGTATCCTTGGGATTGGAAGATATCGAGGCAACCTTCTATCTAGAAGGAGATGTGAGATTGAAAGGTATCTTAGGGACATTAGATGAACTTGGTGTTTGTCCTTTCAAATGAGTCTGAGCTTGTGATCTGGTAACTGCATTAGCTGAGGAATGATTTCTATCCCTTCATACAATTGTGATGACATTGCAGCTCTCAGAGATACATGGTTCAACCATATTGATGACATCATCATTTCCAGGGTAGGCATAGTTGACTTTTGCCCCCATGTTAGGCTGGGAAGTGGAAACTCCTTTGCCATGTTGTGGAAATAGTTTTGTAAATGCTGTGTGATCATTATTGCTGGTAGGATTATTGATTGTGATGTCCCCTTGATCTATCAAGTCTTGAATAGTATGCTTCAAGTGGAAGCATCCATTAGTTTTGTGCCCTTTAGTCTGATGGAAAGCATAGTATTCATTATCTTTCCACCAATATGGTTTTGGATCTGGATCAGGTTTTTGGATTGGTGGTAAAGAGATCATGTTATCAACTATCAGGGTTCTCAGGGTAGATTCCAAAGATTCTCCCAGGGGAGTAAACTTTTGTTTATTATCCCATCGTTTGAAAGGCTTCTTTGGAGATGGTTCAGTAGATTTTTGCTCTGAAGCTTCAATGGCTTTGGTGGCAAGGGTGAGATTGTAGGCTGGTGCCTTTGATGGGGTGCGGATAGTGTCAACAACACCATCAGAGATGATACCTTTGTTTCTATTCCAGCTCTTGTTTTTATCTTTTGAGCTAGATCCAGATTCAGACTTGTCCTTTTGAAGTGTGATTTCTCCTTTCTTGACAAGTACTTTCTCAATCTTGATTGCATTATCCACCATTTTATCAAAAGATACATGATCTTGCATTTGTAATGGATAGTTGAGCTTTGGAACAAGGTTATTGATAAAGATTTCAAGTTTCTCCATTTTGGGAATTGGTCTAGCATATAGAGAAAACTTCTTTCGCCACCTCTTGAGAAAAGTTAGGAATGATTCCCCTGGATATTGCTTGAGGTTATAGATATCGATCATGGTAATTGGATGTTGAATATTGTAGGAATATTGTTGATAAAACAATTTAATCAATTCCTCAAAAGTTTTGATCGTAGAAGGTAATCTTGAAAACCACTGAATGGATGCTCCTCCCATGGATTGCGTACAGAACTCTCTGACATGATCTTGAGGATCAGAGTTTCTGTCATATTTGTCATACTTTGGTATCTCCACTCTTTTTGGCAATGGTGGCATATACAAGTTTTTGTCGAACGGGAAAGGACATAGGGCCTCCATGGAGAACTCCTTGGGTTCCTTCTCCTTCTTAAGATTGTTAAATTCGACTTGTACAGCATGCATCTATTTTGTCATAGCTGTGAGTGGATTTTATTCCTCATGTGTGATTATATCATCAATGTTAAAGTTGGGAGGAAGCTTAGCCCCTTCCTGGGCTAATTGTAAAAAGTATGCCTCTCTATCCATTTTCAAGAAATGCCTCATCATTCTCTTGAATTCATCGTCATTCTGACATCGATGGATTTTAGAGGGGGTAGGTTCTTGGTCCGCATTATGTTGAGAATGGTGTCCTTGGGACCCTCCTCCTAGAGAACCATGGTTTGTCCCTGCTTGAGACATGGTAGGAGTTTTTGGGCTCCCTGGAATAGATTGAGGAGGAGTTTGCTGATTACCTCTGTGAGTTGATAGAGGAGGTATGTAACCAGTTTTCAATCAAAAGTTACCGAGACCATCATCTTCATAGATA
Organism: Chamaecyparis obtusa; assembly: GCA_027943335.1. Lineage (NCBI taxonomy): Eukaryota > Viridiplantae > Streptophyta > Pinopsida > Cupressales > Cupressaceae > Chamaecyparis > Chamaecyparis obtusa. Next base: position 138,091 of record BSBK01006415.1, read on the forward strand.
CTTGACTTGATGAGTTGTTCAAGAGTTGGACCCGGGGTATTGGTGAAAAGTAAGTTCTGAGATGTTTCTTCTGATTTCTTGTGTGAAGAAGCTCTAGTCTCCGCCATTAACTTTGAATGAAATAGAAGAGAAGGACGAAGACAACTGAAGAACAATTTGATTTGAGAAAATCGGATGATGCAACCTTGTCAAGATTATGATAGTTTTGAAGATCTGATGAGATGTAGGTGAAGGAAACTGTGCCCTGGATGTATGGGATAGATCGCCCAAAAGATAGCGGACATGAGTTCTCAACACTTAGTCTATTTTTGAAGATTGATTGAAGATTGATAGTTATGACAAAGTTTTGACATGAGATAAAAAGGACTCAAATTGATCAAACAAAAGACTAGATCGGATTCAAAAGATCAAACTCAAAAAATGGTAGAATGCTCAATAGCTACTGCTCTGTTCCTGACACAATGATATTTTTGATAGATTCTGGAACTAGGCTGGAAACATTGGATATCTCGCAAATTGACAATTTCTGACAACTCTCTCTAATTTTTCCAAACGACACTCTACAGACTTGTACAACAGTGGGTAGTCTATGAAATGACAGTTGCAAAACTCATACGACAGTTGGGTAGCAATGATATGACAGTTAAAAAAACTCATACGACAGTTGCTAACAGATTTTTGGCTTTTGAATTTTGCTGGTTTGAAAACTCGTACGACACTGGGTTCTCAATCATACGACATATGGGCGATACTGAAATGACATTTGACAAAATTCGTATGACTTTTGAGTTCTTGAAATGACTTTTGACTCCAGAAAGAATTTTACATCAATTTTTGCAAAATTTAAGGTTTTCAGTTCTGGATTGTTTGCAAATTATGCTGTCCAGATTTTGAAGGTTATACCAGATTTGATCATTTTTAAGAGCCAAGTAGGTAAACAAGCATGCAGAATAGCAAGCAAGTGATTCCAAGCACATCTGAAAACAATGAACAAGGGAAAAAGCAACCTTGCGCATGAACAATCAAGTGACCAAATTGTGCTAATCCCTGAGAGTACTAATTGTGTATGTTCTGAAAAGTTTTGCAATAACACACATATACCTGAAAGTGAAAAATTGGTCTCTCTAGGGTTTTTAGTAATAGTTTGACTCTGCAAATTTTATGATTCAAAGGGGTGAACTCCAATCCCAGCGCACCAGGGTTTTGACACAGTCCGAGAACTTAATCTTCAAGAGCTGCTAGGGAGATCTGACAACCCAACAATGAACCATACCCGTGGAGATTTCTTCCACAAGGACATTTATATAGCGGTTGTCACTACCATGGTGAAAATGGCTATGACCGCTTGAGGTTTCATCAACGCAGTTTGCTGTGAAGGGATTGCCCGCTACGATTAACCCTCTCTAAAGATGACTCACAGATTTATACCACAAGGGGACTTGGCTCCAGATTCAAGGTTTTGACACCTCTTCACTTTTAACCCAAACAAAGCAAGCAGATTAATTCGACACGCTAAGACAAAGTTTTGTTCCACCAAGGTCTATGATATCAACTCCACGTGATCTATCAACCTCTCTGGGGAGAGAATGTATCAATCAATAAGAGAAGATGCACTGACCAATTTTGATTCACCAAAGCTCATGATATCAACCCCACGTGATCTATCAACCTCTCTGGAGAGAGAATGTGTCGATCAATAAGAGAAGATGCACTAACCAAGTTGAATGTGAAACACACTAAGTATCCTCCCTACCTAAAAGGATTCTGTCATCAAGAAAGATTTCTCTAGGAATCCAATCTCTCAAGAATCACGAATAGTGTTCATAGGGCCTAATTACTATGTGAGCACAGATATATGTTCTGAAAGTAAATCTACCAAAAGCATCCAAAAAGTAGAAAGAGGAACACTTAACGCTTAAAGAAAATATGAGATGAGTCCACAAGGTGGAACACTTAACACCTCACACAAGCTAAAAATGAGTCCACAACTTAGAAAACAAGTGAGTTCCTAAAAGCACAAAAGGGTTGCCAAGTGGAACACTTAATGCTCCTATCCTGTTGACCCCTCCCCTTTATGGCACTGAGATTGCAACCACGGGGCAGAAATGAGGGGCCGACAGATTAGCAAGTCTAATAACCCAAGATAGCAATCAAGATCAATCACAAGTATTCTAAGACTACTTAATGAATCCTTAAGGGATCACAACCTAGTATCAAATTATGCAAGTGTGTAGAAATAGATCAAAAGCATGAAAAGATGCACACAAGCTTGACACATAAGAGATTTATTTTAAGTCCAAATTGAAATGTTATTAGATGAAGGAGAATACCTGGTGATCCTCGCAACGCACTTAGTAGATTTTACTTGATTTTTAGCAATTCTTGTGCTTTTCCCAATCAAAACCAGCAGAGAGCAATCAAAAATAGAGAATTTCAATTGTCAAAATTAGCAGTCAGCCGAAATATAAAAATCAAATCTGATACTCTGCTGTGAAAAAAAATGAAACGACAGTCAAAAATTGGTATGAAAACTCGTACGACAGTGGATATGCTCTCAGACGACAGTCCAAAAACTCGTACGACACTGGGTATGCTACCATACGACAGTTGAGCTCCCAAATGACAGTGGGTTTGTGATGAAATGAGCCTCGATCCGATATACTATCGTACAACAGTGGGTCCAGTATCATACGACAGTGGGTATGCTCTCATACGACATTTGTCAGAAACTCGTACGACAGATGTACGGACAAAAAATTAAAAATCATAGTTTTGCACAGATCCTGAGGAGAAAAAGATAGAAATTGATAGAATTGAATTGGAAACCCATTTCAGGGCCCCACGGTGGGCGCCAGAAATGTGTGTGTGAAAATTGTACCTGATCTGTAGACACAACACTCAGTAAAACATTAGAGGTTAGTGATAATCAAAATCATGCAAAATTGAAAGCTAAACTAACCAAGCAATTTACTGCCTTCTAATAGGTGCGAGATTGATGTTCTCAGATTGTAATCGAGATCAGTGACCTAGATGACACCTAAATGAAGGATTTGAATGCAAAAGATGGATATGAAATTGAATGCAATTAATCTATATTTTTGATATTTTCTATGCAATAATAATGATGAACTTGATAAAAATCTATGCTAGTATGGAAATTGATATGCTATGCTAATCTAACAATGATATGAAATATGAATGCAAAAATAAGATTGATCTCACAAAGATGTTGATTCGCAAGAGCTTTGATTCTTCAATTCCAATTCTCCAGCGTGATTGTGCAAAAATATGAGATGATTTGTGAAGAGCTAAAGCCTTAATTTATAGAAATCCAGGGCTTTGGAGGTGCATGGAAAAAGCCATAAATCACTCAAATTAACTCATCTTGATTTTTGAGTTATCTGATCATGAAAGATAGTTAATTCTCAAAATCATGCAAAAACATGCAAAAATAGCTTTTTAACTCAAATTAGAGTTTAGATCAGCTTTTTGAACTCCAAAAGGATGTTGAGTTCCAAAAAGTCAATAACTTGCATTGATTTTCTGATTTGGAGTTTAACTGTTTCTTTTGAATATGCATAATAATTAAGAATTAAATAAATAAATAAAGTGATTTATCCTCAACTCAACTGATTTTTGAAATAAAATAATTAATTTATGGGTTAATTAACTATTTTACCAAACTTTTATTAAAAATTATATTATTAAATAATGACAACATGCTTTAATTAATTAAATAAGAATTTAATCAATTAAAGATAGGAATTTTGATTTATTGTCAAAATTAAATAATACAATTAATTATAGATAGAATTAAATTTAATTACACAATTAAGTGGAAAATATTAAATCTAATTAATTAAATATGAAAATATTCAATTAATCAAACTTAGGATAAATGTGATTTATCGCCAAATAATCATTAAATTAAAGATAATTAAGATAATTAGGAATATTACTAGGAATATTCCCCGATGCAGAATTTAAGATAATCAATTATGATTCGATGATGTTTAGATGTGCCTTAGGTTAGGACTTTGATGTCGATTTCGTTCGATTTGTCGATGTAGGAGGTTAATGAACTTATAGCCCATTTTTGGGGTATTACACTACCATATTCTTAAATTTATCGACATCCAAATTAAGTAGAACATTGGTTTCAACAAGAGATTCCTCTAAGATTTCCTTGTGAATGGGTGAAAGTTTTAACAACTTCAAGATTGAAATTTGTGTTGCAATCCTTTGGAGTTGAACCAAAAGGTTTTATTTATTTGATGATGTGGATGCTTGAATTGGCAGAACAATTTTAGGGTACCTCCTTGCAAGGTGATTTTGGACGCTTGCCCCCTAGGTAAAAAATTAGAGGTTTCTTCTTGTTTCTTTTCTCTCACCACTATAAAATTGATGGTATTTTCATGCCTCATTAAAGAATTTATAGTGTTTTCATATGTGTGGGTGAAATTAACTTTATCATTCTAGTTTTTGTTGTTTTGATTCGAATTTGAAGTTTCACCTTTCTATGATTCACGAAAGTAGTCTTAAATGCCATATGATCTTCATTGTTTTGAGGGCCCTCAACTCTAATCGTACCATCATCTATTAAATCTTGGACCAAGTGTTTGAGTTTCATACATTCATTGGTCTTATTCTGTTTATTTTGATGGTATTCCCAATGATGGGCATTATTCCAAATAGATGTTTAATTTGGGGTTTGTATGGTCTTGATTCCGGTAAGATGATAATTTATTTGGAAACAAGGGTCCTTAAGGCATTTTCCAAAGGTTCTCCTAAGAATGTGAATTTTCTCCTTTGGGTTAGATTAAATAAAGGCCTTGGTTTGTTCACACCTTGGTTATTGAATGAGTTATTATTGTTATTGAAAGGGGTCTTAGGTGTTTGATTAACATTATTTGTTTGATTGGACCCACTAGATAAATTAAAAGGGGTGTCTTTTAGGTTGTTGGCTTCTACAACCCCATCATTTACAAGCTTTTTGCTAGTGTTTTTCAACCAAAATCTTGATTTATAATTATTGTTGTTAGCATCCCTATTATTATTATTATTAAAATTATTGTTGGTGTTAGGATAACCTTTATTTTCTTTGAAGAGTTTGATTTATCCTTTCTTCACTAACACCTCTTCAATCTTAATCCCATTTTAGATCATCTAATCAAATGTTGGGGAACATTGAAGTTGTAATCGATAGTCCATTTCCATGTTCAAGTTGTTCATGAAAATTTCCATTTTCTCCTTTTTAGGTATGCTTCCTGGATGTCTCACAAAAACCATTCTCCATGTTTGGAGAAAGCATAGAAAAGGTTCACCATCCTTTTTCTTGGTATCACATAGGTTTAGCATGGTGATTTAGTGCTCAATGTTATAAGAGTAATGAGTCACAAACTTTGAGGCCAATTTCTCAAAAGTTTTTATTTATGGGGTCAATTTTGAAATTCACTCCATGGATTTCCCTCCAAGGCTTCTGGGGAATAATCACATTAGGTAGGTAGTGTTGTGCATGAACTCAATACTTAAAGCACAAAACTCCCTCAAGTGGTCTTTTGGGTCAGATTTATCCATGTACTTGTTGTATCTTGGAAAGACCACATTGGGAGGGAAAGGCACCATAACCAAATTTATATCAAAAGGAAAAGGACATAAGGATTATATTGGGGTAGATGAGTTAGAAATTGTTAATTTCCCCTTTTCTGGTGTGAGCCAATTTCATGATCCTATGACTGAAAGCAGGATAGAAAGGAAGGGGGACCTAATTCGAGACTGAATTGGAATGGTTTTGGTTGAGTTTCCTTTTTCATGTTAACAATTTGGACTCGAAAAAACTTGATTTTTTTGTTCATGACTCCTAATGGATTATTTTCTTCCTCATCCTTCTTTTAGGTTGATGTATCATAGTCATGAGGAAGTTTAACTTGGAACCATTATTTCTTGCCATGGGATCAAATTTTTCTTCGAATAGGACAGGAATTCTCTCTTCTTGTTTTTCTTGTTCTTCAAATGGGGGTTTGAATATGAAATCTTTGTATGGAACCTCTTGACTAATAAAAGTTAATTTATTCTTGAAGAGATATTTTCAATCGATGGGATCTAGTGAAAACTGACATTAACAAGGGTTGAGTTAAGTGAAATTTCTCTCTTGGAAGATTTTTACAATATTAATTGATTTGTAATGGATGCTTATTCCTTGTAACATGTATTTTCAAATGCAGAAATCACAAGAACACTTGTATTTTAAATGAACTCTAAACACAAAATGTTTGAATATTTGAGAAAGTTTTTAACAAGAAATCACTTCGAGAAATCTACCTATAGTCAATTTTGGCTTGTAAACATGGCTCTATTGAGTTAGGCTTGCTAATTAACACATAGCTAATATGGATTCCATTTAAACAAACATCAAGTTTTATCCCCCATTATAGGGGCCTCACACCACTGATATGTTGGAGTTTTGTGCAATCCAAAAGGACTACTCGAGGAGGTTCGATTCTTGATATTCCTTTGTCACTCACCCCATTAAGGATGAATGCATTTTATTTTATAGTGGGGAAGATTATTGCTGCAAAAGAAATTGTATCCCACTTTGGGCTTTCCTTCTCACCAACCTTGTTAAGGCATGTTCTCGGGAGACCATCCCACTAAATCTCTAGCACATTCATGAAAGAAAATGAAATGAAATGAAAGAGTATGTTTGGGAATTTGACTCACCAAAGGTGAAGAGAATATCCCTACTACTTTCCACTTCCAAACACAATAAACATTGTTCAATTACCAAGCCTCTTTTAATCTAATGGGAATTGAGTATTTCTAGCATTTAGATTCACCTAAAAGGTGAAGAGCATAATCTCTTAATACTCTTTTCCACAAACAATAGGCTTAATTTAGTGTTTTTTCATTCCTTTGACCTTTGTTTTAATTGAAAGATTTGATGGGTTTTCCATTTTGATTCACTAAAATAAGTGAAGAGAATAGGCCTACTATCAAATCCTACAAACAATAATAGGTCTTCTAATTATGCTTTATTCAAATCAACTTGTCATAATTTAATCAAATACATAAGAATTTAGGCATACCTTTTTTGAATCTAGCAAAGGCTAGGGGAATTTTTTATTTCATTTATGCATTTTGATACTCACCTAGTGGTGATTGTTCCATCTCCATTACATCCTCTTCTGAGGATGTAGTTAGGCCAACACAAACTCCAAGAAAAGTGAAGAAATCCAAGAAAATCAAGCTTTTACTCCTTTCTATAAAATGATTAAAATTGACAACCTTAAGGAACAAAGATCCAATTAAGAGAAACGAATTTAGATTTATAAGCTTCAACTATTTGAAAATATCTTTCATAAGCTTCACCTTCATGCTTTGAATCTTCCAAGAAATTGTTGAGATGAAGTGTTTTCTCCCTTTTCAATCTTCTTCTTATTTGTTTGTCTTCCCTGTTAACTTTGGCTTCTAGTTTCCAAACCCTTTTATGCACTGTCATGGAAAAAATACAAAGAATTCATCATTTTCTATCAAAAATTAAATTTTAGAAAATCAGTAATACACCTTACAAAAAGTATTATAAGTGCTATTCTACACAATGTACGCACTACATAATGAATTAAAAGTGCTATTTAGACAGTTATACACGCTACTCAATTAATTAAATGTTTATAAATGATTCCTAGAAAGTGGTATTTTAAACATAAAAAATATTGTATGAGCTGATACAGAGCGTGTATGCTCTACGAACTTAGGGTGCATGCATTGAAATAAAGTGAGACATAAGACATAAGTATTTTGTATGTGCTAAAAGGCTATGTAAAGGCATCAAAATCCATCATGCACACATCATTTCACTATGTAAAGCCATCATTATTTTCTTTATACACACTATTCAAGGCCTTGTACATGCTATTTCACCTATCTGATAGAGTTTTAAAACACAAATTCATGCAATTTTAGAAAATAAACATGAAATTTAGTTAGTAGAGGCAAGATGCCCCATGGTGGGTGCCATTTTCTATATCTGAAATGCCTTCATAGAATTAGTTTGTCAATACATCAATTTAATTATGCAAAATATAAAAAATCAGAAGCTATTGAATGGAAATAAAGACAATAAAAATCCTATGGCTCTCTAATTGAAGATGCTAATGAAGAGCTCTCAGTAATATTCCATTAGAGACAACTCTAAAATGAGAAATTATATTAAATGATGAGTAATTATGCCTATCTTTAAACAATTATGCTAAAATTATGCTGGGTCAATGCACAAAGTTGGGTACCAATTCCGCGGAAGTCTTGTAGAAATGAAAGATATCGCTCAAAATAGGCACCCATTTTTAAAAAAATGAGCGCCCGTTTTAGGTTCGGGAGCCTGATCCTATGTTCAAAAAATAGGTGCCTGTTTCTAAATTTTTATTCTTTTTAAGAATTAAAAATGTTTTTTAACACTTTGAATTCCTTTAAAAAATAGGCCCCCATTTTTTGAATTTAAATAATGGGTGCTAGTTTCTTAAGAAATGAGCGGGAAGCACACATCCACCTTGGATTTTGTTCCAAACTCAACTTGGTTTAGGCTTGGTAGAACCAAGCCTATGCCTTGACCTCCAAAAATTTGGTTAAGGCACTGGAATGCCAAATTTTTGCCTTGCCTTAATTTTTTGAGGGCCTTCCTGATCGTATCTTTTTACTAAACAAAAACCCATTAGAGTTCTCACTGTCTTGATTTCAAAAATGTAAATTTCATAGTGATTTGATTATTTTTACTATTTTTGCATTATTTATTAGTTAAAAGTGGTACCTAAATGTAAAATAGCAAGGTTCACTAAAACTTTAATAACTTTTTTGTTTTTAGGTTTTTTAGAAAATAAATTATATGACATCAATCTAGATACAATTCTCTTGAAGATAAATTATTATTTTTTTGAAAAAATATGAAATTCTCATCAAATTATGGTGGCAGTACACTAGAGGTTTTGAAAATGTGTTTTATAGTCAATTAAAAATTAATTAAAAAATAATATTCAATAAAAAAAAAGGAAAAATATGATCATCAATATTTGGTGTCTTAGGTATATTTCTCCAGAAGGATTTGACAAAATTCATTTATTTAAGTCAAAATATAGTGGTCGTACATGGCTATGGTATGGTCCTGAAATAGGCATTTTGAAAACATGGTTTTTAAACATTGCTACAAAAAAACAATTTATACCATGTGGATATTTAAATAAATTACATTTTTGAAAAGTAGACTCCGAGAACTACATTTTCTATTACTAAATTTTTTTGAGATTCAATCTCTAAGTGCCTCAAATTTAGACATCAATTGACAAGAAATTTGAAAAAAAGGGAAAACACTTCCACTTTTTGCCCAAAAGTGGGACTCAACTTCTTGCAGCCACCCTGCTTTCAAGACAATTTCACTATAATAACGATGCAATTCTAAAATGCTCGTGGGATCCTTTTCTCCTAATTTTTTCTTTCTGTTTATAGATTTATCCAAACTTAGGCACTGGAGTAGGTTTAATCCTGATCAAGTTTGGATTAAGTCCATGGTTTCAAATGTTGAGACAATTTAAATATTTTATCCTAAATGCTTGGGACAATGAGACAAAATGAGTGGTCAAGATGCATTCTTCAAGTGAGTGATTGCGATTAATTTTGGTTTTTATCCATGTGAGTTTAATTCTCAATTCCTATTGGTTGAGGTAATTCCCTCACATGTGGTAGGTGAGAAATATTAGGAGTTAATTAATTGATTTATTTAATTTCTTTAGCCATGTGTACCCCTCGAATGGGTTGGATTTGATTTAATTCAGCTATAGAACTGATTTGATTAATTTGATAATTAAATGATTTATTTGATTTAAATAATCCATTTTGGCTTTGATTTCAATTAATTTCTTATTTTGCTTCGATTTCTTACTTGGATTAGTTTGACCATATTTAGGTGTCTACAAATATGAATGCCACCAAAATTTGTATCATATGCACATCTTACAATGAGAACATCATTTATCTACATACTCATTTGAACCCACCATGTTAGTACCTAAGATGTCATTTTGCACCATCCAATAGTCATAGATTTTTATCAATGAAATCATACAAGATGAGGGTTGACATTGAAATGACAACAATTTCCAAGAATCTTCCCCTTGTCATTGATGGAAAATAACATACAAAAATTTATTTCCCTAGTTGACATGAAGGAAAAAGGTCAAAGGTCTTTACAAAATTATCTTCTTATTTCACATTATCTCTTTACCTTATTCATTTATACTTTATTGTCAATAATATTAAACAATGTTTAGCTCCACCTAATAGAAGAAACTAGGAAAAATCCTACTACTATTGAGTAGACTACATTAATCTAGAGGTAGAAGATATGCCTTGAATCTCCCCTTAGATAGATACACCAATATATGTATCTAAAATCTGAATATATTCCAATTTGATCCTTCTACCACATAAAACATCATTTGAGTCTTCCTCTCATTCTTCTTTCAATTATTTTTGAAAAAAAAACTAGAATAGTTAACTTTAAAATCAATACTCAACATATGGGAGAGGGGGAATAAATATATTCATTGAATAAAACCCCAAGTAATGTTATGCTCCTATTTTAATTTTTGGAAGTCTCTTATGAAATTGGCAGAATTCAAATTCCTCCACTGACTTTTTTCACATCTCTTTCATTTTCTTCCTCTTCTAGTCGAGGTTATTATTTTTTCAATCATAAGAACTCATATTGTTTCCTCTTTATACCTTAGTAATGTGTCCTATCTTATCACAATTATAGAAAGTGATCTCAATTCTTCTTATATTAGACCTACATTTAGTATCCCTCTGACCATTTATGTTGCATATGTGCCACTACCCTTTGAAGGAATAAGAGGTCACTCCAACATTGTTGCTCATGTAATTATTCCTCATTTGTGAATAAACTAATTACAAACATATTCATGACCTTGGAAGGATTGAGCATTATACCATAGACCTCTAACATAATTCATCTTCATCTTTCTTCTACATTCAATAACCTTGTGCAAAAACTTGTTGCAAGACAAATAGTTACCATTACAAATTTAAAACTACGTAGTTGGAGAGAATAGAGTAGGAGTAGGTCTTGTAACGTTCTTTTGGTTTTGGAACTGTCTTCTTCATAGTCATGTGAATTAATATCACACATATCATTAAGAACCCAATAAAAATATTTGCAGTCACCCCTTTGAAAATTCATCCCTTTAGTTCCCATACAATTAAATGCAAAGTCTTCCTTGGCAGTTACATTCAAAGAAATGAAATGATTTTCCTCCTTTAGATATAAACATTCCTTGTTTTCCTTTTTCCTTCTACAACTAGTCTTCTAGCACTTGTCTAGTTTCATGATTTCACAAGCTTTGTTATGAAAAGTAATATGGTATTATTTGTTTCACATCTAACTAATGCTAATTAGAATATGTCTCAATCCCTTTACATAAATAACTTCTTCTCCTTTATACTTTCTATTAATTTTGATAGTGGCTTTCCCACAAATTTAAGCCACCTCACCCTGGAAAAATCAACCAATCTATCATTCCACTTTTCAAGGTCTATCCTATCACCAGTCATGTGATTGGAAGAACTACTATCAATCACCCAAGCATTTTTGTCTTCCTTTACATGGAAACAAGTCTATACAATCAATGATTTCTCATTACACTTTTGTGTTTTCATGGATTCAAACTTCTTATATTTAGTTCCATTTCCATTAATATTCAAATCCATAAAGAATACTTCATCATTTAGATCATGATTAGATTCCTCATCATCTAAGGAATAAACATCCAAAGAGGAACATTTTTACTTTTTCATTAGGATCTCTTCCAACCTATTACACATTCTTATAGTTAATAAACATAAAATCTTCTACGAGAATATAAAGTAAATATGTAGCACAATATTCACTTTAGTCAACAAAGGGTTGACATCAATAGTCAATACATGACTTTAGAAGGATTGGGCATTATACCTTAGACCTATAACATAATTCATCCTCATCTTGCTACTACATTCAATGGCCTAATGCCAAAACTTATGCAAGATAAATATTATGATTGAAATTTTGAAAGTACCATATCACCCATCACTGGGATCCATAAATTATTATATACATCCTCAAGTATTTTCCATAGCAAAACTACATAGTTGAATCCCAATAACAATATCACAATTTAACTTGTTGTGGAAAATATCTCCTACTTATCAAATAATGAGCTTAAGGGGATTTATAATGAATGTTTCATAAGGAACAATACTTACTTCAAAGGTTTTATAAATTGGGTTTCAAGTAGAGTAGGCTTAACCATGGAGGAAACTCTGTAGTTAGGTGCGCTTGAGTTGGAGTAGTATTGGGATGGCTGACCCCTTGGGAATTCCTAGTAATTCACCTTTGTGAGCATCACCAAGATGCAATGAGTATTAAGTTTTCCATTTATTCTCATAAGATATGGATTCTTGTGAACCACTACTCATCAAACATGGGTCAATGAGTTTGACTAAAAAAAAACAAAAAAACTACATAGTTGAATCTTGAGAGAAATATCACAATTTGACTTGCTATGGAAAATATCTCCTACTTATTGAAAATAATGATCTTAAGGGAATTTATAATGAATGGTTCATAAGGAAAAATACTTGCTGAAGGTTTTACAAATGGGTTTACAAGCAGAGTGGGTTTAAGTATAGAGGAAACTTTGTCATTAAGCGCTCAAGCTAGAATAGTACTAGGATGGGTGACCTTCCAGGAAGTCCCGATGCTTCAAAGTTTTGAGAATCACCAAGATTTAATGAGTTTTAATTATTAAAATCATTCTCATGAAAGATGGGTTATTATGAATCACTACTCATGAAACATGGGTCAATGAGTTTGACTAAAAAAAAACTAAAAAAAAAACTATATAGTTGAATCCAGATAGAAGTATCACAATTTTACTTGATGTGGAAAATATATCCTACTTATCAAATGATGAGATTAAGAGGACTTAAAATGAATGGTCCATAAGGCACAATGCTTGCTAAAGGTTTGGAAAATTGGGTTTCAAGAAGAATGGGCTTAACCATGGAGGAAACTTCATAGTTAAGCATGCTCAAGGTGGAATAGTACTAGGATGGGTGACCTCCCGAGAAGTCTGAGTGCTTCACCTCTATGAGAATCACCTAGATGTAATGAGTGCTAAGTTTTCCATTCATTCTCATGAGAGATAGGTTCTTGTGAAAAACTACTCATGAAACATGGGTCAATGAGTTTGACTAAAAAAAAAACTACATAGTTGAATCTTGATAACAATATCACAATTTGAATTTATCTGGGAAATATATCCTACTTATCAAATGATGATATTAATGGGATTTCTAATGAATCATTCATAAGGAGTAACACATGTTGAATTTTTTTCAAATTGGGTTTCTATAAGAGAGGGCTTAACCATGGAGGAAACTCCATAGTTAAGTGTGCCTAAGTTCCAGTAGTAGTCAGATGGGTGATCTCTTGAGAAGTTCCAGTGCTTCACCTAAATGAAATTAGTGTTAAGTGTTCCATTCATTTTCATGAGAGATGGGTTCTTGTGAACCACTACTCATGAAATATGGGTCAATGAGTTTGACTCAAAACAAAAACAAAAACTACAAAGTTGAATCCTGATAGCAATACACAATTTGACTTGATGTGGAAAATATATCCTAATTATCATATAATTTCTATGTCTGACATTGCTTAAACCATTGAATTAGCTATATTAGCTAAGTTAGCTAGATTATCTTCAAAGATAATTTATCCTATGTTTCTTTTTTTTAGGCATTTTATTGGTTGTTTGATGGGTTATCCTACCCTATGTTTCATTTACTCTGTTGTCCCTAGAATACTCCCAAGTAAGGGTTTCTTAAACCCAATGGCCTCTTGAACTTCATGATCATAATCCTATCATTATGCAATAAAAGTATCCTATGAATGATTTTTGAATTTTAAATTATGTATCATAAGCAAGATAATTAGTTCATGATGGGCATGAGATTTCTCATGTCCATGTCAAAATTCCTTGTATGCTCATTCTAAGGAATTAAATAAATAGTGGGGTACATTTACTAAATTACTATTCCACAAATGGACAAGGAGCCTAAAATGTGTAAGGAAACTTTCATCTAGTTTATTATGACAATTTACACATAACCCATTTTAGATCTTATGGAAATAAATACTTAGAATCTACATGCAAGAGAATACATAACATATCCACCAAAATATGACAGATGATGTATCCTAGGAAAACACTCATGAGGGAAAAACCTAGCCTCCAAAAGTATACATCATGCATGCATTATTAAACAATGCATCCATTATAATACACCATGAAAGCCTCAATGCCCAAGCCATAAACAAGCATTCCATGTGAACAATAAAGAAACCACACATCTCAGTCCACACTTCTAGACTCAAAAAATGCTAACATATCTAGCATCAATAACTACCCTTATGGTTGATTTTATAGAAACAAGCTCCCACAAAAATGCTAAGTGGTATTACATAAACCATGGGCTAAAAAATTGTGCTGCCAAAACTACCTTTGATTAAAATTCAAGATTGGGTAGTTTATTTAATTTATTTCCCTAATATTAAATAATTACTTCAAATATTACTACAATGCTATAATACAGCTCATCAAGTGGTCCCACAATTATTTCCAAGGAATCTCTACATGTTGGACACCCATCTAGGTGCTCCTAGGTACAACATTTACATAACAAAATAAAATATTACAATAATAACTTTCTTATGTAAGGTGTACAATGCACCATTTTCCTAACATCCTCCCACTTCTTGTATACATTTAATTAGGGCAATTAGTCACATAAATTAATAAGGGAACAATACCTACATCACATATACCATCAAGAATCAAAATGCACCATGTGCTCCATCAGGATACCTACAAAAAAATTAAAGAGACCACCATCTTATACATTTAAATAGTCCCACTTCGTATCATGTCACTTCTATTGAACATACATAGAAGCCATACAAAGAGAAAGACACACAAACTATCATATTCAAATCATAAATCCTATCTCAACTAATGTACCAAAACACTAATACTTGATTGAAAGGTAATCACATGTATTGGTATCTATCGAACCATAGATGAAATAACACCCATAGAAAGTGCTAACACAACAACTATCCATACCTAAAAAGTATAAAAAAATATACAAAGTGAATCCATAATGTTGACATATATAACTTGTAACACACAACCACAAGCTCCCCAAGTGCAATATCTACAACATAAACATGAACAAGCTCCCACTGCATAGGTAATATTAAATTTTCAATGAATCCACTAATATCATGACATAGAAGTTTAACCATAAACATACAGTATCAAGAACATCATAGTGATCCATACATGTGACCCACATAGCTGCATACTTTCCCATAATATATCATTATCCTCCCAAATAACATGAAAATGAAACTCATGGAAGAAACCATATATAATGTAAAGAGAAAACTTCTGAACTAATAACCTACAGACACAACCATCAGAAAAAAAATCCAATACTCTACCATGTTCTCCACAACCAACAAAGGAAAGAGATAAAGGAACCACCATGCCATATCACACATGACATACATTAAAACAAAAAAGTGATAAAAAAATATTTGACCAATCTAAAATCTAATTTAAGACCAAATATCCATGACGATAATCAAGACCAAAGAGAGAAACACTACAAATTAAACTTGTATCATGTCCTTATACACACACCTCTAATGCCAACTATTTCAAGTATGACATCCTCCATAGAATTCCAAAGAAGAAGCTACAAAAATACCCAAACCACATTAACCCTCTTTAGGCCAAATAAACATATATATACCTTATGACCAATTATAGATGTCAACCTCTCCCAAAAAGATCAAACTAATACCATTCTAAATCCAAGGATTATTCCCAATAAAGCATCTCCATAACTCAATCATAATGGTATAATAATAAAAAAATATTTACAAGGAGATAACCAAGGAAAACTATCTCTCAAATTAATCCTCCAAAACTATTTCCCTATAGCTCAAGATCCATATCTATGAAAGATAAGAATAAACATAATGAACTTCAAAGAAACAATGGGAAATATCTCTCAAGTAGAAAACTATTGATTAGACGAAGAGTGGGAAATGAGAATTTTCATCATGATATCAAAGTCTCCAAGGGGTATATGCACAAATATGGGGGACAAGAAAGGTGCCAAATTTTGTTTCAGTCCCAAAAAATAAATAGCGTGTATGCCCTATACAACGTACATGCTATTGGGCATGCACCTAATAGGGCATACACACTATGCAAATCAAAATGTTGAAAAATTTACATTTCATGAAATTTCCAATTTGTAGTTTTTTAAATAGCATGTACTTGATATAGTGGGTACACCTTAGAGAGAGAGAGAGAGAGAGAGAGAGAGAGGCCCTGCCAGGCCAATTTAAGCACTAGGACAATACATAAAATGTAAAGTTTAAGTAGAATAATTATAATTAAGTTACATTTTATGTATATAATATTAGGTTATTTTAGAGTGGTTTAAACTTCACATGAGTTAAGATAAAGATTATATATTTTGAGGGTTTTAATAAATTTTTAAAATTAGCGCATTATCTTCAGCATGATTCCCAATGCAGTTTTGATTGTATTCTTAAGCCCTTGACTTGTCCACAATAATTTGAGGATCATTTCTCATTGTATATTTTATGTTATGGCTAGTTTGGTATTTGAAATGTATGTTTAACCATGGAGAGAGAGAGAGAGGCCCTGCCAGGCCAATTTAAGCACTAGGACAATACATAAAATGTAAAGTTTAAGTATAATTGTTATAATTAAGTTACATTTTATGTATATAATATTAGGTTATTTTAGAGTGGTTTAAACTTCACATGAGTTAAGATAAAGATTATATATTTTGAGGGTTTTTATAAATTTTTAAAATTAGCTAAATTTAAAAAATTAGCGCATTATCTTCAGCATGATTCCCAATGCAATTTTGATTGTATTCTTAAGCCCTTGACTTGTCCACAATAATTTGAGGATCATTTCTCATTGTATATTTTATGTTATGGCTAGTTTGGTATTTGAAATGTATGTTTAACCATGGAGAGAGAGAGAGAGAGAGAGAGAGAGAGAGAGAGAGAGAGAGAGAGAGAGAGAGAGAGAGAGAGAGAGATTCATACATATTAGAACCATAAAGTGTGTCCTAAGGGGTCCAAGGACCCCTTAGAAAGGGTGATGTAAGAAGCATTTATGAGGGGTTTTGACCAAAAGTCAAAAGTTTGAAGGGTTAGGCTGAAAAGGGTAGGAATCACCCTTTAATCAGGTTTAGGGTGAGTTTAGGAAATTCTAGAAGAGGCTAGGGATTTCTAGAATATTTCTAAGCTTTTAGGATTTAAATAAATTTTTTGTTTTATTTAAAGGATTTTTGGTCAATTTATTAAATAATTAATAAATTTTTTGGGGGAATGATGTTTAAATAAGATTTAAACATTTTTGGAAGGGATTCCTTAATTAAATATTTTTATTTAAAATAGGAGGATTTAATGGCATAAAAATAAATTAATTAATTAAATAATTAATTAATTAACAAATGATGATGTATCAAGGGTTTTTGAAAAATAAAATATTTTATTTGTCAAAGGCATTTTTAGGTGTCTACATTTTGCCCCTCTTTGATGTGATGCCGCAAGTGGCATGGCATAAAAAACAAGAAATTAAGATGCTCCAGGCTAGAAGTTAGACCTGAATAAGGGGTTGTGCCCCCTTGAGAAAATAACACAAAGAGGAAACGTTGTGGAATTTTATTGAAAAGAACACAAAAGGGAAGGGAAAGGAAGAAGGGAGGATAAATAACCAAATTTCCAAGAGAAAAGATGGATGAATGCAATATGAAATAGGATGCAGGATGCAGCTACATGAAAGATGCAAGATGCAAGATTAATCTATATGATGCAGGATGAGGGGGATTTGGGGAGCTCCAAGTGTAAATATGGAGAGCACAACCTAGTTTGATATAGAAACATTAGAGACCTACCAAGGATACTAGGATCACAAGGCCTTATCACCAGCATTGCATAGGACTGATGCAAAAAAGACACACAAGGTTTCCCGAGCATCACACATGAACCCAAGAGGAAGCATGGTAGAAATGATACTGGAGAAACCAAAAAAAAAGGAAATGTACCAAGTGCACCATGTAACCCAAGATATCACATGTGAACTGTGCAAGGGTCATGTCCGACTGACTCATAGGTAGAAGCAAGAAATCAAAAGACCTTGCCCTAGATTGTCCCCATTCGCAGCACACACCATGATATAAAGGATCATGGCAAATTCGAGTAGAAAATAATGAGAAGCCACAAAAGATTAACAAGATCCAAAGAAAAAAAATCTAAGACCAAAATGATAACTCCAAAAGACATCCTTTGTGAAGGAGAGAGATTGATTTGATTGATGGTGGGAAGATTTGGTCTAAACATGAAGAAGGATACATCTGACACAGACCTGGTTGTATTGGTGGAAGATTAGGTTAGAGAAGAGGAAGGATACATCCTCAAGGACCCATTAATTGATGAGAGAATGAGTGTTGTTGTTGAAAAATGATAAATCAAAGATAATCACTATGATCAAGGATAGTCGACAAAAGATATTATTGAAGTACAAGGCTGGATGGGATAATTTATCTAATCAAATGTTGCTACGGGACTAACAAGGATATGTACAACAAGACACGATGATATATACAACAGATAGGAGGAGATTTACAATAGATATGTATAGAAGCTTAGGATTTGGGATAGGAAGATCCCTCTATATAGGACATGTACATGATATGTATAGGATAGGATTGTGCTATACAGGATATGTATAGGTTAGGATGTGATTGCGGTGTTGGATATACTTGAGGATAGAACACTTGGGGAATGAATGGCATGGTGGTGGGGAGGGGGATTGGATAAAGAGGACTGGGATTTGGGATGGGTGGGATGGGAGTTTGATAGATAATGACACATTCCACTATGTATGGTACCTATTTCCAGGTTTTCACCAACATACTTGTCCAAGGTGCTTGAATTACCAAGTTTTCACCATTGGACAATTGTTTTTTCTTTGTTTTTTTCTTTTTTCTTTTTATTTTTTGTATTTTTCTTCTTTTTCAATTTTTATGGATTTTTTGGATTATGAAGGATCTAGTTTAGGCATAGAACCTCTTCAGATGTATGATGTTGATTGGATGATTCAAGGGCTCACCTTTTGGTGTGGATAGATGATAGGCTCCAGAGCCAAAGCATGCAGTGACAATGCAAGGGCCCAACCAAGTAGGCTCAAACTTGCCTTTCTTCTCTCAATGTGCTTTTACCTTCTAATTTTCCTTTAGGACCATGTCACCGACTTGGAATTGTCTTGGATGGAATTTCTTGTTATAAATACTTTTGAGTTGATTCTGGTATGCAACCAAGTGATGATATGCTTGCAGTCTCTTTCCATCTAACAGGTCCAACTACGTGAGACGTGCCACATGATAGTCTTCATCAGTGGTGTAGTTCTTCATGGAGACACACAATGATGGGAGCTTGACCTCAATGGATAGAATGGATTTGACACCATATACAAGGGAATAAGGGGTGGTTCCTATAGGATTTTGGTAAGAAGTGGGATAGGCCCAAAGGGTGGGATTTATTTGGAGGTGCCAGTAATGACCAAAATCATAGACAACCTTCTTGAGGATTTTTAAGATAGTTTTATTAGTTGCCTCAACTTGGCCATTTCCTTGGGGGAAGTATGGACTAGAGAAATGATGGTGGATGTGGAGTCTGGCACACAAATCATC
Organism: Chamaecyparis obtusa; assembly: GCA_027943335.1. Lineage (NCBI taxonomy): Eukaryota > Viridiplantae > Streptophyta > Pinopsida > Cupressales > Cupressaceae > Chamaecyparis > Chamaecyparis obtusa. The sequence goes on from BSBK01006415.1 coordinate 158,005, forward strand.
CACATGCTAGTTTTCAAAAGGTGCACCATGGTCTATGAAGATGGTAGATGGTATGTCGAAGCCAAAAACAATATAGTATAAGATGAACTTGGATATTTGGATGCTAGTAGTGAGGGTAAGTGGAATTGCTTCAGCCCACTTTGTAAAGTACTATGTGACTATTATGATGTATTTATGTCCATCTGAGGAAAGGGGAGTGATTATCCCAACAAGGTCAAAGCCCCAACATGAAAATGGCCAAGGTGGTCTGCAAGTCTTGTGTTGGGGCATGAATCATATTTGCATGTTGCTGATATGGTAGACATTTCCTAATGAACTCACAAGTGTCATGTTCCATTGTTGGCCAATAGTACCTAACTCAAAGAAACTTCTTTTCTAGAAACATACCACTCATGTGGGCACCACAAATTCCAGCATGGACCTCTTGTAAAGCTAGGATAGCCTTGTTTGAATCTTAACACCTAGAGAGGATGTTATGATATCCGCGACAATAAAGGGTGTTGGTTACAAGAGTGTATCAAGAAGCTCTAAAAATTAGGTTTTTGCATTGGTTGTTGGTGAGATGGGGAGATATGATACTATTTTTAAGATATGCATGGATGTTGTGGTACCATGGGGACTGAGGATCAACCAACACGCACACCATTTCTGCATCGACATTCTCATAAGTAGATGTGTGTAGATGATAGACTAAGAAATCATATTGTGATGAGTCATGAGGGATCTAGCAAGGATCTGATGGTCACCATTGCATTGGCTACTTTGTTCTGAAGCCTTGGTATCTATGTAAACTATAGATTTAGGAAATGCTCTTCTAGTCTGTCCACTAGTTCTTTGTAGGGTAGCAGCTTATTGTCCTGTGTCTAAAATTTATCTAGGACGTATTTGATAATCAACTGTGAATCTCCAAACACTTTTAGTTCTATGATATTCTATTGGATAACTATTTTAAGACCTGAGATGAGGGCCTTGTATTCTGCAATGTTGTTAGTACATAGGAATCCTAATTTGAATGATTTTGGAATATAGTCATCTTGAGGTGTGACAAATAGGATTCTTGCCCTTGATCCATGTGATGTGTAGGATCCATCAAAGTATAGCTTCCACATGGGTTTTTCTTCGATCATACATAAGTGCTCATCAGGGAATTCCATGATTAGTGGATATGCATCCACCAAAGGTTCTTTTTCTAGCTAATCAGCAATTACTTTCCCTTTGATTGCTTTTTGGTCTATGTACTAGATGTCAAACTCACTGAGTAGCATGACCCATTTTTCCATATGGCATGTGAGAGTTGTTCTTGATAATAGATACTTGAGAGGGTCCACCTTTGAGATGAGCTTGATTATGTGGCTAAGCATGTAATGTCTGAGCTTTTGAGTGGCAAAGACCACTGCAAGGCATGCTTTCTCCATGGGTGAATAATTGAGCTCATAGCTGACAAGAGTTAGACTGATATAATAAATGGATCTCTCTTTGTTGTCATCATCATGCTAAGCTAAGAGTGTCCCCAGTGTTGTAGTGGTCGCCAAGATGTAGAGTATGAGAGGGCATCCTAAAACTGGTGGTACAAGGATGGGAGATTTGGCTAGATATTCCTTTATCCTTTCAAAGCTTCTCTGGAAAATACGATCCCATTTGAATCTTGTGTCTTTGCAAAATACATGTGTGAAGGGTTGGCACTTATCTGCCAGGTGGGAGATAAACTGATGCACTGATTGAAGCTTTCCTTGTAGGCTCTTGAGATGCTTGAGTGTGTTAGGAGGAGGCATTTATGTCATGGCCTTGACCTTTTTTTGGTCAATCTCTATGTCGCACTATGAGACTATAAAGCCTAGAAGCTTTCTAGATGTTACACCAAAGACATTTCTCTGGATTGAGCTTCAAGCCATAATGATGGAGATGATCAAACACACTCTCAAGGATGTCTAGGTGTTCACATCATGTTTTGGGTTTTGCAAGTATATCATCCACATAGTCTTCTAGGGTTTTATGGATCATGTCATGGAAGATGGTTGTCATTGCTCACTGATATGTAGCTCTTGCATTCTTTAGCCCAAATGGCATCATGTTATAGCAGAAAGTGCCCCATGGTGTGGTTAATGCTATTTTGTATTAATCTTCTTCTACTATATGGATCTGATTGTATCCCGAGAAGCCATCCATGAGTGACAACATCTCATGGCCCACTATAAGATCTACAATCATGTCTATGTTGGGTAGCGGGAAATCATCCTTGGGACATGCCTTGTTGAGATCCCTGAAGTCCGTGGAGATTCTTATCTCTCTTGAGGTTTTGGTGATAGGCACCATGTTAGAGATCCACTCTAAATAATCAATGGCTCTGATGATCTTTGCATCTAAGATAGTTTTTAGTTCCATTTTCACCAATAGGGCTACCTTGGGATGCATTTTACATAGCTTCTAATTTAATGGCTTGGCATTAGGATCCACTACAAGATTGTGCACAAAAAGACTTTGATCAAGTCTAGGCATGTGTGCATATGACCATGAAAAGTTAGTATTAGCTTCCTGGAGAAGTGTAGTGAAGGCCATTTATTCACTCTCTATTAAAGATGTTGCAATGTAGGTGATTCTTGGGTATTATTCTATGCCCAAGTTGACTGGTTTGGTTTCCTCAATGATGATAGGTGATAGCAATGGTCTATAATTTTGGATGGGAGGAAGAGGCAAGTCTTCATCTTCTAACACCTCAAAGAGGTTTTCACCAGCAGATACACCTTTTATTTTATCTTTTTTAGAGTTAGAATGCACCCCATAGGGGTTTTCACATAAAGACTCATTCTTTTCTTTTTCTTTTTCAATTTTGTGGCTAAAGCTTGCCTCTTCCCCAAAATATCATTTAGGGCTGAGCTTGTAGACATGAGCTGATTCCTGATGTTGATCTTTTTGTTGGCTTGATTCTCCGATGAACCTTAGGAGCGCTTGTGTGCTTTTGAACTCATTGATGTGTGTGATGCTTGGTTGGTCCTAGTCTATGAGTTCAGGATGGAGGAGGGGAAGTTCTATGACATTAATGGTGAGTTGATGGAGGATAGAAGTATATAGGAGGGTATCATCATCAAAGATGTCATCATATGATTTCTTTTCTTCCTCTTTGGGGATGTCTTCGATCTCTACAAGGCAATCCTGGCTATTCAAGAAGGGCACATTGGTCAAGTTAGTGCCCCTAGTCAAGGTATTGGGTTCTTGTGTGCACAGGTGAGGGGTATTAAAGCCAATACCTTGATGCTTTAGATTCTTTGATGTTGTGATGGGGTCTTTGCTTCCACCTTCCTATGGTCATAGACCATTGCCTTGATGTTTCCATTATTCAGTGTTGTATTTGTGGGATGCTAGATATTTCTCTTTGAAGTATCCAATGAGTTAAGTGTCTGGTGGTGGGGGATCTCTGTACAACCATTGGTTAATGTCAATTTCCATCTCTTGACTATCTATATTGCCATGAGAAATAAAAGTCATTGGCCCCATCTTCTTGATTTAATGATTTTCTTCAGTGGGCTTGCTTTGGTGACTTGGGTGCCCTTGTGTATGTGGATCAAGTGAGAGGGCCCCTAATACAAATGCATCATTTAGGGTGTATTCACCATAACCCTGATTATTGAGCTTGATAAAAGAGAGTGTGGAGGCAAGGATGGTTTCTGGATTGCTATGGGATCATGAAGAGCTAGCAATAGAAGTGCCAATGTTGGTTCCAAGACAATAGGTGGAAAGGGGGAATGATACTTCCATCGCATGAAAGTATGCAAAGGGTTGGAGATCTACATGGATGGTGATCTTAGTGCCTTGATGTAGAAATTTGATACACTGATGTTAAGTAGATAGTACAACCTTGATGCAAAAATTTGATACATTGATGGTAAGTAGATGGTACAACCTTGATGGAGTGAATCCATGGTCAACCAAGGAGTATGCTAAATGGTAAGTCAAGATCAAAAACATGGTAGATGGTGTCTTGTGCTACTGGGCCTAGCTTTATAGGCAAAAGAAGGGTACCTTCAGAGGTATACTCCAAGCTATCATATGCCTTGATGGTGATGACCTCATGTGATATGTCAGCCTCTGTGAACCATATCTACTGAATGAATTTCAAAGTGCACAGGTTTAGGGCTAAGCCATTATCTATCATGACCCTTTTGATGGAAAAATCTCTGACCATGATGATGATACTGAGAGGAAGATTATGGTCAGTTGTAATAGATGGTATGTTAGATAGCTTGAAGGATAAATCATAGGATGCAAATAGATGTCCCACAAGGTTTTAAAACTAGATGGTGTTAATGTCTATGGGGACATGTCCTTCATGAAGGGCTTGGTTGAGGATTTCTTGATGGATGGGTGAAGTGTAGAGAAGGTCAAGGATGGAGATTTGGGCTAGTGTATTCCCAAGATGTTCTATGAGGTTGTATTGTGAATTGTGTGTTGTCCTTGGAGTAGTATCGATGATAGATATCTGGCCTCGGTGTGTGGTGACTACACGTTGACTATCAGCTCCCTTGATGTGGATGACATTGACTATGGGTTCAACTTGGGTTATACATCCAACAAACTTTTCATAATTTATATGGGTAGTTGTATAGTCTTTTTGGTCTACATGATCTCCTTGCTTGTCTTTGCATTGGTTCTAGGGTGGAGGATTAGCATTTGCCTAATTTTTCCAAGCATTGTGTTGAGGGAACACATTTTGATAGATCTGCAAATTGGCATTAGGAAAGTCTTGCGCAAGTGTGTCCACTTAGATCTTCTTTCTATCGATGAGATCTTGGATGTAATGCTAGGGTTTCATACACCTTAAGGTTGCGTGTCCTTTAATGTGATGATAATCACAATATTTGTGATCTTTCTACAAATTAGGCTTGGGTGTTGCATCATCAAATTGTTGGGTTGGTAGGTATGTGATTAGAGTGACCTTGGCCATCTGATGAAATATTACATCCAGAGGTTCACCAAGAGATGTGAAGGTTCATCATTGATGGGTTTGGACTCGAGGTCTGTTATGATTTGGAGTAGTTATTATAGCATTAGCCTGATTGGTTTGGTTTGTTTGTTGTGCTTGTTGTTGATGGTGTTGTTGATTTTTTTGAGGTTGATATTCCTACATATATTACTAATTGATTTGTTTTTGATATGCAGGAATAGGTGTAGTGTCAGCCACAACAATTTGGACATGCTTTGTGTATGTGGCTCCATCAGTAATAGAGTTCTTGTTTCGATTCCAATAACGGGGTTTGTCATTGCTAGATTTTTTGTGGGAATCATCCTTATGATGTCGGATTGTGCCTTCATTTAGGAGACCTCTTTCAATATCTATCCCCTTGCCTTTGATATCTTGATACATTTGGATGCAGTCCATCCTCATAAAGTGGGATAGTTTAGGGTGTAGGTTATTGATGAAGATCTTAGTTAGATGCTTCTCAGGGGGTTGATATGATAACCTGGTAGTGAGGTTCTTCCATCATTGAGGGTAATCTGCTAGACTTTCTCCTTCTTTGTGTTTTGAGTTGCAAAGGTCTAGCAGGGACAACTCATTCTTGACATTGTGGGTATATTGGGCCACAAACTTCTAAGAGAGTTTGACAAAGGTTGTGACTATCTCATAGGGTATCTTATACAACTACTCAATAGCGGTTCCTCCTAAGCTTTTGGGGAATAGGCGCATAAGGTAGTTGTCACTATAGCCCACTTCTTGACATGCCATATAGAAATCCTTTACATGGCTAACATGATCTCCCTTTCCATGATATTTGTCAAATTTTGGTGTCTCAAATTGCTTAGGAAAGGGAATCGTTGTGATTGATCTATCAAAGGTATAGGGACAAACCTCATCAAATTTGAAGGCTTTTCTATCTGTTCTAGCCTTGAGCTCTTTAAGAGAAATATTCATCTCTTCCCACTCAATGTTGATTGGTGTTGGAGTGGGTACTCCCATGGGAAAGGGATCTGATGGTGCTGTTGAATATGGATGATTTTGTAGTGGAGGATATTGTGGAGTTGTATATAGAGATTGCCTAGTAAGATGGATGAATTGGAATAGATTTTGAGGTGATGATTGTTGGGGATGACACTGCTATTGAGGTGTAGGAGGGTACTATTATGGAGGATATCAAATAGCTTTCTATTGGGGTATAATGGGATTTTGTAGGTGTTGCACCATATATGATGAAGCTTGTTGCTATTGGGAGATGATGAGATGTTGTTGCTGCTATGCTGGGAAGTATTGTTGCAATGGAGGAGGCTAATGGAAAGATGCAGCTTGATGATAACATGGTGTTTGCTACACTTGTCTTTGTGCTTGGCTGATGTAGGCTGCGTGCATTCCTATATTTCTTAGGGGTGGAACTGATGTAGGGAAGTTGGTGATAGGCGATGGTTGTGCAAGGTAGCTGGTGAGATGAGATGAACTCTACTGTTGAGGTGGTGGAAGTTCTTGAGATGTGATGGGTGGTGTAGATAGATAGTTAGTGTATGAAGGAAAGGATGAAGCTGGTAGAGGCTATGATGGTTGTTGTTGAACTGATTGAGAGAATGTGGCTTTCTAGGTTGCAGGCATGGATGTAGGAGATTGGGTTGGTATTCCTAAAGCTTGCATTTCTTCTTGAGTAAGACCCTAATGAGAACCATTATGTGGTGGGAGTTGCGATGTGGAAAATGTTGGAAATCTAGATGTGGGGATTTGGGATGTAGATGGTGGATTCTAGAATCCCATGGAGGGCATCCCAATTGTGAAGCTTGAATGTTGGGCTTTCATATTGGATATGAAAGGTGGAGGTGTAATGTATGCTTGGGAAAATCCTATTTGGGAAGTGGAAGGAGATGCTTTTGTTCCCCATAGAAAGGGTGATGTTGATGTGGAAGTTTGTTGAGCAGGAAAGGGGAACAATTGTGTTGCCCCAAGAAAGGGTGATGCTACTTAGCTTATGGATGGTAAAGGAATTGTTTGTGTGGTAGCTTGTCTAGAAGGTGGTGGTTGGTTTTTCATGAAGCTTTGGGTATGAATGATGGCTTGAGATGCTATGGAAGATGATTGTGTGCCCATGATGAAAAATGGAGTGGATTGTGTTTCTTGTGCTATTGGGTTTGTGAAATTGGTTTGCAAAAGAGGAGGGATGGGCGAAGCCACTTGTGATATGTGTAATTAGGATCAGGGATTTTTTGAATGATGGGGATGTAGGCTTGTACTGGGATTTGGATGGTGTTAATGGGAATGTGAGGTTGGAGATATGATGGAATGGGAGTATGGTGTAGTAGTAGCCTTTTAAGGGCTCCCACCATCATAAATTTTTTTGTTAAGAACTTCTAAATGAAGCCTTGTAAGTAGAATAAGAGCCTTAAGCTCATTTGGTGTGTGTAGGGTCTAGTTAGGATCCTAGGGTCATAGTTATGTCTTTCTTTGTGATTGTACAGTGACTCAGGGGATGATGTCATCCTGATGTCACATGGCCTTAGATGAGATAAAAGTCTAGAAATAGGGGTATTCAATGTTTTAGCACATGTGCTTTGTTTTAGACCTAAGAATGATCTTAGGATGTGAAGTGAGCAAAAATTTCTCAAGCAACAAAAGTTACTCAAAAAGTTGCATAGCAACTTTTCAAAGTTGCTTAGCAACTTTTCCTAATGTGAGTTCAAACCATAGCCAAGTGGCTAAGTGACCTAACTAATCTCATACCATGAGGAATAGACTATTTATGATTGGAAAAACCCTAATCCAAGGGTTGGAGGTCATTTTGTATGGAACTGAGAGAGTTTAACCAGACTGTGACTGTATTTTGGTGTGCTAGTCAATACTAATGGCATGAATATGAAGAACTAATGAATAGAAATTAAGATCTTTGGTATTGTACATTTTCATCTATGTATTTATTTTCATTTTGGTGTGTTTAGATTAGTTTCTCTATAAGTTTTTGTTTGTTCTTGTTTATAGTTTGAAATCATCAGTCCTCTGTCCAGTTTGGAGAGGCATGTAAATATGGGCCTGTAACTCCTATCCCCGCCTTGGAAACACCATGGAACCTTGGGATATGGTAGTACAGACCCTATTCTATATATATTTGTGTAAGAAGGGCCCTAGAAAGAGAGTGCAAGCATTTATTTGACCAAGCCCTATGCGAGCCTGGATTGTGCCCGGCTAGGTGAGGTCAGCGTTGGGAAGGCTCTAGAAGACAAGGGTGAAAAATTCAAAGACAATACTTTTGAGGAGTTCAAGGAGGATAAGGGAAGTCTCATTGGTGTGAAGGAGATGTTTCCACCAATCCAATGAAGGTGTTTACACAAACAAAATAGCACTGTGACTCTGCCAAGCTCAAAAAGCCCTAGAAACCCTCATTTCTGGTTAGGGCACTATACGACCATTTGAAGACCTAAAACCATAAAAATAATTAAGGGATGGGAAAATAAATGGAAGTATCTATAGAAGATTATCCATGATCTAGTGAAGGATGTAGGTCAAAATTCCTATAAACCCAGAGAGGAGGCCTAATTGGGGCTCTTTTCTAGTAGCCCTATTTTGGGAAGAAATGATGGAATCGGGTAACAAGCTAGCTTACCCAAGCCCTTGGAGTCACTTAGATGGATGTAAAAACACCTTGGGAGACATCTCCACTCTTTTTAGATTATGATAAGGTGATCAAGCCAAAAAACCCTTATTTAGCTTATGTAAGGGTGTGAAGCTAGAGAGTGTGACAGAGAGCTAAGGAGAAGGAGTGTTCAACACTGGTGGTTAGATTGGGTTGGGTCAGGGGATCCTATTAACAAGAGGCATCCTAGAGACCATAGAGTGTGGGTAGAGCACACTAAGGATCCAAGATAAGGATCAGGGAACATAGACTAAGCTAGTCTATCCCAATCTCCCCATCAGATTGGTATCAGAGCAAGCAAGACTTGGGAAGTGGATAGTTGCAAAGTGTGAATGTTTCAACCTCTAGAGGAATCAGTAGGGTCATCTCAAAAGAAGGAAATGGTGAATAAAACAAAGCTATATAAGAAAGTAGAGGACTAGGAGGAAGCAAATAGTCTCCTATAGGAAAGATTGTTTCAGATGGAACAACTATTGGATGATGTCCAAGCAAAGGTAGACAAAGTCAATGATAAAATGGAGGAGCAAGATGCTAAAGAGAAAGAGAAGACTATAGATAATGAGGTGCCTACACCTGATCCTCCAACTCAAGATGAGTAGTTCTTGAAAGAAATAAAGGCCATCACTAGCAAAGCACTTGAAGGTGTCCCACTACTTACTGGAAGAATGGATACAGAACTTGTCATGCAATGGATAGAGGGTATGGAGAATCACTTCGAATGTGAAGAGATCTCTAAAGAACAAAAGGTCAAAGTGGCCAAATCCAGGTTAAGAGGCCAAGCTCTAACTTGGTGGAACTATCTCTAAGAAGAACGGGAGAAAGAGGGAAAGAATCCAATTGCCAATTGGAAACCTATGGTAAATAAGGTGAAAGAAGCCTACCTACCTGCAGATTTTAAAATCTAGTAGCATAGAAGGAGGTTGAATCTAAGACAAAAAGAGATGGATGTTACCTCCTATACAGAAGAGTTTCATAAATTGAGCCTAAGGTCTAAAGTGAAGGAAGAGGAGAGAGTCAAGGTGGAAAGATACTTGAGTGGGCTAAAATGGAGTATAGTAGAGGAGATGAATTTTTTCATTCCTGCCATAGTTCTTAGGTGTCAACATATGGCACCAAGGATAGAAGAAAAGTAGAGAAGGAAGCAAGAACCCAAATCTAAAAATAGAGGCAGAGGTAGAGACTCTAAAAGGGGTCAAAGAGGTGGTTCTAGTGGCAGAGGAGGTGACTCAAGAAGCCAAGGAGAGAGTGGACTCCTGGAGCAAGTTGCAGAGACCAGTACGAGTTGTACTTTCAGCAGAGGAAGAGGATCTCATGGTAGTAGAGGAAGAAGTGCAGGAAGAAGTAGTTCCTACTTTGCCTCAATGAAATGTTATCAATGTGGATAGCTTAGACACCTTGCTTATAGGTGTCCTGATAAACCTACAAGTTCTAGCAATGAAAAGAGGGTTGCTTATGCCCAAGAAGATGGTAGCAATTCATGCACCAATGAGGTAAGAAAATTAGAATCAGAGATGGGGGAGAATTTTATGTTTAGGAGAGTTCTCATAAGGCAACCTACTGAAGGAGAACCCAAACAAATGAGAGCTCTTTTTAGAGTTAGATGCAAGATCCAAGGCAAATTTTGCAAGGTGATAGTTGATTTAGGATCAACTGACAACATCATATCAAATGAAGTAGCAAAAAAGTTGAACCTTACAAAGATTCCCCATGTAAACCCTTACAAGGTGACTTGGTTGAATCAAGAGCAGAGTGTGTTAGTGAATGAACAGACATGGGTGGAGTTTTGCATTAGAGGATATAAGGACAAAGTTCTTTGTGATGACCTACCCATGGATGCCTACCATCTCCTATTGGGAAGACCCTAGAAATTTTATAGGAAAGTGATCTATGATGGAGAAGAGAATTCCATTTAATTCAAGAAGGATGGTAATACATTCAAGATTCAATTTTTGATAGAGAGTGATGAAGCAACCTCAAGGACACCTAGTGTGTTTCTTAGTAGTGGGAAGGAATTACTACACTCATTACATGGTGATGAAATAGTGGGATGTGCCATTATTGTGAAGCCAAAAGAGGAAGGACACAAGTTGCAGACAGAGACACCTAAGGAGGTGAAGCAAATGTTAGAGGAATTCAAAGACATTGTAAGTGATGGAGCATCTACAACACTTCCTCCAAGAAGGGCTATAAGTCATCAAATAGAATTTGTACCTGGTGTATCTCTACCTAACAAAGTAGCATACAAGCTTACTCTTGATCAAAACAAAGAAGTAGCAAGGCAAGTACAAGAGTTATTGGATCAAGGACTAATCAAGAAAAGTATTATTCCATGTGCAGTCTTGGTGGTATTGGCATCCAAGAAGGGAGGCAAGTGGAGACTTTGCACTGATTCAAGGGCCATCAACATGATTACTATCAGGTATAGATTTCCAATTCCTAGGATAGAAGATTTGATGGACTGTTTAGGATGTGCTATGTATTTTTCTAAGTTGGATCTAAAAAGTGGTTATCACCAAATAAGGATTAAGGAGGGTGATGAGTGGAAGACTACTTTTAAGACCACATATAGGTTGTATGAATGGCTTGTGATGCCATTTGGGCTTACCAATGCCCCAAGCACCTTCATGAGGTTGATGAATGAGGTCTTGAAGGACTTCACTAGTATATTTGTGGTGGTGTACCGAGATGACATACTCATCTATATAAAAACCAAAATAGAACACCTTGAGCACCTAAGGTTAGTCTTGAAGAGGCTACATGAGGAGCAATTGGCTATCAACCTTGAGAAATGTGAATTTATGCAGCAAGAGCTAGTCTACTTGGGATTTAAGGTGTCCAAGGGTACTTTGAAGATGGACCCAAGCAAGGTAGAGGAAATCTTGAATTGGCCTACCCCTAAAATAGGGACTGAAGTTAGAAGTTTTCATGTTTTGGCATAATTTTATATTAAATTCATGAGAAATTTTAGTGGTATATGTGCACCAGTTCTTGGCACCATTAAAGGAGGGCTTAAAAATAATTTCAAGTGGACCGAGGAAGCTGACAAAGCATTCCAAACTTTGAAGCAAGAGGTAGCTACCAAACCTATCTTACTCTTACCTACTTTTGACAAATTGTTTACCATTGAATGTGATGCAAGTGGTATTGTAGTATGGGGTGTATTAAGTCAAGAGGGAAGGCCTATGGCATTTTTCAGTGAGAAACTCAATGAAGCGAAGAAAAGGTATTCAACGTATGATCTAGAGTTATATGCATTAGTGCAATCCCTCAAGAAGTGGAGGCATTACCTCCTTCCAAAAGAATTTGTGGTGTTCACAAATAACCAAGCCTTGAGTTACATTAATACTGAAGAGAAGCTTAGCAATAGACACTTGAAGTGGATGGAGTATCTCCAATCCTTTACCTTCACTATTAAGCACAAGAAGGGGCATCTCAACAAAGTAGCAGATGCCTTAAGCAGGAAGCTATTAACTATTCAAGAAGTACAATTGCAGAGCATAGGAATACCAGGTTTCAAGGATCTTTATGAGGAGGATGAAGACTTCTCCATAGCCTATAAGGTATGAAATGAGTTTGAGAATCACTTCCATAGTGAGTATGTAGATTATACTCTACAAAATGGACTATTATTTATAGGCAATCAACTATCTGTGCCTAGAGGATCCATGAGGGAAAATATGATCCAAGAGAAGCACAATGGGAGCCTAAGTGGGCATTTTGGTATCAATAAAACCATGGAGCTAGTAAAAAGGTACTATTATTGGCGTAGGTTGCCAAGGGATGTAAGGTGATATGTGGAACAATGTGGTGTGTGCCAAAGGGCTAAAGGAGGCTCAAGCAGTGCAGGGCTTTATCAACCATTACCAATTCCAAATAGGCCTTGGGAGTGTGTGAGCATGGACTTTGTGGTTGGACTCCCTAAAAAAAAAATAGGTATGGATAGCATCTATGTTTTAGTAGACAAGTTCTCTAAGATGAGTCATTTCATTCCATATAGAACTACTCATGATGAAAGCTATATAACACATCTCTTCTTCAAGGAGATTGTAAGGATTCATGGACTCCCATTGGTCATTGCATCAGATAGGGATAAAAAGTTCATGGGAAACTTTTGGAAAACCTTATGGAAAAGGTTAGGAACTAATCTCTCATTCAGCTCAGCTTACCATCCACAAACTAATGGTCAAACTAAAGTTATAAACAGGGTGTTGGGCAATTTGCTAAGGTGCTTGACCAAGGAGTATGGGCAGATTTGGGATCTAGTCATTCCACAAGGAGAGTATGCCTACAATGATAGTGTTAATAGAACCATAGGTAGAAGTCATTTTGAGGTTGTGTATGGAAGAAACCCTAGAGGAGTATGTCAACTAAGAGACCTTGGTTCAATGGAGATGAAGAGTGGTCAAGAAGAGGACTTTACTCAAACTATCAAGGAGGTACAAGAATAGGTTAAGAAGGCCATCCTAGAGTCCACTCAAAAGATAAAGGTTAAAGTGGATGAGAGAAGAAAAGAAGTTTATTTCAAGGTAGGGGACTATGTGATGGTCCATCTAAGAAAAGAAAGAATGCAAAAAGGCATGCCTACTAAGTTAAAGATGAAGAGAGTAGGGCCTTGTAAAATTCTGGCCAAATATGGTGAAAATGCCTATAAGGTGGATCTGCCATCAGATTTAGCTATCTCACCAGTGTTCAATGTTACAGACCTAGTCTTGTTCAAAGGAGACATAGCAAATAAAAGTGAAGACCAAGAAAAGGTGCCATAGGATCTAGATAGCAATGCCATGCCTAAAAGGAAGCAGCCTACAACAAAATAGGTCTTCGAATAAAGAGTGAAGAAGTCCACCAGGAATCTAGTGTACATGGAGCACCTAGTCAAATGGGTAGGTCAACCTGAGTCTGAAGCCACTTGGGTAGAAGAGAGCCAGTTCAAGAAACTAGGCATAGACCTAGCCCTTATCAGCCCCAAAGTTCCTTAATATATGCCCAATGGGAGTATGGGGTAGGAGTACCCTTTTAAGGGCTCCCACCATCATAAATTTTGATGTGAAGAACTTATAAATGAAGCCTTGTAAGTATAATAAGAGCCTTGAGCTCAGTTGGTGTGTGTAGGGTCTAGTTAGGATCTTAGGGTCATAGTTATGTCTTTCTTTGTGACTATATAGTGACTCAAGGGATGATGTCATCCTGATGTCACATGGTCTTAGATGAGATAAAAGTCTAGAAATAGGAGTATTCAATGTTTTAGCACATGTGTTCTTTGTTTTAGACCTAAGAATTATCTTAGGATATGAAGGGAGCAAAAAATTGCTCAAGCAACAAAAGTTGCATAGCAACTTTTCAAAGTTGTGTAGCAAATTTTCCTAATATGAGTTCAAACCATAGCCAAGTAGCTAAGTGACCTAACTAAGCTCATACCCTAATAAATAGACTATTTATGATTGGAAAAACCCTAATCCAAGGGTTGGAAGTCATTATGTATGACTCTGAGAGAGTTTAACCAGACTGTGACTATATTTTGGTGTGCTAGTCAATACTAATGGCATGAATATGAAGAACTAATGAGTAGCACTTAAGATCTTTGGAATTTTACATTTTCATTTGTGTATTTAATTTCATTTTGGTGTGTTTATATTATTATCTCTACAAGTTTGTGCGTGTTCTTTTTTATAGTTTGGAATCACTAGTCCTCTGTCCAGTTTGGAGAGGCATGCAAATATGGGCCTGTAACTCCTATCCCCACTGTGGAAACACCATGGAACCTTGGGATATGGTAGTATAGACTCTATTCTATATATATATGAAAGAAGGGCCCTAGAAAGAGAGGAAAATCATTTATTTGACCAAGCCCTAGGCAAGCCTGGACTATGCCCGACTAGGTGAGGTCAGCGTTGGGAAGGCTCTAGAAGACAAGGGTGAAGAATTAAAAGACAATCCTTTAGAGGAGTTCAAGGAGGATAAGGGAAGGTTCATTGGTGTGAAGGAGAGGTTTCCATCAATCCAATGAAGGCGTTTACACAAACAAACTAGCACTGTGACTCTGCTAAGCTCAAAAAGCCCTAAAAACCCTCATTTTTGGTTAGGGCACTGTACGGCCATTTGAAGACCTAAAACCCTAAAAATCCTTGAGGGATGGGAAAATGAATGGAAGTCTCTATGGAAGATTATCCATGATGTGGTGAAGGAAGTAGGTCAAAATTCCTATAAACCCGAAGAGGAGGCCTAATTGGGGCTCTTTTCTAGTAGCCCTATTTTGGGAAGAAATGATGGAATTGGGTAACAAGCCAGCTTACCCAAGCCCTTGGAGTCACTTAGATGGATTTAAAAAAACCTTGGGAGACATATCCACCATTTTTAGAGTCTGATAAGGTGATGAAGTGAAGAAACCCTTATTTAGGTTATGTAAGGGTGTGAAGCTAGAGAGTGTGACAGAGAGCTAAGGAGGAGTGTTCAACATTGGTGGTTAGATTGGGTTGGGTTAGGGGATCCTATTGACAAGAGGCATCCTAGAGACCATAGAGTGTGGGTAGAGCACACCAAGGATCCAAGATAAGGATCAAGGAGCATAGACTAAGCTAGTCTATCCCAATCTCCCCATGAGAGTACCCTCTTGTGCAAAATTGGCCAATATAGCCCATCTATTTTCCTAAATAATTTCCCTTACCATTTGTGCATGCCCTAGATGGCCCATGAATGTCTCCATAGAAAATGAAGTAGGGGTCCATTTGGATCATCCCATATATTCTCAATTTGTGGGATCATTGGATTGTAAGTTACCATTGCACTAGTGGGATTGTTAGGATCAAACAAACTAGTGGCCTAATTGGGATCCATGTTCCTTCTCTTCCTTGATCTTGTCTCAATAGGAATGGAATGTAGATCTAAAGATGAAGATTCTAGATGGATGCAAGATGTTTCTAAAAAGAATCAAAAAATGATGGATGCAAGTCTAAGAAACTTCTAAGGATGCTGGATTTCTAAGATGTGATGCAAGGATTTGGAACAACTGAATGATGGTAGGATGATGAAGGATTGGTGAGGTGCTCTCATTTAGATCAACGATGATGGAGTATTGGTGGGATACTCTGATTTGGGTGAAGGATGATGGAAGAATGGTGGAGGATTGTGGAATATTACTAAGTGTTGGTCAAATAAGCTGCTGCTTCCTGATGTGGGATCAATGGTAGGATTGTCAACCTAGGATAGACTAATGATCTTTGGCTAACATGATTCTTATCAATGTAGGCCAATCTCTTGCTCAAGATGATGAGGCTTTATAAGGACAAGTAAGGATTCCCTAGACAATTCTCTATCATAGGGTGGAGATTTTTTATTTGGGATAAGGATTTGGAAGAAACTCAAAGGATTCAATAATAAGTGTTAGGTTTTGGATCATTGGATTTGGTGCAAGGATGGTGGGTTCTGATTTTGGATGATGGATACTGGATTTGGATCAAGGATTTTGGGATTATGATTGTGGATTTATGATGGAAGGATGATGAAGGATGACATAAATGATGCTATCTCTAAGAGGATGAACTAGATGCAGCTAAAAATGGATAACCTATGATGCAACTAGGAAGATGATAAAGAATGCAATGATGCAACTAAGAATGATTTAAGATGCATCTAAAGATGGATGATGATGCAAAGATGAAACTAAGGATGAGCTAGGATGAAGGGATGTCAAGATAGGACTATAGGATTATGAAGGAGGGATAGATATGTGATGGGCCAAGTTAGTCTTCACTCTCTAGATTGACATAGCGCCGATTAACCTAGAACTGGGTTGCAAACTGCTTCACTTTGGTGTTATAGCCTACTTTATCCAATTTCTCTTGATACTTCTCTTCTACTTGGATTTCTTTTAGGATGGGTTAATGATCTTTCAAATCTCTTTCTGCAATCTTATTCTCTTGGTAAACTCAGGGATTGGGAAGTCTTTTTTTCTTATTTTTGGTCAAATCAGACATAGCTTTAGAAATAGTTTGGCAATTTATTTTGAAACAAGGCTTTGGGTGTCTAATTTTGAAAGATCCCTTCTGCAAGGTTTTTGTTTCAAAGCTTGTGATCAAGTTTTGGATCAGTTTTATGTCTCCAATGGAAAAGGAAAAACTTGACAAGGACACGCTAAAAGAAATCCTGACAAAGGACAATGCAACTTTGTGGGATACAAGAAAATGATTGACCACTGAAACTGATAGTTTTTATGAAGAGAGTGTATGTTTTGCCAAATGTTTTGAACTAATTTTGTAACTTCAATGAACACACCAAATAGAACTAGCTAAGGGAAGGTGAGTATCATAATCTTTTCCCACAACTTCATACCCCAAAAGAGGGATACATATGGTGAGTGTCTTAAGGTGATCCGAGAAACCACATGGATCAGTCCTTGCACAAATATTCTGATACCTTTAGGATTAGTTTAGGTAGCTTCTAATTTATTAAGTTTTTAGTTGATTTGTGAAGTTCTCCCAATTGGTTTGTACATGCGTGAATCACTTAAGAGCCTAGTTGACCATGCCAAAATAGTAGGGATATTCACCTACCTCTGACTACCATCAACACGCAATGCCTGAGCTTGAGGAGATGAAGTGAGAGTTTTCTTAGCACTTTATTTCTATACCGACTGGGGAAATACTGGTTTAAATTCTTTCTCCAAAGAGGAAGGGCTTTTTCTTTTTGGATAGGCTTCACTAGAAGTAAAACAAGTGAACTTGTCTAAGTTCAAGTGTTTTACATCACTTAGACTAAGAGGATTTTCCAAAAATGGGAAACTTTTAAAGACACACCAAGAAGTTTGTTCTTTCCCAAATTAATTAAGTTAATGAATTTGCAAACTTTCAAGCACAAATTTTTAATCTTTTGAGTTTTTCTTTTCCTTTGAAGACAAATTTTTTTTTGAAAGATTTATGCAATTTGGGCATTTGAGATTGAGTATGTTTTCTTCACTTAGGAACCTAATTTGAATTTTGAAACTAAATGAAAGCTTGCTTTGTTTTCACCTTAAGTCATTAAAGATTGTGTTTTTTTTCTTTCTTTTGAGACTGAAAATAAATGACTTTTGGACTTTGATTCATTCTTTTAGGATCATTCAAGATTTGGTGTTCTAGATTCTAGTTTTTAAGCCCAAAAAAATGAGGTTCCTAGATTTGTTTTATGCATGAAAACTTTGGAAAATTTAAATATTTTACAACATGACATTTATTTTTATCAATATTATAGCTTTAGGAACATTTCGGACTCTTTCGAAACTAGATAGGAAATATTTAAGAAAGATTTTGCAAATTTTGTTCCTAGTTTGTATGAGATTTGAAAGACACTTTGAGATTTTTTAAAAAGAAGTTCAATCTATTTTAGCACAAAGCATTGATTTTGAATTAGGACCATTTTAGGATGTATTTTAGGATTGATTAGCAACCATGTAGAAATGATATGAAAATTTCTAGCTCTTTTTATGCACCAAAAATTTAAAGTGTTCCTAGTTTGTATGAAGCTCAACAACACCTAGATTTTGAAAGCATGAAGGTTCTTTTTAGCCAACTGAAGAACATTAGAAGTGTGTTTTGAGTGTTTTAGGACCAATTAGGAGTGGTTTTATTAGGATTGATTAGGAAATCTTTAGGAAAGACTTACATATTTGTTAGTTTTTTAGGCATTCAAGAGTGATTTTGAGGTTCATTTTAAACATTTGGACAAACTGTGTAAGATTTTACCTTGTTCAATTTTAAGCCCAAATTGAAAGGATGATCTATAACCCTAGATGTGATCTAGGAAACCCTAGATGCAATCATGAATTTAAATGGATGTGATACCTACCCAGATGCGATCTGGGAAATCTTGGATGTGATCCTGAATTCAAATGGATGCGATACCAAACCAGATGCGATCCAGGAAATTCTGGATGTGATCTTGGAAATGTAGGGTACAAGATTTATTCATGTATGAGATCTAGTTTCCTATATGCGATCCTTGACAGAGTAAAACATGATAGAAATGGAGTTTGTACAGAAAAGTTACAAGGTTTTTTTTTTTGTAAAAGTGCCTCTTTATGGGTTTTTTTGGAAAATAAGCTAAGATCCCGCAAGAAGAAGGAGAAGAAGTATATGGAATAGAAGAAGAATAAAAATAAGAAGAGGAAGAAGAATTCAAAATGCCCCCTCAACCTACAAGCCTAAAAAATTAGAAAAACACTCCAAACCACACTAGAATGTTAGTAAAGAACCTTTGAAGTGGGTCCCACCGAGAGTGCCAAAATGTGATCAATGAAAACCTAACCTGTTCAGAACATGCATAGACATTCAAATATTAGTCCAAGTAGAATATACTAAACATATAAAAAAACTATTTGCATGATACCTCAGATAGAGCTAAAATGTGAGAAACCTATCACCGTTTGGTTTGCTCTCACTTTAGGGATGTGGGTGTGCTCTCTAAACAATTGAAGCATATCTTTAATGATGATTAGGAGGGATTAGGATAGATTAGGGACCAAGAGAACCCCATATTGGCACAAAAATAGGTATAGAAAACCTGATTTTCCCTTAAGGCCTCAAAGAGCCTACTAAATATGAGAACCTGATTAAGCTACAAATGACTAATCTAGAGTAGATTTTAGTCCAAATGAAAGATGATATGATGAGATGAAAAGAATAAACATGAAGGAAACTAAGTTAATCCATGCTAATCTAAGCTATGGTGTGATTTTAAGAAAACTTGGAAATGAGCTAAACTAAGAAATATGCTAAAGCTTAAGATGATTTAGAATTAATCTAGCATTATAACACTACTCAATATAAAAGATGTGAGTTGGTGATTTCTCCTGGAAGAGGAGGGTATTTATAGGATTTGAGGAAGGGCTTGGGTTAGGAAGCAAAGTTAGGGTTAGAGGTAAGGTTTGGGGTATGGTAAGGTCTGACCTTGGTTAAGGTTTCTCAAACATGTGTGAGAAATACTAGGGAAGTGTGCAAGGGGAAAAAGAGTGGAAGAGGAAACACGAGCTTCATTAATGGATTTTAAGGGTCATAATGAGGATGTAAGAAGCATTTATGAGCGGTTTGACTGAAAGTCAAAAGTTTGAAGGGTTATGCTAAAAATGGTAGGAATCACCCTTTAAGCAGGTTTAGGGTGAGTTTAGGAAATTCTAGAAGAGGTTAGGGATTTATAGAATATTTATAGGGTTTTAGGATTTAAATAAATATTTTATTTATTTAAAGGATTTTTGGTCAATTTATTATATAATTAATAAATTTTTGCGGGGAATGATGTTTAAGTAAGATTTAAATATTTTTGGAAGGGATTCCTTAATTAAATATTTTTAATTAAAATAGGAGGATTTAATGGCATACAAATTAATTAATTAATTAATTAACAAATGATGATGTCATCAGGGATTTTTGAAAAATAAAATATTTTTATTTGTCAAAGGCATTTTTAGATGTCTACAAGAACCATAAAGTATGTCCTAAGGGGTCATAATGTATTGTAAGGGGTCTAAGGATCCATTACACTCTCTCTCTCTCTCTCTCTCTCTCTCTCTCTCTCTCTCTCTCTCTCTCTCTCTCTCTCTCTCTCTCTCTCTCTCTCTCTCTCTCTCTCTCTCTCTCTCTCCCCTAACATGTTTAAGCAGACATGCCAATTACCATACTAACCATAGCATAAAAAATACAATGACCAATGATCCTCAAATGATTGTGCACAAGTCAAGTTCTTAAGGTTGCAATCTATAGTCCACTAGGAATCATGTTGGAGACAATGTGTTGATTCCTAAAATTTGGCTAAGTCAGAGATTTCTGAAAATCCTCAAAATCCTACATCTTTATCTTAACTCCTATGAAATTGGAACAACCCTCAAACATCCTGAAAGTATATATATAAAATTTAACTTAAGTATAAGAAAGGAAGAGTATGTTGTTGGATTAGGTATCAAAGGGTAAGTACTGAGAGGGGAGGGGTGAATTAGTATTGTAAAATAATTTTAAACTAGTCAAACTTTCTTAATTAACCATTTTGTGTTAAGTTTCTATTTCCATGCCTTTTACAGCCATGTACGGCCTAAAAACCCTGTAATATGGTAATGGATAGATAGAAGGATGAATCCTCTTTCTCATTCTTTTGGGTTGGTTCAATTTGATAAAGAAATGAATAATTTATGCATGTTTTGGTGGAAGTTGTTGTTTGTAGATTCAAGATCTCTTGAGAACAGTCATGTTGCAGTGTTTGGTATGGATGCATATGAAATATTTAATACCTCTAATAGGATTCATTAGAAAGATATGTGAATAATATTTCATTTCCATTTGGTTTGATTCATTTTTGTCTAGATTTACAAAAGTTATGAATATTTTGGTGAAAACTTGTTGTAAACTATGTTAAATGGAGTTACAAGCAATGGTTTGTGATTATCTCATGATTGAACCATGGAAATATTTAATGTATTACAGATTCTTAAACTAGATTCATAATCATTTCATATGGAATTGGTCTTTTTTCATTTGGTTAACTATTGTGAAAGATATTGTATGCCCTAACAGGCAGGGCTTGTGAATATTCTCATAATTTATCCAAAAGTGGTTGTCTAGATCAATTATTAGTTGAGGGATCAAATAGAAACATAAGACCTTGTAATTTTGGAAAATGGTAGTTCTTGATGTTTTCTAAAAACTTTATTCTTTCCATAAAAATTGATATTGTGATTTGATGGGTCAAATAAATTGATCTTTAAAGATTGTCTTGAAGACAACAATGTTATCAAATCAAGGGACGAGGTAAGTGATGCTATTTGAAGCTTGCAAGGATAATGTATTGAAGTTGTTTATGTGGATGGAACCATTTGAGATGGTTGATATTGTGTATTGGAATGAGGAATTTTAATATATTTATGCCTCTAATAACTTGTCTAATTGATTGAAGAATTGTATTCATGCAAATGGAGAAAGGTTGATGTTTTTGTGATAAAACATGTTGTGGTTTACCTCATAAAATGAATTTATACAAAAATATTATTGAATGGATGTTGAAAGGATCAGAAAGGATCCTATTGATTGTTTGGTTTGTAAGATGCTCTGCATCACTTTACAATTCTGATTACTCTTTAATCAGTAACAAAAAACTTGTCTATTAAACCTGCATCAATCATATGCATATCAAACACTTTATGCTCACTAACTTATTACCTCATATTGTGTACGACTCACAATATCAGTTCAGTAATTGGTAGATTTAATTCTGAATCACAATCACTTTCTGCTCTTCACTATTTTGTTACTCAGTGGTTTCTTTTCTCATCACCTTCTTTGAAATCTATGCTTCATACATGGAAATATCCTTCTCATGAATGCATCACAATATTCACACTTTGATCCATTTATATACATTTGTAGAAGTGATGGTAGATGTTCTAGAATCATCTCTACAAGTGGTGCTAGCATTGGTTACTCCTCCAATGCATATTTCATACTTATTTATAAATTGTAGATATCACCTTGTAATCATATATAATCATCATGTTTCAATCTCCAATGCTCTAACATAAAATATCCTTGATATTTTTAAACCATTTTCTGTTCAGTGTCCAGATTCAAGGTATTAAAATGTTGTCCTAATGTCAGCCTGTTATGCTTGATAAGACATTTTCCTCTATCTCGATAACTATCTCATCTTCTTGGTTTAGTTGATGTTGGAGCTTGTTAAAACATGGTGATTGATGCTCGGTGTCTAAATTTTCTTTACCTTTACCAAAATTACATGTTCCCTTATTTCCTTTACTGAATAAATTATGTGCTTTACCGACTTATCTTTCCTTCTTTACCGAATCAATTTGAAAATCAATGTAACTTCCTCATAAATAATGACAACTAAATAAATCTTAGGAGTATCAATCTCCTCCTTTGGAATTATTTTGGTATCTTTGTTAAAAACCTTCAAAGTAAAAAAAATTCAAAATTTCATTCTTGTAAAAATTATCCATTCCTCAGTAAACATATTACTCTCCCTGAAGTTTTACTTCCTAGATCATATCTATCCATACATATATATCATCCTTATTCATACTATATTCCCCCTCATATGTTCATTTGTATCATGTTGGATATTATCTTAATTTTCTAATGTGTGTGTCCAAATTTTGGGTTAAATCTTCTTCTAGGTGTTTTGTTTGGTCTAGGGTTTGGAAAATTCACAGGAAATTATCATAGCCAAGTTCAAAAAAACTTACCCTAGGTTTTGTTTTAAAAAATGTCGAATTCATGCAAAAGCCCTCATGATTAGCCCTTATTCTTCTATTTCATTGTTACCTTTTTAGTCACTTAGGCTAATTAAATCATGCACATGTTTAAAGTTTTTGTGTTCGCTGAATTGGAAAAGGTCACAGCATGTCTCATATAGTATTCATCGAATAAGTCAATCTTATGCTAAGCATCATTTTAGTCGTGTGGTCTCTAAGTCCCCTGGTGAACACCTCAACCATTTAGTGAACTGGTGAATGTGTCAAAAATGCTAAGTGTTATCCTTGATCGCGGAGTCTCCAAGTATCAGGCAGTTATCAGAAAACTTTAAGCAACTTGGCAAATGCATTGTCTCTTATTCACGTATTCCTTGGTGGTTCTGTGCTAACATCTAGCGACCTAGCGAGAACCATAGATCATTGACAAGATCAACGGTTATGATTAAATCTCAAGTATTATTGGGTCCTACATGTTTCACTTGGCGAATGAGTGATTGTGTATAGTTTTCTAAGTATGGTGGCTCCAACAGTTTGGCTTGATGAATTTGGTGGAAAGGGTTGTTTCAAGTGTTCGCTTGTTCTGAGAATAAATTAGTGAGAGGCTAAGTAATCTAGCAATTTGATGAATCATGTGGTCACAGGTTCTCTTAAAATAAATGTAAAGGGTAGGATGATTTGGCAAATGGGCGAATCAAAGGATTAGAAAAGTTTCAAGTCTTCAGTCGCTTAATCACGTAAAGAAACATTCAATGTTTGAAGTATTGCGAGATTCAGAGAACCCTTGTTCACTGATTCTTGTAATCAAATGATCATATGTTTTGGTGAAGTGGTCAGCTAACCACATTCGCCAAGTCACTAGATATCCAGGTAGTTAGCACTAACATCTAGCAAATGATCGAAGCATACAGCTGCTAAGTCTCAGAATGAAGGTGATGGTTAAGACAGATTCAATGACTTAGAGAGTAAACACTTCACCAGTTCTCTAAATAATCAGGTGGTTAAGTATCTCATTAAGTGAATCCATGAACCCTTTGTTTGCTAAATCTCCAAGAAAATTGATAGTTAGCTAGGACATTAAGAGAATGGGAGATGACATTGGTCGCCAGTTCTCTAAATGATAACTACAGTCAAGTGCTCGAAGGTGATCACTTTAGTCGCTGATTCGCTAAGATGATGAAAAGTTAAGAATTGCATTGCGAGAACCCGCAAAGGCTTTGGTCGCTAGTTCTCTAAAAATGAGCAAGGGTTAACATTGCATTAAGTGATTACGAGAGGCTTTCAGTTGTTGATTCGCTAAATGGGCCCAATTGGAAAAGGTAATAAAAGAAAAGAAAAGGGACCATTGCCTGTGTGGATAAAGTACAGTGTCAAGCTAGAGAGTAAACTAATGAGCCATCCAATCAGTTTCAAAGGAAGATTGCATGATGTAAATAGGTTTAAAGTGCAGAATCTTAATCATTTGCCTCTTTGCCTTGTTTTCAAGTTGTTTAATTTATCTGTCAACATCCAAACACGGCTAACTCAAAATTTGAAATCTGATGGTATATGATATTGAATGTGGAAACAATTAAGGAGATTTGCAGTAATTGTGGTAGTTGTACACATTTGATCCAAATCGATAAATAAGCTAAGCTCATTGTTTCCTGTGTCCAAAATTAGTCGAAGAGAATTGTAACATTCTAAAGTGATTTTTGAGTGCCAAGTGAATCCAATTTGTAGAATTTGAAGGTGATTATATAGCAAAGATGAGTCAAATTGAGAAGAGTGTAGCATCTTCTAGCAGTCAAGCCAAGTCTAAAAGTGGTGAAGACAAGGGCAAGCCTAATTATTCAGATGAATTTTTGAAATTGCTACCTAGTTCCAGTCAGAACAAAAGAGCTCCTAATGATGTTTTCGAAGATGTTCTAGGGTTTTGCAGAGATCCTATCACACTGAATAGCATAGGTTATACTATCTTCAACTTCTTTTATAAAAATAGAGATAGTCATATCCCTGTATGTAATGGTTGGGTTTTGGGTTTAGGGAAATTAGTAGTGCCTGATGTATTCCTGGATGCGGATTTAATTATTGCTCTAGCTAGATGTTATGACCCTATTTCCAAGTCTATTAGGAAAGAGGACTAGTCAGCTTTGGTTACTCTTGATAGGGGCTCGTTCATGAAGGCTTTTAATGTCTATACATCCTCCTCTACTGAAATTGACCTAAGCAAAGAAAAGAAGAGGTACAAGAATAACATAGGGATAGTGAAGGACCAAATGATGAAGCATATCCCAAAACAGGATAAGTATATAGCTCCCCTCCCTACTCACATGAATGCCCCTTACCAATTTAAATCCCTTCAACATTACATGAGGCAAACTTGTTATGGGTTGTGTAGGGTTTTGGGAATTGATGGGGATGCAAAGTTTTTACCAGCTGATCTTTTAATGATTATCCTAGACATCCAGAATTCTTTGGTTAATACTAACTATGATTACATTCAGTATATCATTGATAGGATGCATGAGGGTTTGATTTCTATCAAGGATAGTAAGAGCCCAATTAAGTTCATGCATTATTCTTTTCTAATGCACTTAATTTTGTTCTTCAACATTAATAATTTTGATTCAAACATGCTAAAGCGAAGGTTTAACTTTGAAGGCTAGTATAATCCGGTGCAATTATGGGTGAGGAAGTGGAATTCTACTTCTAATGAAGGGGATTTTTGTATCTTTCAAAATTTCATTGTTTATCCTATTGTAATGATGTTAGGTGTCAATACTACAAGGATATCCCCAAGGGTCCTTAGGCTCCTACGACTAGTGTAGTTTGTGGACAAATGGGAGGGAGATCATAATTGGAGTGATTTTTACTTGGGGGAAAATGCTACAATTTTGAGAGTCTATGGTTGCCCCCAACCCCCACATCTGTTACCAAAATTTGTGCCTCCAAGAGTTTCTTGTTTGGAATTTGTGTGGTAGTTGATGTGGATAGATAGAGAACTTCTAGCCCCTCACAGGAAGGGTACATTCACACCTAGGAAATTCAAGATAGGTGACTTCCTAGTAGGAAAGAGGGCATTTCCTCAAATTACTGCATGGTTAAATCAGCTCAAAATGGTTGCTAGTGCTTATAGACATGTAGATCCAGAGGGCTTTATCAAAACTGCCAGGATGCTCTATATTCCAAACATTGGTGTGATTAAGGAACATGAGGGTTTGGATGAAGAAGATGTAGTCAGAAACATTATAGATGATGATGAGGTCAAAAGGAGATGGAACAGGTACTTTGATTTGATAGACTTGTCAAACCAAGTGATGGCAGCCCAGCTTCCTTTTAAGGGTTTCTTCCCTAACCTTCCCTATTTAAAAAGAATTGACAAGATGATAGAGATGCATGACACTCTATCAAATCAGCTAGAGAAGTTGATTGACCAGATTCAACCAAAGAAAAGGAAAGACTATTCATCTTCTGATCAAGAGGAGTTTTCTGATGAGTCCCAAGAAGGGAATAGCCCACCACAAATTGAGGATGTACAGAGTGTTAAGCCTATTGAAAACCAACCAAAAATAGGGGATTCTCTAGAGCCACCTTTGAAGAAACAGAGGCTTGAGGGAGGAAAGCCTTCAAGGTAGGAAAAACATAAGAAAATAATTGATAGAGTGTATGCTCTAGTGCTAGGTGATAGGGTTTACGATCTCCAATTGAGAAAAGCAATAAGAGAAGGAAAGAAGGTGGCCACTGATGAAATAGATAAGGAACAGTCCCTATGGTTGGAAAAGGATATCAGAGAGGTCTATCAGGAGGAATTTTTGAGTGATGACCAGTTTATTAAAACTGATGAATTCAAGAGTTTCCTTATTTGGAATAAGCAACAAGAAGTGAGGAAACTTATGCCTGAAGGTATGGAGCCAAGTGAAGAAACATTGAGAGCCTTAGATTCTTATGATCCTAGCCTTGATCCCATAATTGGAGATGAAGCTAGACAACTGGTGAAGTCAAGTGGAATGCTATTGACTCTAGGATGGGATCTAACTTCTGCATTCACCATAGATCAAATAAGAAAGAAACCACAGGGTAGCCTATCATATGAAGTTCACATTGCTGATATGATAAGAGGAAGTGGTTATGACCCTAAATCTCAAGCTATTGCAATGTGGTCTATGGCCCCTAGGACCCAAAAGCCATCTCTGTTAAGTATAGAGGATAAAATGGAAGGGAATAAGATTATATGGATTGTGTAGAATACAACTGACCTTGAAGTTTCCAAGGTAGTAACTCATTGGGCTAACCTGAATGAAGCAAAGATAGTTCAATTATCTGAATGGTATTCAAAATTGTTTGAAAGTACAAACCTGGTGGCCAAGGATAGAGACTTAAAATTGATGAAGATTAAGCAGTTAGAGGATGAATTAGTAGAAATAAAAGTTAAGCTTGAAGAAGCTTCAAAGGCAATTGTTTCCCCCCTATGTAGATTGAGGTCCCTATTCAGATTGATGAAGAAGTCCCTGAGAGACCTACTGAAGATTTGGAGAACATAAGGATATAGGCATCTTTGGACACTATGTCAAACATTATGCAATACAGGTAGGATAAGATAATAGAGAAGATGGATACAGTTTATCAATCAGTTAGCCAATTGCACCAGACCAATAGAAAGGTAAATGAATCATTGGTTGCTTTGGAGCCACTTCATAGTGTTTGGTCTAGGAGAAGTTTGTTGTTTGATAAACTTGATAGTCAATAGGAGCATAAGCCTGAGATCCCTAGGGTAGTGATAGAAGTTTTTGAGAAGATTGGCTTAGTTAGTGCTGTTTCAAAGTTTTTAAAAGGTAAGTCCAACCAGGTGAAGGCTAAGTTGTTTATGTTTGATAAGCATTATAGAAAATATCTGCCATCAATATGTGATGACAATGGAAATGTGATCAAGTTGGAAGAATGGAAACTATCAATGGATCAATTGGCAATTGCACAAGATGCTTTCCTAAATAGTGACAATACTTTGGATTTTGAGAGGTGTAATAGCATAATTGACAGTCTTTTCAAAATTGAAAATGATTGCATACGCTTTGTGGCAGAGGCCAAAAATATAACTGACTCCATGTGGGATAAGCAAGTCAGATTATTACATGAATTGCAGACTTACAACTGGCCATTCGATGATGATGTAGCAGCTTGGGAGAAGCTAACAATAAAGAATAAGAAGAGGCCAGTTATCTAGCTTATAGAAGAAGAGAAAGAATAGAGCTACAGATGGCACCTGATCCAGAAATTGGGGGAGAGAAAGTTTCAAACAAAGGATGATGCAGGTTAGCTGGAATGGTGGTCATCATTCATGCAACAAATTTAGTAACTACTCTGAAATATCCTTAGACAAAGATGCCACCTGTGAAATTGTTGAGAAAAGATATTTGTAATATGTTGTTGCAATGTTTTTGTCAGTTTGTAATCTTGTCTCTAGTGTAGGATCTTTTCTAGCCATCCCAAGCTTGTTGCATCCTTTTGAGGATTCCAAGATGGCTAAGATATATATAGCAAGTCTTTGCTCATTTCAGAGGGTGGAAAAAATACTCTGTAAGAAAGGTTCTTAATACAAAACCTTATTTTCTTTAAATGAGAAGATACTGTATCAACACATTTGGACCATTAATACAAAATATTGGAGCTCTATTACTACCATTTTATTGTCTTTATGTATGGAGTGTTTTAGTTTTCTTATGTATTTAGATTGCAAGGAATTTTGAATACATTATTCACAAGGTGAATATAGGGTTTAAGCTTAAGTTTCTTTCAAGGAAAGAGTAAAATCTTAGGGGAGATCTCTAGGAATTAATAATCCATGTATGAATTTGATGACAGTTGTAGAAATTAAAAGGATGGTATGTTAGGCATGTCATTTGAGTTTCAGTATATTTGTTTTAATAAATATATGTGGAGGTAGGGTTTGACTCTGATGCCCAAGTGGATAAGGCACTGGTTCTAGATCCATTTACATTTATTTACCACCCAAAATATAAATAATTGTTTTATTTTACTTTACCGGTACAATCATAATCTGAATCATTCCATGACAAGTTCATGGATGTGTTTTGTAATGCTTTGTAGAAGCAATGAACGAGGTTAACCTTCCTTGAGTTTAACTCTAAAAAGAATAAGGATGAATATCCTTAAACCATTGTTTCATGTTGCTGCTTTCATGATTTCCATGATAGTTTTGTGTATCAAGATAATTTGGGCCCTACTCAGAGTTTTATCATCTTACTAATTTGATGTTCGAAAGCAATAACAAAGCAGTGAAGGAGCTAGTTCACAATTCAGAGCTCAATAAAATATTGAATTGATACAGGTACACCTGCATGAGTATTTATGCTCAAAGTGAAGAAGGTTTTCTATCGTTAATACCTTAGTGTTTTCATTTTGCTAGATTATGTCCATTGGGATTATATGAGTATTTGATAATCTATAGATTTGAGCACTAACATATCATATATACTATATTCATATATTCATTTCCTATATTCTCCCATTTTTAACAAAAATGCCAAAATAAGAACTGACTTCTTATTTGCAGTGGAGATCTTGTCAAAAATAGTTCTATACCTATCAGTATCAGCCTTCAGTAATGTTTTTCATATATCATTTAGTGTCTGTAACACTATGATTTTCTCACTTAAGTTAGTAGTCAAACCCACCATACTATCCATTGCACTAACATCTAGTGTGTTGACTAAGTCCTTGGCCTTATGTGTTGGAAAAATAGTTAGCACTCCCCTCAGGATTCACAACATAGCTTAACCACCTCCTATGTCTTCTATAAGTCTAGTAGTTGTATCGAGCATTAACAGGTCAATCTTTTGGTGCAACAACATCCCTAGCTTGTAACAAGTGGTATAAGAGCTTGTTCAAGTAACACTAATGGGGAGATTATTGGAAAAATATCAAGCACTCCCCTTGGGATTTGTGACATGGCTTAACCACCTTGTGTTTCTTCTATAAGTCTAGTTGTTGTATCGAACATTAACAGGTTGATCTTTTGGTGCAATGACAACCCTAGCTTGTAACATTATGTAGCTATTTTTGCAATGATTTAATATGTGGAATCAATTTTTTTTGGATTTCCATAAGATCCATTCTAATTTAATTCTCCTCTTTTCTTAGCTCAAATTATTTCAAAACTGAATAACCTCCATATTTTTTATGTTTCTTGAACAATTCATCAAAATTTTTCACTTTTGGTGCTTTAATTTGCACAAACTTAAATTGTGAGATGTCCTTAGACTCATTGTCAATCTCTTGTTGCAAATTTAATTTTCTTCTAGCTCTTTCAGTAGCCTTATTCTCTCTGATGTAGGTTTTTGTCTTTAGTCATTCTACCTTTGCTTTCTTCTTTTCTCTTAGTGTGGAGGTAGACCTTGTAGATGGTCTTACACTGATTGGATTGGGGGTCTCTTTATTACTCTTGTCTTCTTCCCCTTAGCCTCCAATGGTTTAGAAACCTCTTTACCTTAAGCAACAATACCTAGATTCTCTCACAAATTTTTTATCATTCATCTTGTCTTTTTTATTGCCTTAGGTATCAATATACCTATCCTTATTTTCTCTTTAAATTCCTCAAATGTTCCATACGGAGTTGCACGTAACTTGTCAACTGGTTTGTCTAAAAGACCTTTAATCTATATTGATACAACATTAATATCCAATTCATATTCCATGGGTGGAAGCCACATAGTTTTAGGCTCTACAACTCTTATTATGCAAGTGTTGGTGTCAACTTCAAAACACAATTGATCCTTATACTCTTCCACAAGCTGAGGTGGAATTCTAAATCTCTTATGCATCTTACTTAGAAATTTACCAAAATAGACATTCATGAATACATCAAAATTATCTCCTATTCTTTGAATATAATCATTAATCTTGTAAACAATCAGTTTATCTGCTTTCCAGACTACTTCACTGAGTGTAAGAAATAAATTTTGAAAATATAAGAAAATACATACCAGAAGTAATTCAAACTTCAAAGTGTTTGATTTTTCTTTCCTGATGGTATTCATATTATCATCTAGTTTCTTCGGAAATATCTTACACAAGTCTATCTTTATATCATTGTAAACAATTTTGTATGCAATAACAATAGCTCCACAGGGTACACTATCTACCCGAGATGACTAAAATATTTGGTAAGATATAATGTTGGATGTGAATCTTAACTCAAGATCATCCATAGTAGATAAATTCAATCCTCTTCCATCCCATTTGACTTTTCTAAGCTCACATAGCTTATTCTTGTTAGTTTTCTTGTATGCCCTCGGTCTATCACTGACCAAAAATCTTGTTACTATATGCAAAACATCTTTAGTGATTTTAATTGGTCCATTGAGCCACATGAATTGATCATGTACTTGACTAAGTACTATCCTCATCCATTCATGATTGAAAAATGTTGGTACATGCATAGCATGTACCAAACCCTTAGTCCACAAATGTGTGTGGTCATCTTTTAGTTTTCCACTAACACAAAGATTCCTGTATGATGTCTCAATTTTTATTTAACATATGTCTTCAATCTTGCAGTGAATGAAGACACAAATTTCTTCAATCAGTATAACCCTTGGCAGGATTGATGATAAGGCTATAGTTTTGTCAACTTCTGCAACAATGATGGGAAGTAGCTTGTACATAGGATTCACGGGAACAATCTTCTCAACAATGACTAGTTTTTGTATCTTAGGTGCCATATTGATTTGAAAAATATTCTTTAAACACTTGGGTTTCACTTAAATAGTAATTAGAGTTTGTGAAAATAGCATGGTAGGCACTAGAAATACCTTGAATGTGCTTAATGCTATTTGTAATTCTCAAATGATCTCTTAAAGTCATTTGGTAGTTTCTTCTCTATCAAATTCTTCAAGTACTTGTGATAATGTAAGCTGAAAA
Source organism: Chamaecyparis obtusa (assembly GCA_027943335.1). NCBI lineage: Eukaryota > Viridiplantae > Streptophyta > Pinopsida > Cupressales > Cupressaceae > Chamaecyparis > Chamaecyparis obtusa. Next base: position 189,736 of record BSBK01006415.1, read on the forward strand.
TGAAATATAATGACCTCTATTTATATTTTTTCCTTGATTAGGGCTTCCAATGGCTAAAAAATTTGCATTAAATGCTTCTTACCTACTTCTTTTCACCAATAACTGAAGTATTCTTTCTTTCACCAAATGTAATTAAATAACTCATACACTTTACCAATCAACATATGAAATACTAACTTCACATTTTATATCCAAATGTATCTTAGTATGCTAATATGGATCTTTTCACTAATTCTAGGAACCGATTTAAGATAGAATTTAGGTTATTAATTCTTACACATACCTTTGACCAATTAAGTGAACATAGGTGCAACCAATCTAGTGGATGTGGTGCCATCATTTTTTCCAAGTTCTGTTCCATTATATTTAGACTTCCTTCTCTAAGTCTGATTCATTTGATCTCTTATTTCATTAATATTAACTTGAGTCTTTTCATTCAGTTGTTCCTTAGTTCGGGCACTACCTCAGTACCTATAGTCTTTGGCTAGGTGACTAACCATGTGAAAGTGTAAAAAAGACATTCCATAGTTTCTCCATGATTTTCTATTGTTCATACCATGCATCCTAAAGAAATTTTCAAAAATGTGAACAAATCTTTGACATGTAGTACAAGTGACTCTTGTATTATATTCCCATGGTATAGTTGGTCCTTGTTTTTTTCAGCATTATGTCAGCTACAGAACCATTTCTTATTCCTTCTTTGTGACTTACATTCTTCATATTTATGACCATATCTTTTGCAATTATTATAGTAATCCTCAAACTTTGGCTTCCTTGGATTGTTAGAACTCTTGATCTACATTCAAATGCTTTATGACCATATTTATTACAATTTTAACAATGACCATTAAACTTAGGAGTGCTCCGTGGATTACCTATTTTCTACAGACATTTACTGTTTGTTTTGGTTTCCCACAATGGTACCATGTAGGCTTCTATGACTTTGGTGGGTTGGCAGCATTATCTCGATTGGCTACTTGATTGGAGGAATCAACCTTCTCAATAGTGTTGTTTGCATTGTATCCAAGTCCAATAGTATCTCTTCATTGTCTCTGATTTCTTAAATTTTCATCCAATATCTTTAGTGGTGCTTCATTTCTTTTCAAGACATCATTAGAATCTTTCTCAAATTTCAGATCATTTTTTCGATGTTCATTATTATATCTTAGGTTAGAGATCTCTCCAACTTTCCTTATAGTATCTTGATTTGTAGTAACTAGTTGGTCTTTCAAGTTGTAGTGAATTTTTGTTAACGTCAGTATTTCCCTATCTTTCTCATCCAGTCTTGTGTTCATTTTTCTTCTTTCATCTTCCACCTTTCTTTTGTGATCTTCAGATTTTCCTTTTTGTTTTAGGATTTCACACATCCTTACTGATTGGGCTTCTTGTTCTCTTTTCAATGTTTTTACCGGATCAACAAGGATCTTTTTCTTTTAAGATAGTTCTAATATTATAGCATTAGATTCATCAGGCATGCTTCCCTCTGATTACTCTTCAAGTTCTTCTTCTTTATCTTGAGTGTCTTTTAGTTGATGTGCTAGCTCCTTCCTTTTGTTTATCAAATGCATAAATTTTCTCCTTAATTCATCAATTTTCTCATTTTCCATTCTTAGTTCCATTTCCATATTAGAAATCACCCTTTCATACCTATAGCTCTCCATTCCTCTAGATATTTCCTCTCAAGTGATTAACCTTCTTAATAAGAGACTACACTATGATACCAATTGTTGGATTAGGTATGGAAATGTAAGTATTGAGAAGGGAGGGTGAATCAGTACTGTAAAATAATTTTTAAACTAATTAAACTTTATTGATTACCCAATTAATGATTCCATAACTTTTTCATGCATTACATAAAAGATATAAACATAACATATAACTCATAACTCATAACACAATCATTTTGGCATCTCATAAATCCTTGTTAGAGGATAAAGACTGTAGTGGGGATGAAACCCACAAGACTTCACTACAATAGTAAAAAGTTATCTCGATTATGGCTACACTTTTAGCTATTTCTAATAGCTTACCCTATTAAGAGTACTAACCAAGTTAAGAGTTTTAAGACCTGTTAAGTCTAGCTTGTAAAAGCATTTTAAAATTGTAATCTAAGAGTTGTACCTGGTTAAATGATTTACAATATAAGATCTATTAGGATCTTCCTGGATAAGAGACTTTACAATTCTGATTACTCTTTAGTTAGTAACACAAAACTTGTCTATTAAACTTACATCAATCATAAGCATATCAAACACTTTACGCTCACTAACTTATTACCTCATACTATGTACTACTCACAATATCATTTCATTACTCGGTAGATTCAATTCTGAATCATAATCACTTTTTTCCCTTTAATGTTTTGTTACTTAGTGGATTCTCTACTCATCACCTCCTCTATAATCTCTGCTTCATACATGAAAATCTCCTTCTCATGCATGTATTGTGATCTTCACACTCTGATCAATTTATATACAATTCTAGAAGCAGTGGTAGTTATTCTAGAATAATCTCTACAAGTGATACTAGCATTGGTTACTCCTCCAATGCATATTTCCTACTTAATTCTCATTTGTAGATCTCACCTTGTAATCATGTATAATCATTGGGTTTCAATCTCTAATGTTCTGACATATAATAGCCTAGAGATTTGTAAACCATTTTATGTTCAGTATCCAAATTGAATGTATCAAAAGATTCTCCTAGTGTCGGTCTTCTATGCTCGGTAACACATTTTTCTCTAGCTTAGTAATTGTCTCATCTTCTTGGTTTGGTTGATGTTGTAGCTTGGTACAACATGGTGCTCGATGCTCGGTGTCTAAACTTGCTTTACCTTTATCTAAATTACCTATTCCCTTATTTATTTTGCCAAATAGCTTCTATGCTTTACCGACCTATCTTTCCTTCTTTATTGAATGACTTTGATAATTAATGTAACTTACGCATAACTAATGACAAAAAAATAACTCTTGGGAGTATCATATGTAACTTATACATAAATGCTACATTTTATGTATAGTCTCGGTGCTGAAATTGGTCGGGCAGGGCCCGCCACTCTGTCCCTCTTTGTCCCTCCCTCAATCCATTTTATATTCTCTCTATTGCATGCATGTACTATAGCGCATATTCACTATATAGAATAAACACTATAGGACAAAGGAACTATAACACATACACACTATTTAAAATACTACAAATTAAAAATTGCATGAAATACAACTTTTTCAATATTTTGATTTGAAAAGTGTATACAACCTATAGGGCGTACGCGCTATTTTGTGTACATGCTTTGAACTAATTTGGAATTCACCAAGCCTAAGCCTTGAATTTTCCTTGGAAATCCAACCCAAAGGCTTCAAGGATTCAAAGAATTTTGAGATGTGTTTTCCAACAAACATACAAAAAATTCATATTTTTTTTGGGTGTGCTCTCAGTCAGATTTACATGTGGTTCAATAATGATAAAATCAAACAACATGATATTGTAGATCTCTCTGTTAGCTATCTAACCATATAATTTATTTTGAGTTCTGATTATTAAGCTTTTCATATCTAATTTCGATTGTATGTATTTCTAATTTTTGTCAAAAACCAAGGTGTAGTATTTTGGGCTTAGATTTTGGCTTGTTCATTAAATTTTGAAACACGTTACTTTTTTCAAAACTAGACTCCACTCTACACACTTTTAATAACAAAAGAAGTTTTGATTTTTTATTAGTTTTTAATGATTTCTAGGGGGAGCACAAACAAAATTAATGTTTTCAAGATGCCTCCACTTAGAAAATTTATAAAAATCATATATTCATAAAAAAAATTAGTAGAAAAATGTGAGATAAACTATGTGCTATTAGCTAACTTCTCACTAGAGCAATTAAAGAAATTCAAGAAAAAAGGTTAACATTTTAGCGGGAGCACACTAGACACTGTGTTAAGTTTTTTTAGAAAAAACAAGACCACTTTTTGTGCTCCCCCTTTGTGAGGGCCTTAAACTGTACCATTTTTTTTTAAAATAGTAGTTTAGAAACTAGTTTTAGAGTACTACAACTCTTGTTCCTATTGCATCTTGAAATTTTTAGTCTATCTTCAATTTCTTGTCGAAATTCAAAGTTTTCTGATTTTTGAAAAAAAGTGCCATCTTATAGCCCCTTTCTACCCCTGATTCTTTGTGCACTTACCCTAAGAATAATGCAAGAAAAGTATCCTCTCAAGTCCATACTAGTTTAATTTGTTAGGAATAGTCCCAAGAGATAACTGAGAGGGAGAGGGGGGAGGGGGGGCTGAATTAGTTATCTACAAGTTTCAATTCTTTATCCAATTAAGTATACTTAAACATAAAGCATAAACACAATGGAAGAAAAGATGAACACAACACCAATATTTTGGTTACGGGGAAACCCAAATAGGTAAAAACCCTGGTGGAACTTGATACCCACTAATATTTTGTACTACTGTATAATGATCCTTGCTAGAAGATCCTTTACCCTGTTAGGAGTAGCTTTACAATATATGAAGTACAATAGACCTGGTTAAGGGTCAGACCCTATTAGGAGTCTTTTACAATTGTCCCTGTTAGTGGAGAGGATGCACTATCTAAGAGCTCACTGGTCAAAGAGGCGAAGGCTACAACCTTATGAATAACAGATACACACTATATCTGGATCTTGGTGAAATGTTCTTTGACCTGCTATCTAGATTAGTTCCAATGTATAGCACAAATACTCTACTTGGTCACATAGACCTTCTTCTGATGGTTCTACAACTTGCACACTCTGCTTTGCTCTACTTTATCAACCATGAACCACACTCAAGCAATCACAAATGACTCCCTATAAATATCTTTCCTCTAAATGATATAATCAAGTTAGCCTGTTAGAACCACCTTGAAATTATAATAGAGAAACCATAATAAACTCCAACAAACATTTTTTCAGCTCTATTATGTACACAACATATTCTGGGACCTATCCTAATAAAATAAATGTAGACGCATGCTACACACTGTCGAATCTACCACAACAATTGGATCTTTCTCTACAAGTTGAATTAACTCATGCACTCTTAACTAAACATCAAAAACTCATCTCTAAGCTTAAATCCAAGGGCACATACCCTAAAGATAGGTGCAACTAAAGAACCAATAAAATCTATGTCGGCTCTATTGAACAAACACAGGAAACTACTACTGGTGAATAGTGACGGCATAACTTCAATTGCGTTCATCATCAAATCATGTGTCCATGAACTTAACATCACTAAAATGTCTGCAACATATATCCAAGGGCGCATGCCCATAGGGAAATTTTATGGACAACCACACACAGAACATTGCCTGTAACTCTGTCAGGAATACTGCGAACACAAGCCACTATATAATGGTTTGTATTCACAATCAACCTCTTCACCCATGATATCATGCTGATATCATGTCTATCCAACATATATAGAAAGCTTACTGTATAAGACTTCCACACATGCTACTTTCCATATGTTGTCATTAATGACAAACATACAATCAGTACTGGCCTACTAGAAATTCTCCAACAATCTCCCCCTTTGGCATTGATGGCAACATGTGGAATGAAAAACCACCACCAACCCAAATGAACATTCCTTTTATAACATTCTCCATTTCCTCTTCAAAAATCTTGCAAAGATGAATCCATCATTTGCTGCAATTTTTTCCAACATTCTCCATTTCCTCAACTGAATTACTATCATAACTGAATACTACTCCCCCTTAGTATATTGCTCCTTCTATTTTTCATGACACTATATACTACTCCCCCTTTGACATCAATGGAAAAGGGCTCCATACATTTTAAGCACTAATACTACTCCTGAGGTAGAGTAGTCAACCTTCCATTAGTCCCAGAGGACTGATGGCTTTCCTTCTTTCTTCTAAGCAGAATCAGAGAAGGGAATTACTCCCAACTTCTCCCTGAGATACTCAAAAGTATCCTTAGGCAAGGGCTTTGTAAATATGTCTGGCAACTGATCTTTAGTATTTACATAGTCCAACTTAACTTCTTTCTCTACCACTTTATCTCTTAGGAAGTGATACTTAATCTCAATGTGCTTTGTCTTTGCATGCATCATAAGGTTCTTTGACATATTGATAGTGCTAGTGTTATCATAGTGAATAACAATAGGATAATCAATCTAAATTCCAAAATCTTTTATCATCTACTTGATCCACACAATTGTAGAACAATTCAAGGCTTTTGCAGCATATTCCGCTTCTGTTGTTGACTAAGAAATACAATTTTGTTTCTTTCTTGTCCAAGTGACAAGTCTATCACCAAGAAACACTACTCCTCTTGATGTACTCTTTCTATCATCTACACATCCTGCCCAATTTGCATCAGTGTATACATGAAGCTTAATATTTTCTAAATTAGGATACCATAGACCATAGTTTATAGTGCCTTGTAAGTATCTAAATATCCTCTTTACTACCATGAGGTGACTTTTCTTAGGTTCTGTTACAAATCTTCCAACTATGCCAATTGCATTTGAAATATCAGGTCTGGTCTGAGTAAGATAAATCAATTTTCCAATCATAGATTTATACAATGTTATATCAATTGCTGGCGAGTCATCTTCCTTTGTAAGCTTGCACCCAGTAATCATAGGTGTCCCTACTAGCTTGCAATCATCCATCTTGAATTTGTTTAATATTTCTTTCACATACTTGGACTGATTAATGAATATACCTTTCTTTGTTTTTTGCACATTCAATCCTAAAAAGTACTTGATAGGACCAATCATACTCATCTCAAATTCATTTTGCATTTCCTTAGCAAATTCAGCACTAAGTTTGTCATTACCTCCAAAGATAATGTCATCAAAAAATATAGCTACAAGTAACAAACCTTCAAATGTCTCTCTAATGAATAGATTATAATCTATTGCTCCTTTTCTTGAATCCAATTTTTGTTAAGTATCCATCTAGTCTTTCATACCATGCTCTAGGGGCTTACTTAAGTCCATAGAGGACCTTCTTCAATCTGCACACCATATCAGGTCTGTCTGATAAGGTGAATCCTTCTGGATGCTCAATATGTACTTCTTCTTTTAGATCTCCATTCAGGAATGCTAACTTGACATCCATCTGATAAAATTTGAAGTTTTTAACTATTACATAAGCTAGGAACAACTTAATAGCTTCTAATATGCTCATAGGTGCAAATATGTCTGAATAATCAATGCCTTCTCTTTGCGCATATCCTTTACATACTAACCTTGCTTTGTTTCTTACTACTGTACCATCTTCATTCATCTTATTTTTGAATATCCACTTTGTACCAATCACATTCTTATCACTAGGTCTTGGAACCAGTTCCCAAGTTTCATTCTTAATAATCTGATCAAGTTCTTCTTTCATAGCATCATGCCAATCTAAATCATTACAAGCATCTTCAACACTTAAGGGTTCAATCTGAGATAGTGAACATACCGCATCACTACTAGCTGAGCTCTTTTCTTGTGATCTTGTTAAGACTTTCTGACTCTAATCTCCAATGATGTCTTTATTGGAATGGTTTCTAGATGTAAACTTTGGAGCTTTAGCTATTGCTGACTCATCAGCCTTAGGATTTTCTTCCTCACTTGTCTCAGGGTCATTGAATAATACATCAATACTATCAAACATTTCTTCAATAATTGTCTCACTAGTAGAGGGTCTAGGTTCTTCCTCAATCATGGGTGAGTAATCATGATATCTTTCTTGAATCATAAACTTTTCATCAATCTTCACATGAGCACTTTCAATGATCTTTTTCAATCTTAAATTGAAACATCTACAAGATTTACTTTTAGTAGAGTAACCAAGGAAAATACCTTCATCACTTCTTGCATCAAACTTGCCTACTGCTTCATCCCTCTTTATGTAGCACTTGCTTCCAAAGATTCTAAAGTATTTTACTATGGGAACATTACCAAACCATAGCTCATATGGTTTTTTGTCAGTGCCAGGCTTTAACTAAACTCTATTGATTGTGTAGACTATTGTATTGACCGCATCTCTCCAATAGCTATGTGCAACTTTTCCTTCTATCATAATGGTGTGCTCTGTATCCAGAATGATCCTATTCCTTCTCTCTACAATTCCATTCTACTGAGGTGTTCTAGGTGCACTCAATTGTCTCTTTATGCCATGTTCTTCACATTACTCATAAAATCTGTCAGAGGTGAATTCTCCTCCTCTATCCGATCTCAAACATTTTATCTTTAATCCAGATTCATTCTCAACCTTAGCTTTGAATATTTTGAACTTATCAAATGCTTCTAACTTATCTTTCAAGAATGCAACCCACATCATCCTAGTATAATCATCAACAAATAAAATGAAATACCTTTCACCATAGTATGATCTTGTTTGAGTTGGTTCATAGAGGTCTGTATGAATCATATCCAACTTGTTCTCTACTAAATTGTGCTTGCTCCTGAATGTATTCCTCACATTCTTTCCCATAACACATTCCCTGCATATAGTATCAACTAGATTTTCTATGCTAGGTAGATCTCTTACTATCTTAACATTGCTTATCTTTACTATGTTATCAAAATTGATATGACATAGTCTTTTATGCCACAACCAACTATCATCAACTTTAGAAACAAAACAACTTGCTTCTGAATTGAGTTGAATAACATTACCTCTTATCTTTGATCTTGATGCAATCATAACACCATCCTTGTTGTTAATGATGCATTTGTCATCTTTGAACTCCAATTGATATACTTTTCCAAGTAACTATCCAACACTAAAAAGGTTATGTTTCAAACCATCAACATAGAGAACATCATCAGTACTGTTATTTCCATCCAAACTGATAGCTCCTCTAGACCAACTATTGGTTTAGGAGTGTTATCTCCAAATCTAACCTTACCACCATTGTATTTGTCCAGATGAACAAATCTGCCTTTATCACCTATCATGTGATGTGAACAACCACTATCTATAATCCAATCTGTCCTTATGTCTTCTTGGGAAATCAATGCTAGCTCTTGATTTACTTTCTCATCTTTAGGAACTGACTTACTATTCATTTTGTCTATAATAGCAATGAATCCAATCTCTTCTTCACCTGATTATTCATCCAAAAATCCATCTCCATCAAAGTAACATTCCTTAGAGTACTTAGGCTTGTAATCATTCTTGAACTTTCTAGCTCTAGTGGGACACTTAGATGCAAAGTGACCTATCTTATTACATGAAAAGCACTTGAATGGAAATTGACCTTCATATTTTCCTTTTCCTTTCTTTTCTCTTTTAGTAACCATAGCAATAAAATATCTAAAGTTCTCTCTTCATCATTGTCATCAAAATTACCAAAAGTGTTTATAGATTTCTTACCATGTATTGTTGCTTTGAAGGTTGTCTCACTTTTAGGTTTGGTCTTCAATCTTGAAATCTCAAAAGCTGATATTTTGCTAATCAAGGTCTCTCTCTTGAAATTGGCTATAAGCTACATGGTCTCATCAATGATGTTGATCTTGTTTTCATATTCTGGAGTGAGAGTAGTGGTCAACTTGTCCATAATATCTTCCTCTAAGATCTCTCCACCATTGTTCCTGATTCCAGCAACTGCTTCATTTATCCTTTGATTATAAGCTCTGATGTTTTCTTCAGGAAGCATCTCTAATGCATTGTATCTTTTCTTCCAAGTCTTTCTACATGCATCCTTTGCTTTTTTGTCTCTTTCAAAAATGTCTGCAAGGTACTTACATATCTTGTGGGCGGTGTCTACCTTCTTTATCTCTGAAAACTCACTATGTAATAGTGCGCTGATAAGGGCTTCTTTGGCAATAGCATTCTGATGAAACAATTCCTTTTGTGTATCAGTAGCATCATCCTATCCAAGATCTTCTAGGGTAGGTATCTTGGCTGCTTTGACCATTGCATTAAAAACTTCAAAACCAATGCACTGTAAATGGGTCACCATCTTATTCTTCCAATCAAGATAATTCTCTCCATCAAATTTAGGACTCTCTTTCCTGAAGTATGCCATCTGATCAACCTCAAGCTATTAAACTTTCTCTCTGAGGCACTTGGCTCTGATACCAATTGTTAGGAATAGTCCCAAGAGATAAATGAGGGGGGGGGGGGTGAATCAGTTATCTACAAGTTTCAATTCTTTATCCAATTAAGTATACTTAAACATAAAGCATAAAAAAAATGAAATAACACATGAACACAACACCAATATTTTGGTTACAAGAACACCCAAATAGGTAAAAACCCCAGTGGGACTTGATACCCACCAATATTCTATACTACTATATAATGATCCTTGCTAGAAGATCCTTTACCCTGTTAGGAGTAGCTTTACAATATATGAAGTATAGTAGACCTGGTTAAGGGTCAGACCCTATTAGGAGTCTTTTACAATTGTCCCTATTAGGGGATAGGACACACTGTTCAAGAGCTCACTGCTTAAAGGGGCAAAGGCTACAACCTTCTGAATAACAGATACACACTATATCTAGATCTTGGTGAATTGTGCTTTGACCTACTATCTGGATCAGTTCCAATGTATAGCAAAAATACTCTACTTGGTCACATAGACCTTCTTCTAATGGTTCTACAAATCGCACACTTTTCTCTGCTCTGCTTTATCAACCATGAACCGCACTCAAGAAATCACAAATGACTACCTATAAATATCTTTCCTCTAAATGATATTATCAAGTTGGCCTATTAGAACTACCTTGAAGTCATAATAGAGAAACCATAAAACTCCAATAAACATTTTGTTGGCTCTATTATGCACGCAACATATTCTAGGACCTATCTTAATAAAATAAATGTAGATGCACGCTACACACTGTCGGCTCTACCAAAACAACTGGATCTTTCTCTACAAGATAAATTAACTCATGTGCTCTTAACCAAACATCAAAAACTCATCTCTAAGCTTAACTCCAAGGGTGCATACCCTAAAGATAGGTGCAACTCAAGAACCAATAAAATATCTGTCGGTTCTGTTGAACAAACATAAGAAACTACTAGTGGTGAATAGCGATGACATAACTTCACTTGCGTTCATCATCAGATCATGTGTCCATGAACTCAACATCACTAACATGTCTACAACATATATCCAAGGGTGCATGCCCATAGGACAACTGTACGGACAACCACACACAAAACACTGTCTGTAACTCTATCAGGAACACTCTTGACACAAGCTGCTATATAACTGTCTGTACTCACAATCAATGTTTACACCCATGATATCATGCTTATATCATGCCTATCCAACATATATAGAAAGATTACTATATAATAATTCCATGTGTGCTACTTTCCATATGTTTTCATCAATGAAAAACATACAGTCAGTACTAGCCTGCTGGCAAATCTCCAACATAATTATCCTTGGTCTTCATGCTAAAACTATCAACCATCCCAACACATATCTCTAATCATAAGAGAATATTAACATCACCTAAGTACCCAAGTATCCATGAGAACCTATAACCAATCAATCCATGCCAAAATCATAATGCAATACATCACTATCATGAAGTATCAAACAAATTATCAATATAGTCAATACTAAGAAACTAAACCAAGATTAATGTCAAAGCTCCAATTATTTGAATAAGAAACATAAACATCACAACATGATCTAAACTATCTCATTCAAAGAGATAAGATTCTTCATACGAACATATCAATAAACCATATCATGTGAAAAATCTAAGCCTTTAGTTAAGAGTGCCATGACATAAAAATGGAACTTTCCTACCAAATAAGGATAACAAGTCAAATGAAAGAAGTAACCACGTCTCAACAAAGAACCCCTTGATTTCTCAAAATGTCAACATCTCCAATCACATGAGGATACTCTCTCCAACTACTATACCAACAAAGGTGAAAGGCCCTTCTTCAACAATAAGATCCAAGGCATCATCCAACATCTACAATACTAAAAAGGATCATCCACTATCCAATGGTGAATCAACATCACTACCAAAACCTCCTACTCAATCATAGCACCAAGTCACACATGGCATCGTGACAACCATATCCTACATCAAGACCCTCTAGGTATACCAATATATAAATGATATGTTAGTAACAAAAAGTGAAACCAAGATATCCAAACCAAGAAGATACATACAATGGCCAAATATTTCCAATCATAAATCAATCCTACATCACAAACACATCACTCTCATAAGATCCCACTATAAGTGCAACCAATAAATAAACAAGCTATCATGACATCATGATAACCTACATGCTTTAACTCTTAACATCAAATATTTAGTTACCATAAACATCATACATCCTCTCATCTCAAAATGAAATATACCAATGAACAAATGACCACAAACAAGACCAACAAACAATTTTTTTATAATCACTTTCTCACGTGGTAGATATAGATAGTAAATATCTAAGTCATCCCATTGAAATTGAATAGGTGATCAAACCATACAAATTAATAACTTATATGTTAAACACTTAACATTCAAACTCATCATTACATTATTAAGAAGTAACTGAGATATCAAAGACAATAATATTATAGAGCATATTTCTCAAACACCAAATCAACATACAATTTGATCTACCAAACATGTCCACATTCATGTACCACAGTCATGGAATTAATAAATATCTTGAACCAATAAATAAACAAGTTATCATACCATCATGACAAACCACATTCTTTAACTCCCAACATAAAATAATTAGGTACCATATATATTGTTACTAAATTTCTACACATGCTGAAATTTAGCCCTAAACAGTAACATTGCATAAGAATTCATACAAGCTACTCATTTCCCATACATTTGCATTTAGCTCATATTTTTCCAAATCATATTTTATTCTGAGAAAAAGAAAAGAACAATGTTCATTGTATTAATCATCAATGGATATGTACAATTTTCATTTACAACTGATTAAATGAAATGAATATGCTAGAAGTAAAAGTCTCTCACATGAGTGACCATGAGAGTAGCCCCTAATATGCTGCTATATACATTCCTATTCTATGAAGCATAATGAACATGAAATAATTAAAGAAAACAAATGAAGGTCATAGGGAACCAGGCATTGCCTGTAATGACTGGTTGTATTGTGTAGCTCCGACTATTTTGGTATGTTGTTTGCGTTCATGGCATGTCCAAGTGTCTGAAACCTACATGAGAAAAGCAATGTGTTAGATCCAATGGATCTAAGCAATGATGGAAACATCCCACTTCAAGAAAATATTATATGCTACCATCATACACTTGCATAAAATAGACACACACACACACACACACACACATATATATATCAGCATATCAAAGGAGGATGAATCAACTTTTTAATTATTAACATTTTTGTTTCCTCTGCAGGATCCTATCTCTTATGGGTTTGTGGAATTAACTATAGGCTCCCACGATGGTTTTTGAGCCTAGCATACCCATTAGAGATAGAATTGAAGAAGAATCAATTAAAGAATCAAATGCTTATATGTATCTGAACTATGGAAAGCATTGTTATAATGAGAGAAATTATGCAACCAAATTTCAAAGCAATAAGACAGAAATATGAAAATTATATTTGCATAAGGGGAAGATACAGATATCCAGGTAGCATTAATATATATATATAGAGCTATAGTTACAAATAATGAAGTCACAAAGATCATTAGTGACAAAGTATTCTCTAAAAGAAGATAAAAGGGTCACAGATTTATTAATGTTGATAAGTAATAGGTGTTGTTAAAAAGTTTCCTAATATATACCTTTGTAATGATTACTGATTGTTCAGAGAAAAGGGTTTTTTCAGCCATACAACACAGTTCCATTTTTGTTTCAGTTTATATTCTTTAAGGAAGTGCTAGGTTTTATCAGAATTGATTAAATATATAGAAAATAGCCTAGAAAGCTACAACAACAGATCTGAATATTGTGACTAGACAAGTAGACAGAGTTTTCTCTAGCAGAAGTAAGAAAGGGCTAAATTCATGCTTCAAAAACCTTATGACAGACCAAAAATTGTAAGTTCAAATGAAGGTGTAACAAGAGATTTTTCCAATGGCATGTAAAGCAGTATAAATTATACCACACGACCATAGGCAGAAAGAAACAATAATGCCAAGTCATTAACACAGAAAGGAAACAACAAATAACACCCAATCACCAGTCGGGCTATAGTCCCAATAAAGCAACTTATTCACAATAGTAAAGGAAAATAGCAAGCTTAGAGGAGCAGTCCAGAAAATGTAGCATTCATTTTAGAGTTTCATTTTAAAATAGAAATGCATGGAAAACTCCAAATAGCTTACAATTTGAAACTACAATAGTTTACAAATAAATGGTAATCTTTTATGTCTCCAGCAATGGATGAAAGAGCTAGTAACAACACAAAAAACTCAAGAATCCACACAAAAACTACAGTGGAGTTTGCTTCATAAAGAAAATAACAGCATAGTAGTTGTAGTAATCTTTCGAACACTCAGCCATAGTGAGAAACAATTGTAGCAAAAGAATAGCTTCAGGTACCCAATCATCAACATCAAGAAAAAGTCACTAGTAGCTAAAGTAAGGATGATAGAGGGAAAAGCTTCATCAATTGCAGCCAAACCCTAGCCTTGGTGGCGCTTCTTTCTTTTTTCAATAGCTGAGCTAAATTTTCAAAATGGCCAAGTCACAATGAATTAAACTTTAGGTTTAGGGTATCTCCTATACCCTAAACTTTCGAATACTTTCTTTTTGCTTGTTTTAAGTGGGAAAGTCCATGTTGACAAAAGCTCGTGAGGCTTTAAGCCTTATGCCTTATATTTTGTAAAATTTCCAAAGTAACCATTTAAATAACACATGAAATAAATAATACCATTTCTACAAATTTGTAGAATTTATACTTTATATTTGGTTACATCAATTAAAACAACTAATTTAATTAATAAACATAAACTTTATTTTATGTTTATTAATTAAGTTTATTTTATTACTTGATGCAAATAAATATAAAGTATAAATTCTAAATTATAGCTATGGTATTATTTGTTTCATTTGTTATTTATTATTTTTCAAAAATTTAATACTAGTAATGGTATCTTATAAACCATTTATGAAGATACTAAATTATAACTCAAATAAGGAGTTGTGTGTTGACTTGAAGATCATGATGGAGATGTGGCAGTCTTTAGTGCCAAATTGGGAGACTTTGAGTTAGGATTGATGAGTTGTTTGTTGGGTGGAGCAAGTTAAGGAGGGGTTTTATGAGCTCTTTGAGTCCTTTGAGGGGTTGGTGGAGCATCTTTGGGAGTGTTGCTGGAAGATGAAGTCATGAAGGGACTTTTTCTTCATAGGGGAGTTATTTTTGGAGCTTCTAGAGTCCTATTTTAGAGGGATTTTGATTCCATCCGAGTTTGAGCTTGGAAAATCTATTCCAAATTTTAGGGATCATGTTTTGGGCTCTAGCTGTTATATACAACTCTTTTGTATTGTATGGGGCTTTAGTTTCAGAGGTAGTCAAGGCTATTGTGACATCTCCTTATCCTTTGCATGCTCATTCTCTAGATTGTATCATTGGACTTGATGTTCTTTGGCCTTTGAAGGCATAATACAACTAATTTTGATCTACTTTGGGACTCATTTCTATGTGCAAAATTGGTGATTGATGTTTATTTTTTATGTTTTTCCCAAAAACCTTTAAATTTATGTCTCATTTCTACACCTATTTGAGTTAGTGAAATTGTTGTACACAGGTCATAAGTTGTGCAACTTAATGGAAATCTATTGATTGTGATTTATATCCTTTTGATATTATTCATTAAAGCCTTCTTCTGAAACATTTTTATGCAGAGATTTTCATCAAAGATGTTTCTTACAGTTGGTTATATTCTCATCATTGTGTTACTAAAGTATCAAATCCTCCATCTTGTTTGGTGCATCACCTTTTATGTTCAAGTAATCTTCTTTTTTATTACTTCCTATCCCTTTCCCCCATAAGTTTACAGTTTTCAGTAGTTAGGTGAAGTATCAACTTACATTCAATAGGAGCCGGCCTAGAACCCAGAGGTTTAGTCACCTTCATAGTTTACCCACAAGCTAGTGATTCTTCCCATGTTCTCCATAATTTTAAGTATTTAGGTGCTTAGTTTTAGGGTGCAAATTTTGGAGTTAACAGTTTTGGCAGGCTTGGTGGGACCTAGAACTAATTCTTAGTTCTTAAAATACCTTATACTATTGTTGTTTGGTGTGGACAACAGTAGTTTCTGCCTTCGGAGGCAAGAAAGAAGCACACCTGGTGACTCTGGACCAAGTATCAACTGGTTTAGTAGACAAAGAGCTGGTATGAAGAAAATCAAACTTCATTTTTCTAATTTTCAATGATTCTAGAAAATTTCCAGCTTATATACATGCTACAGCATGTCTTCATATCATGAAAATATGTTTTATTTTCAACCTTCCCATAAAATTATTCCCCATGCATCATCCTATTAGCCATGCCAAACTAGGTATATTGCTAATTTCATGCAAAATAACCCCATTAAAGTAGATACCCAGCAAGTCCCATAAATTTTTCACCCACCAACCCCTGCTCAATCTTCCTGGCAACCTTACCAATTCCAAGAGACTCATTTCATTCCAAATCAACATGCATGTTCACAAAATAATTTTCAGCAAGCTAATAATGTGAGCATAGATAATATGGTATCCTATTCTCAAGAGAAACAAGAATTAGATTTCTAGAAAGAATAGGAGTTGCAATAGGAGGAATGGTCTTATCAAGCCCACATCCAATAGTAGGCAGTGTTAGCTCAGCAGGAGCAACATCAGAAGAAATATTTGGTGGAGCAATTTAAGTGGCATGAAGCCAACCTTGCAAGAGAGTTGGAAGCACAGAAGAAGGTTCATGAAAAGGAGGTTGAAGACTATAAAGAGCTGATAAGGGTCATGTTTGATAGAGGAATTGAATATGAAGAAGATTATCAAAGAAGATTAAGAGCTCATGATGAGTTCCATGAGAAAGATCTTCATGAGCACTAATAGAAAATAGGGCTCCTGATTTCTACATCTTTAAAGTATAAAGAAGCCTATCAAACACAGCTTGAAAATTATCTTCAGCAAGAGCAAGAAAAGGAAGTTAATGAGTAGAGAGTTGAAACTAATAAGCATAATAATGAAGAGGATGATCTTTCAAATGGTTTTCATGTTTTTGGAGAAGATATCATGGCTTGGTGTGAAGAGCTTCCCTTTCTTGTTGAGCAAGATGGGACAAAAAAGTTATCAGCAAATCAGGATTCTTATAAAAACCTTCAAGAAGATAGCTATGATGTTAAAAATATGTCTCTCCTACAAAAAGGTAAGGAAGATGAAGAGGAAGAGATTTTTTGGGATGAGTTAGAAGAATTTTTCTTACATCTTGATGAAAAGCCAACATTTCCAGAAGTTACCCGCAAGCTGCAGGAGGTAGTCATTTCCAGCCAACATGAAAAAGTAATCCATTAGCCTAAAGTAACCTTTCAGGAGCTGGAGTCTTTCAAAGTGAGTTCCAAATTTGTTATCTCACATGGATGCCCTATCATACATCTAGCTAATATGAAGGAAAGCAAAGATAAATTAGTTGTGTTAGCAGCTGAGTATGAAGGTGCAATTGCAAAAGGACTCATGCAGCCTGCTGACCCATTTGAAAATGACAGTCCTTTCAACCAGCTTGATCAAGTAAGTGAAGTCCTCTTTTTCCTTCACAAAATGTTGCTGATGTTGTTTACAAGAATTTCATTTTTCTATCTCCTTACTGATTTTCAAGGACACATTTTTCATTAGAGTTTGAAGCGAAAAGGAAGATATTTTTCAGAACTTATAAATGGCTTTGTTTAAGGTGTTTCCCTTGCCGGTTAGTCTAGTTTAGGGAAATTTTTCCTTTTTTGTTTCCCTGAGTATTATTATGCATAGTCTTCCTAGGTGTTCCTAGAGTTTCCTTCTTTCAATAAAGGTTTCCAAGTCTTCAGAAGAGCTGTAGAAAATAGAACAGTCCTACTTGCATGCAAATACAATTGCCAACTAGGCACATTCATACATGTGCTCATTAATAGAAAGTTGAACAATTCATTTATCTTAATTCCACACATATATAAATGTGACTACCTGGTTACAATATCTTCATACACCTAGCATTGCTCTGGTTTGCACAATCCTGTTGTTTAGGTGTTTTGTGCAGCCATGAGATAAGTCATCTTTGTTTTCAGCCAAGAGTCATGTACATCATTCATAATGATGAAGGGGAGCCTACTTCATCATTATGAATCATTCAAGTCACATGGGAATGAAAACAACAATCACCCATTCAGGGAGATTTTAAATCTAAAAGTGACTCCAAGCCCAATGGATATGTTAAGACTATTGGTTTCATGTATAGTAGGCATACATATAGCAGAGGTCACCAAAAATGTTATTAAATTTCTACACATGCTGAAATTTAGCCCTAAATAGTAACATTGCATAAGAATTCATACAAATTGCTCATTTCCCATACATTTGCATTTAGCTCATATTTTGCCAAATCATATTTTATTATGAGCAAAAGAAAATAATAATGTTCATTGTATTAATCATCAACAAATATGTACAATTTTCATTTACAACTGATTAAATGAAATGAATATGCTAGAAGTAAAAGTCTCTCACACAACTATGAGAGTAGCCCCTAATATGCCACTATATACATTTCTATTCTATGAAGCGTAATGAACATGAAAGAATGAAAGAATACAAATGAAGGTCATAGGGAACCAGTCATTTCCTATAATGACTGGTTGTATTGTGTAGCTCTGACTATTCCAGTATGTTGTTTGCATCCATGGCCTGTCCAAGTGTCTGAAACCTACGTGAGAAAAGAAATGTGTTAGATCCGATAGATCTAAGCAATGATGGAAACACCTCACTCCAAGAAAATATTCTATGCTACCGTCATACACTTGCATAAAATAGAGACATATATATATATATATATATATATATATATATATATATATATATATATATATATATATATATATATATATATATATATATATATATATATATATATATATATATATATATATATATATATATATATATATATATATATATATATATATATATATATATATATATATTAGCATATCAAAGGAGGATGAATCAAATTTTTTATCCTGTGAAGGATCCTATCTCTTATGGGTTTGTGGAATTAACTATAGGCTCCCATAAGGGTTTTTGAGCCCAGCATACCCATTAGAGGTAGGATTGAAGAAGAATCAATCAAAGAATCAAATTCTTATATGTATCTGAACGATGGAAAGCATTGTTATAATGAGAGAAAGTATGCAATCAGATTTCAAAGCAATAAGATAGATAAATGCAATTATATTTTCATAAGGGGAAGATACAGATATACAGGTGGCATTAACAAATATATATAGAGCTGCATCTACAAATAATGAAGTCACAGAGATCATTAGTGACAAAGTATTCTCTAAAAGAAGATAAAAGGGTCCCATACTTATTAATGCTGATAAGCAATAGTTGTTGTTAAAATTTTTCCTAATATATACCTTTGTAATGATTACTGATTGCTTAGAGAAAAGGGTTTTTTCATCCATACAACATAGTTCCATTTTTGTTTCAATTTTTATTCTTGAAGGAAGTGCTAGGTTTTATTAGAATTGATTAAATATATAGAAAATAGCCTAGAAAGCTACACAAATAGATTTGAATATCATGACTAGACAAGTAGACTGAGTTTTCTCCAACAGAAGTAAGAAAGGGCTAAATTCATGTTTCAAAAACCTTATGATAGATAAAAAATTGCTAGTTCAAATGAAGGTTTAACAACAGATTTTTCCAATGGCATGTAAAGTAGTATAAATTCTGCCACACAAAAATAGGTAGAAAGCAACAATAATGCCCAATCATTAACAAAGAAATGAAACAAAAAATAACACCCAGTCACCAGTCAGGCTACGGTCCCAATAAAGCAGATTATTCACAACAATAAAGGAAAATAGAAAGCTTAGAGGAATAGTCCATAAAATGCAACATTCATTTTAAAATAAAAATGTAGGGAAAACTCCAAATAGCTTACCATTTGAAACTACAATAGTTTAGAAATAAACAGTAATGTTTTCTATCTCCAACAATCGATGAAAGAGCTAGTAATAGCACAAAGAACTAAAGAATCCACACAAAAACTACAGTGGAGTTTTCTTCATAAAGAAAATAACACCATAGTGGCTGTAGTAAATTTTTGAGCACTCATCCATAGTGAGAAATGTTAGGAATGAATGCTAAATGTTTGATAGTCATTCTATAGCAGTTATTGTTTCATTCATGACTATGATTGTCATTGATGTCAACACAGTGATCTTCTGGAGACTCGCAGAGAAGCAGACAGTGTTTTGATTCACGCACGTGGGATATTGCAGTTCGAGCTATGAGATATTGAGGTTATATTCTTTTATATGTTATATGTCTATGGTTAAGAGCACAAATAGTAATTCATTTATTTATGGATGTTATAAGCATTTTGGTGGAAGCAGTATTCAGGCAGTGTTCTTGAGTAGCGGTTTCTGGAAATCGGATGATATCTCCTAATCAGGATGGAATCTAGTTTTGCATAGTTAAAGGGAAGTTTGAGACACATTGATAGTGATGTGGTTGATAGTGCAAACTTTGAGGTCACACGAGTGAAGAGTTATTGTATTTGGAAGCTGACAGTTTTTGTGTAATTTTGATGTAGCGTGTGGAAACTTTTATTTTGTAATTGTGTGCCGACTCATTTGTAATTATTTGAGTGTGGTATAAAGGAAGGAATTTTTTTCCTTTTTTTAATATGTAAGGAATGTGAGTATGGTATGGTTGAATGAAAATGTATGCATGAAGTGAAGAAGAGAGCCAATGAAGTTGTGAAAGCCAAATTGTGAAGGAAGACATCTGAAGTACAAAGATTTGAAATTGAGATCTGGTGTAGCAATGAGTGTGGTTTGGTACAATGAGGAGGTAACATATTTGATATTATTCTATTGAATAATCTTAAGGTCCTTTGGACAGTGTGTTCAGTGCTCTTGCCTTTGAAGCTATTTGGGCAGTGGGTCCTTCTGTCTTCCATAACTCCTAATAGGGTTAGAATCTTTTAATAGGGATTCAAAATCTCCTAATAGGGATTCATATGTACTGAATGTATTTTTTAAGACTCCTAACAAAGTCCATCCTTTCACAATTAATATTCATATTAGTGCATCTTTTGTGGGCATCATTCCCACTGGGGTTTACTCTTTGATCAAGAGGTTCCCTAGTCAACATATCTTGTGTTATTGTGTCATTGTGTATGAATATATTTATATGGTTGGTAATTATACTACTTACATCGTTAAATGTTGTTGAAGTTGATAAAAGTTATAATTATCTGATAACTGATTCACCCCCCCTCTCAGTTATCTTGGTGGACTTTACTTTCTAACAATTGGTATCAGAGCAACAAGTCCTTGAAAGGAAAATTTATTATCTTAAGGAGATCCATGGTGAAATTCAGAAAAGAAAGCACTAAGTTTGATGGATTAAATTTTGACAGCTGGAAAGAGAAGATGAAGACACATCTACTGTGTTTAGGACCAAGTTATTGGTTGATTATAAAGAATGATAACACTATCATTGAAGAAGATAGTCTTGAGAGATGTTCTAATGATGATAGAGATCTATTCATGTGTAACATACTTGCAAGAGAAGCACTTTTGATAGCACTTTCAGAGAATGAATACAGTCGGGTAAAATGTTTGAAGAAATCTTATGAAATTTGGAAAGCTTTACACTCTACTTTTCAAGGTGATGAACATGCAAAGAAAGCTAGATTACATAATTGGATATGTTCATTTGAGGAGATTAGAATGATGGAAGATGAATCTGTTAGAAGCTATATTGGTAGAATGTCAAAAATTGTTGTAGGGTTAAAAGCTTGTGCAGGAACAAAGACAAAGAATGAAGTGATATGGAAAATTTTGAGGACATCGACTCCTGTATTTAAGTAGACAACATAGATGATTGAACAAGTTGTACCTTGTACTACAAACTTTACAAGAGAGACTCTTCTTGGAAGATTGAAAGTAGCAGAAATAAACTTGAGGTTATCAGGGGACTTACCTAGAATGGAGACAACATTCAGTGCTCTTAGTGTTTGTCCTACTTTGTCAAGAAGTACTAGTGTGAGTGGAGATTATGCCAGCAAAAGATCTAGAAATTAAGAAGACAAGAAGATTGAAGAAGGTATTGTCTTGCTTGTGAAAAGAGAACCAAATGATAAGAAATTTTTTAAATGTTGGACTTGTCAAGAATATGGTCATTTTGCATCTAAATGTCCTAAGAGAGTTAAAAAGTCCAAAAATAATTTCAAGCCTAGAAGATCTAAGGAATGTTATTATGCTAATGATGAAGATCTTGAAGCTAGTATTGAAAGAACTCTAAGTGAAAGTGATACTGATAATAATGATGAAATAGGATTTGTAGCAATTAAAGAAGAGAATCCTGAATCTGATGTTAAGGAAGAAAAAGCCCTAGTTTCCCAAGTTGAAAAGAAAGCTTATTGGATTATAGATAGTGGTTGTTCATCATATGACTAGAGATATGAAAAAGTTCATAAAGTTTAACAATTATGATGGAGGAGTTGTTAGAGTTGGTAACAATGCACCTTGTTTGATTAAAGGTATAGGATCTATTACTCTTGATGGAAAGACTAATACTGATGATGTTTACTTTGTTGATAGATTGAAACATAATCTCTTGAGTGTTGGATAGTTAGTTGATAAGGGATATCAAGGTTGGTTTACTGAGAAAACTTGTGTGATAAAGGATAAAGATGGAAATCTGATTGGAACTAGATCTAGAACCAGAGGTAACGTATTTCAATTGAATCCTACTGAGATGACATGTTCAATTACTATAATTGATGATAGTTGGTTATGGCATAGAAGGTTTGGTCATATAAACTTTGATAACATTGTGAAAGTGAGTACTAAACTTGCAGTAAGGGATTTACCTAAAATTATGAAGCTTACTAACATGATTTGCAAAGAATGTGTGATGGCTAAGCAGAAGAGAAGTTCATTTCCTAGTAAGAAGTTCACATTAGTAGAGAAGTTGGAGATTGTTCATACAGACTTAAGCGGTCCTACCAGGACTAGAGGATTCTATGGAGAAAGGTATTTTATGATTCTTGTTGATGATTTTACAAGAATGATGTGGACTGCATTTCTGAAAGAAAAATCTCAAGCATTTGATAAGTTTAAGATCCTTAAGACTAAAGTTGAGAATGAATCTCAAATGAAGATTAAATGTTTGAGATCTAATAGAGGTTGTGAATTTACTTTAAGAGAGTTTAACACTTTTTGTGAAGTGAACGGTATTAAAAGGTAGTTTTCAGCCCCTAGAACACCTGAACAAAATGGTATTGCAGAAAGAAGAAACATATCAGTGACTGAAGCAGAAAGAGCTATGTTATTTGAGAATGATTTGGCAAAGATATTCTAGAGAGAAGCAGTGAATATAGCACTATATACAATAAATAGAGTACAAATCAGAGAAGACACAAACAAGACACCTTCTAAATTATGGTTTGGACATGCACCCTCAGTTAAGTATTTTAGAATTTTTTAAAGCAAATGCTATATAAAGAGAGATGACGATATTGGAAAGTTTGATCCTAGAAGTGATGAAGTTATTTTTCTTGGATATTCTTTGAAATGCAAACCATATAGATGTTACAATAAGAGAACTAAAACTATTGTTGAGAGCACAAATGTTAAAGTTGATGAGAAGTTCAAAATTCAGGAAAGAATGCTTGATTATGAATCTGATGAAGAAGCTCATCCTAAGCCTAACACTGAAACTATTGAGTTATTATATGAAACTAACAGTGAATTGTTGAATGAGAGTCATGTTGAAGAAACCAGAGAGGAATCTAGAGAAGAATCTATAGTTTAAGCAAGATCTAAGACTATGACACTGAACAGGTATCTATCAAGACATCATCCTATTGAACAAGTTATTGGAAGTTTGGACAGAGGAGTTCTCACTTAGACTAAGGTACATTTATGTTTGATTTCTCAAATTGAACCTAAATCTACTAGTGAAGCTTGTGAAGATGAACATTGGATTAATGCTATGAGAGAACTAGATCAAATTGAAAAGAACAAGACATGGGAATTGGTCCCTAGACCTAAAGACAAGAATGTGATTGCAACTAAATGGGTATTTAGAAACAAGATGAATGAACAAGGAGAAGTAGTAAGAAAAAAAGAAAGATTGGTATGTAAGGGATACTCACAGTAAGAAGGAATTGATATGAAGAAACTTTTGCACCAGTAGCAAGAATTGAAGTAGTAAGAATGTTTTTGGCCTATGTAGCTTTTAAGAAATTCAAAGTATATTAGATGGATGTGAAGTCTACATTTCTAAATGGTCAATTGGAAGAAGAAGTCTACATTGAGCAGCCTGAAGGCTTTCCTTTGACTCATGAAGGAGATATGGTATGTAAACTAAAGAAAGCATTATATGGACTAAAGAAAGCACCTAAAACTTGGTATGCAAGACTAGATAAGTATTTGTTAAAATTGGGATTTACTAAAGGAACAACAAATAGAAATCTGTACACAAAAGAAATTGAAAATGGTTTGTTGGTTATAGTTATTTTTGTTGATGACATTATTTTTGGAGGAGACGATGAAGCTAGTGACAAATTTACAGATGAAATGAAGACTAAATTTGAAATGAGTATGATTGGTGAGATGCAATACTTTTTGGGATTATAGATAACATAGAACAATGATGGTATCTTTATAAGTCAGACAAAGTACTTGAATGATGTGCTAAAAATATTTGGAATGGAGAATTGTAAACTAGTTGGAACATCTATGGTTACAGGACACAAACTATCTAGCAAAGATGAAACACCGGTAGTTGAGCAGAAGAAACACAGATCCATGATTGGAGGATTATAGAACTTGACACACACTAGACCTAATATAGCACATTCAGTTGGAATGGTAGCAAGATTTCAAGCTGAACCTAGAGAATCACATTATGCAGTAGTAAAGAAGATATTGAGATATTTAAGATGCACAATGGACTATGGATTGTGGTATGAAAAATCTGATGATTTTAGCCAATGTGCATATACATATGTTGATTGGGGAGGCAATTTTGATGATAAGAAAAGCACTAGTGGTGGAGCCTTTTTTCTTAGAGGAAGATTGGTTTCTTGGCTAAGCAAGAAACAAAATTGTATTTCACAGAGCACAACAGAAGTAGAATATGTAGCAGCAGCAAACAATTGTAACCAGATAATTTGGATGAAGCAAATGCTAAATGATATTGGAATTAAGTTTGTTGAGCCTGTTGTCATACAATGTGACAACACCAGCACAGTTAGTATGTCTAAGAATCTTGTATGACATTCCAAGACAAAGCATATAGAGATCAAGTATCATGTTGTAAGATAGAAAGTTGTTGAGAAAGAAATCAGACTAGAGTACATAAGCACAAACAAACAGATAGCAGACATATTTACAAAGCCTTTACCTATGGATATATTTGAGTATCTGAGAGGTATACTTTGGGTTATGCCCCAGCCTACTTTTGAGTAGTGATGTAGTTGGTTGCATCTGTCTAGTGGTATATGAGCCCTATCTTTCTTCTGGACTGGATGTTGGTACTTCCTCTATGGGGGAGTATGTGTATCTAAGCTAAGTCATGAGGACTCTTGTGAATGTATTTTCTGAATAGTGTCTTTTGACATTGAGTTGTTGTTGACATAGTGATGAAATTTCTATAATTGATGTCAATAGGGGATAAGTATACATGAAAAATCACTTGTACCATCTATTGGAGAGAACTGAATAGGAAAACAAGGCAAGATTTGATTGATGAATTGAAAATGTTTGTTAGAGCAGCAGTGTTGTAGTATTGGATTGTTGGAACATTGGATGTTTTTCATATATGTTGCCATCAATGCCAATGGGGGAGATTGTTAGGAATGAATGCTAAATGTTTGATAGTCATTCTATAGCAGTTGTTGTTGCATTCATGACTATTATTTTCATTGATGTCAACATAGTGATCTTTTGGAGACTCGTAGAGAAGCAGATAGTGTTTTGATTAGCACATGTGGGATATTACAGTTGGAGCTATGTGATGTTGAGGTTATATTATTTGATATGTTATACATCTATGGTTAAGAGTGCAGATAGTAATTCATTTATTTATGGAAGTTATGAGCATTTTGGTGGAAGCAGTATTTAGGTAGTGTTCATGAGTAGTGGTTTGTGGAAATCAGATGATATATCCTAATCGGGATGGAATCTAGTTTTGAGAAGTTAAAGACAAGTTTGAGATACATTGATAGTGATGTGGTTGACAGTGCAAACTTTGAGGTCACATGAGTGAAGAGTTATTGTAGTTGGAAGCTGACAGTTTTTGTGTAATTTTGATGTAGGAAATTTTATTTTGTAATTGTGTGTCGACTCATTTGTAATTATTTGAGTGTGGTATAAAGGAAGGAATTTTTTTGTTGGAAATATTCAAGACTATCCAAGTTACTGAGAGGGGAGGGGTGAATCGGTAACTTCAAAAACTTTTAACAAATTCAGATCTTAACCATATTCTGAATAACATTTATATCAACAAGCTAACTGCATGAATGAATAACTGAAAGAATAAAACATTCATAACACTTCAAGCACATAGATTTGGTGACCCAGAAACCTTCCAAATAGAAAGTAAAACTAGGGTGGGGATGATACCCACAAAACTTCAATACTGCAGTATAAAGTTTGCCGGTTAAGGCTTACAATGATCACTTCTGATGATTTGCCCTATTAGGAGCAATAAGGACTGCTAGGTCCACCTTGTTAGAGGATTTACAAATATACAATGAAGTATGCACTCGGTTAAGAGATTTTACAAAAGACTGTTAGGTCTACCTTGTTAAAGGATTTGGGGCTGATTCACCTATTAGGATGAAATGGTGGATCTCTTACTTGTAACTGTACTTGCTGATTGAGATTCTTTGATGTAATGATCACCTTCTGATATAGATATGTCTTTTTTGCTCCTTATACTATTGTAGCCCTTTGTAATTTGCTTATCTCTACCTTTCTTGTATCTTTGCATATATTTCTCTCATTTTTGTACTTCCTTTTTTTTATCATTTATATATCAATCCAAAACAATTACAAAATAATTACAAAGTCATCTCTTAAACAAGAAAACACAAATGTTACTAAGTCAGCCCAAATATAGTGACTCGGTTACTACAAACTAACTCGGTGACTTTCTGATACACAGTGTCCACTACATTACTTGACATCATCATCCTCTCAGTAGAAGTGGAGACTCGGTCCATACTAATCACTCGATCATAGTTTCAAACTTGGTGTATACTAGAGACTCAGTAGATATAGTGTCACTTGGTAAACACTGCTCGGTTTTCTCGGTAAACATTGTCCTGTTTGCTCGGTAAACACTATCTTGTCTGCTCGGTAAACACTGTCCTGTCTGCTCGGTAAAAACTATCCTATCTGCTTGGTAAACACTGTCCTAAATAAGTGTTGTCACTAATGAAAAACATACTTAATGCCAACAATCTCCCCCTTTGGCATTAGTGACAAAAACACTTATTGCCCAAAACTTATATGCAAAAATCATGCTGAATCTTTTTTTTTTTTTAACTTTTCAAAAAATTTATCTTTGTCATACTATTGTATATACATTTCATGACTCCCCCATATAGTATACACATATACAAATATCTTATTTCACCTCATACTCATATTTCTCACCTATACTTTCTCTCCTTTCATATCTCACATATCTTATATACTTTCTCCCCCTTTTTGACAATAATGCCAAAGATGTATATACAAATATTTTACATGGAGATGCCAAAATGTGAAAGAAAATTAGAATGTACCTTACTAATCAGTGCTAGAGTTCTGTCCCAATTCTCTTGCAGAATCTTGCATGTATGGAGTGCAACTTGGACTTCCGTGGAGAGTTCAATCATATGATCTACAATAGAAAACTGATTGTCATGGATCAATGTTTTTGAGTGTGCAATATGTTTCTACATTATATCCATGATGGGAAGGATCATATTCTGAATATCTAATAGTGTTGTCCTGATCCTTGCATCTTCTCTCAATAACTCTAACTACTTATCAGATAGGAGTTTGATTGTTGTATGATGTGCAGAGCTTGAACTAGGTTCAAGTTGCAACTTTTGTGCACTGACCTTCATATCCCCATCAATCTTATTTAATTTGTCCTTAATCTCCTTTGAGAACTCAACAACATTACATACCTTGATAGAAAGTGATGTTACCTTGGAATAGGAGGACTCAATGTTAGTCAAAAATGAATATAGCTCTGCCTGATTAATAGCTATTTTCTAAGTAATGTGCTCAAGCACTCTATTTTCAAACTTCTTCTCAGCCTTCTCAAGCAACTTATCTGATCCAGAAGAATCCTCATTGAATTTGTTAACTGCTTCTGCCAACTGCAACAAAATGTGTTGAGAGGAATCAACCTAAACACCTATAGCCTCTATCAAAATATTCTTTGTCTCATCAATATTTACCTCATAAGGAAGAGGTTTCACCCATACAATCCTAGGCCTTACTGCCTGAATATATACTCTATCACAATCAACCATGAAACAAACATCATCTTTATAATCTTCCACCAACTTTTGTGGAATCCAAAATTTGTTATTCATCTTTTCTTTAAAAGATTCAAAATAGTTATCCATTATGCTTACAAAATTCTCACCCATTTTTGCAATGTACTCATTTATCTGATAAAGAACAGGCACATCCTTTCTCCATACTACTGTTCCTTTTGATGGGAAAAAATTTTGAACATAGAAAAATAAACAAACCAACAGCAAGCCAAACTTACATGGATTGTTCTTTGAGGTTTGAATGCTCTCCATATTCTTGTTGAACTGATTCAACAACAAACCTGCTAGGTCAAAAGATAGATTGTTCTTCACAATTTTGTAGCTAGGTTGACTACTTCACATGAAACACTATTCTGCCGACTTGAACTGTATATCTTGTGAGCTATGACATATGTGCCAAATTTTAGTTCTACATCGGTAATAATACCTATTCTCATACCTCTACCATCCTAGTCAGCTAGGGTTTTCTTTTCCAGCTCTACCCGACCTAGGGTTTTAGTAGATTTAGTTTTGTCAAGCATGGAAAGACTAGTGATTCGGTGAATCATCTTCTTGGTTATCTCTACTGGTTGCTCTAGTCAAATTTTTCCTTCATGTACTCTTCTTAGGATGTATCTTATCCGTTTTATCTAGAAACTCTAAGGCAAGTGGGTGATGTGAACTAAACCCTTATCTTCCAAATGTTTATGTTCCAGTTTTAGAACACCATCAACACACAGTTTATCATGAAAAAAATCTATCTCTAGGGTTCCAAGTTCTTGAATTGTACAGTTAAAATGACTTTGAATGTCGTTTACAAGAAGTACCTTAGGAGGAATCTATGATTGAGCTCCATTTGGGTCTAGGGTTTTTGCAATCATGGGCACAAGTTTGAAATTTGGCGCTTTCCATTCTCCTTAAACTAACATTTCTAAACCTTTCTTCACTTTAGTGCTCGATGATGCCATGGTAGCTCGGCAGACAAAGAAATTCTTTGAAAAATTTTCTCTGAATTGCTTGATCACACTAGGAAATTTCTTTGCTCGATATGTTGATATTCGTGGTGAAGAATGAACTCGATTTCATGCTTTTTGTTAAAATTTTGTCATTAATGCTCCATAGGAATTAGGGTATTGAACTCGATAGACTGTCATCCACTATGCATTAATTTCTCATTGAAGATTCCTCAACTCGGTGAACATACAAATTCATACTGCTCTGACCTTACTCGGTAACCATATGAAATTAGGTTACTCCTAACCTTGCTCGGTTGTAACTGATACTGACCTTCTTGCGATCCTTCTATATCTTGCATACTGATTGGATCTTTCTTTCCTTCAATTGAGGAACTGTTTGGAATTTTTCTATGAAGATATAGTTCTAGTGCTTCCTTGAAGTCTTAATTGGAATTGATAGAGCCACCCTCTTCATGAGTGACTACATTACTAGAACTAGTTTGCTCAATAGATTTAAGAATCCATTGTTGTCTCATCTGCTTCCTGATGCTATCTACTTTTGCTTTCTTTTCATCTTCAACTTTGCCTAAATTCATGCAATTTTTAACTATATGACCAAGCTTAGTGCATTTATAACATCTTATGGTAGTATCCCTTTTTCTCAAGTGATGCCTTACATAATTTTTGCCAATGTGTCCATATTCACCATAGTAATGACATCTACACCAAGTGTTGTAATCCCAACCAAATATTGCTTTCACAATTTGTTCTGCTGGATTGAGTGTTTTAGATCTACATTCTGATGTCTTGTGACCTTGTTTGTTACATATGTGACATTTGCCTTTAAATCTTGGTTTCTCCTTGCATTCATTTGCTTTATGACCATGCTGATTGCAATTGTAGCATTTTCCATTAAATTTTTCTTTTCCATTATTCCAACATTTGTTTGAAGTATGACCAACTTTGCCACAATGATTACAAGTAGGTTTCTGATTCTTTTGAGTACCTTGTTTGGAGGATTCACCTTCTTTGTGTCCAAGTCCTACTTTTCCTTTTTTCCTATAAAGGTTTTGTTCATACAGCTGATTCATATCTTCTTGAGATTTCAACTTTCTCTCATTGATTTTCCTTTTAGTGTTTAGGTCATTCACCAATCTTAAACTGATTTGCTTTTCAGATCCCAGCTCCTCTCTTATATTTTCATTTTATGATCTCAGAGTCAAGATTTCTTCATTTGTATTAGAGATCTGATCAATAAGGTTTTCTAGCTGAAGAGTTTGATTCTAGATTTCATTGTTCTTTTCATCTGTTTCATTTTTCATCTTGTTTCTTTGTTCCAAGATTTTACAAAATCTTGTTGACTGAATTTCCTGTTCTCTTTTCAATTTTCTTACTTCTTCATGCGATCTTTTCTAGAAGTTCTTTAACTGCATTGCTTGCTTGATCAGAGCTTCTTAAAGTGAAAAAGTCTTCAATCTTTTCTTCAACATACTAGTGGTCATTCATCTAATTTGCAAGTTCCTTCCTTCTTTTTAGGGATTGGGAAAGATTCTCTTTTGCTTCCTTGAGTTGAGCTATGGCCATTTCTAGATCTAGATTTTCATTCTCAATTACTTTGTTAAGTCTAAATATCTCCATTGTCCTGGATCTTTACTCAACCTGTCAAACTTTATCCTGAGAACCACAAAGCTCTGATACCAATTGTTGGAAATATTCAAGACTATCCAAGTTACTGAGAGGGGAGGGGTGAATCAATAACTTCAAAAACTTTTAACAAATTTAGATCTTAACTATATTCCAAATAACATTTATATCAACAAGCTAACTGCATGCATGAATAATTGAAAGAATAAAACATTCATAACACTTTGAAAACATAGATTTGGTGACCTAGAAACCTTCCAAATAGAAAGTAAAACTGGGGTGGGGATGATACCCACAAAACTTCAATACTGTAGTATAAAGTTTGTCGGTTAAGGCTTATAATGATCACTTCTAATGATCTTCCCTATTAGGAGAAATAAGGACTACTAGGTCCACCTTGTTAGAGGATTTACAAACATACAATGAAGTATGCACTTGGTTAAGATATTTTACAAAAGACTGTTAGGTCTACCCTGTTAAAGGATTTGGGGCTGATTCACCTGTTAGGAAAAAACAGTAGATCTCTTACTTGCAACTGTACTTACTGATTGAGATTCTTTGATGTACTGATCACCTTCTATGATAGATATGTCTCTACTACTCCTTATACTATTGTAGCCCTTTGTAATTCGCTTATCTCTACCTTTCTTGTATCTTCACATATATTTCTCTCATTTTTGTACTTCATTTTTTTATCATTTATATATCAATCCAAAATAATTACAAAATAATTGCAAAGTCAGCTCTTAAACAAGAAAACACAAATATTACTGAGTCGGCCCAAATATAGTGACTCAGTTACTGCAAACTAACTTGGTGACTTTTTGATACACGTTGTCCACTACGTTACTTGACATCATCATGCTCTTGGTAGAAGTGGAGACTCAGTCCATACTAATCACTCGGTCATAGTTTTGAACTCAGTGTATACTAGAGACTCGGTAGATATAGTGTCACTTGGTAAACACTGCTCAGTCTACTTGGTAAACACTATCCTTTTTTCTCGGTAAACACTATCCTATTTGCTCGGTAAACATTGTCCTGTCTACTTGGTAAACACTGTCATGTCTGCTCGGTAAACATTGTCTTGTCTACTTTGTAAACACTATCCTGAATAAGTGTTGTCACTAATGACAAAGATACTTAATGCCAATAGTTTTTCCTTGTTGTAATATGTAAGGAATGTGAGCATGGTATGGTTGAATGTGAATGTATGCATGAAGTGAAGAAGAGAGCCAATGAAGTTGTGAAAGTGAAATTGTGAAGGAAGACATGTGAAGTACAAAGATCTGAAATTGAGATCTGGTGTAGTAGTGAGTGTAGTTTGGCATAGTGAGGAGGTAATATATTTGATATTATTTTTCTGAATAATCTTAAGGTCATTTGGATAGTGTGTTCAGTGATCTTGCCTTTGAAGCTATTTGGGCAGTGGGTCCTTCTATCTTCCATAACTCCTAATAGGGTTAGAATGTTTTAACAGGGATTCAAAATCTCCTAACAGGGATTCATATGTACTAAATGTATTTCATAAGACTCCTAAGAGAGTCCATCCTTTCACAAGGAATATTCATATTAGTGCATCTTTTGTGGGCATCATTCCCACCGGGGTTTACTCTTTGATCAAGAGGTTCCCTAGTCAACATATCTTGTGTTATTGTGTCATTGTGTATGAATATCTTTCTATGGTTGGTAATTATATTGCTTACATGGTCAAATGTTGTTGAAGTTGATAAAAGTTATAATTATCTGATAACTAATTCACCCCCCCCCCCTCTCAGTTATCTTGGTGGACTTTACTTTCTAACAACTGGTATCAGAGCAGCAGGTCCTTGAAAGAAAAGTTTAACAACTTAAGAAGATCCATGGTGAATTTTAGGAAAGAAATCCCTAAGTTTGATGGAGTAAATTTTGACAGTTGGAAAGAGAAGATGAAGACACATTTACTATGTTTAGGACCAGGTTATTGGTTGATTACAAAGAATGATAACACTATCATTGAAGAAGACAGTCTTGAGACATGTTCTAATGATGAGAGAGATCTATTCATGTGTAACATACTTGCAAGAGAAGCACTTTTGATAGAAATTCCAGAGAATGAATACAGTCAGGTAAAATATTTGAAGAAATCTTATGAAATTTGGAAAGCTTTACACTCTACTTTACAAGGTGATGAACATGCAAAGAAAGCTAGATTAAATAATTGGATATGTACATTTGAGGATATTAGAATGATGGAAGATGAATCTGTTAGAAGCTATATTGGTAGAATGTCAGAAATTGTTGCAGGGATAAAAGATTGTGGAGGAAAAAAGACAAAGAATGAAGTGATATGGAAAATTCTGAGGACATCGACTCCTGTATTTAAGCAAACAACATAGATGATTGAACAAGTTATACCTTGTACTAAAAACTTTACAAGAGAGACTCTTCTTGGAAGAATGGAAGTAGCAGAAATGAACCTGAGGCTATCAGGGGACTTACCTAGAATGGAGATAGCATTCAGTGCTCTTTGTGTTCATCCTACTTTGTCAAGAAGTACTAGTGTGAGTGGAGATTATTCCAAAAGCAGATCTAGAAATGAAGAAGACAAGAAGATTGAAGAAGGTATTGTCTTTCTTGTGAAAAGAGAACCACATAGTAAGAAAATTTTTAAATGTTGGACTTGTCAAGCATATGCTCATTTTGCATCTAAATGTCCTAAGAGAGTTAAAAAGTACAAAAATAATTTCAAGCCTAGAAGATCTAAGGAATGTTATTATGCTAATGATGAAGATCTTGAAGCTAGTATTCAAAGAACTCTAAGTGAAAGTGATACTGAAAATAATGATGAAATAGGATTTGTAGCAATTAAAGAAGAGATTCCCCAATTTGATGTTAAGGAAGAAAAAGCCCTCATTTCCCAAGTTGAAAAGAAAGCTGACTGGATTATAGATAGTGGTTGTTCACATCATATGACTAGAGATATGAAAAAGTTCATAAAGTTTAACAATTATGATGGAGGATTTGTTAGAGTTGGTAACAATGCACCTTGTTTGATTAAAGGTATAGGATCTATTACTCTTGATGGAAAGACTAATACTGATGATGTTTACTTTGTTGATGGATTGAAACATAATCTTTTGAGTGTTGGAAAATTAGTTGATAAGGGATATCAAGTTTGGTTTACTAAGAAAACTTGCGTGATAAAGGATAAAGATGGAAATCTGATTAGAACTGGATCTAGAACCAGAGGTAATGTATTTCAGTTGAATCCTACTAAGATGACATGTTTGATTACTAAGATTGATGACAGTTGGTTATGGCATAGAAGGTTTTGTCATATAAACTTTGATAACATTGTGAAAGTGAGTACTACACTTACAGTAAAGGATTTTCCTAAAATTATGAAGCCTACTAACATGATTTGCAAAGAATGTGTGATGGCTAAGTAGAAGATAAGTTCATTTCCTAGTAAGAAGTTCACATCGGTAGAGAAGTTGGAGATTTTTCATACAGACTTAAGCGTTCCTACTAGGACTAGAGGATTTTATGGAGAAAGGTATTTTATGATTCTTGTTGGTGATTTTACAAGAATGATGTGGATTGCATTTCTGAAAGAAAAATCTAAAGCATTTGATAAGTTTAAGATCATTAAGAATAAAGTTGAGAATGAATCTGGAATGAAGATTAAATGTTTGAGATCTGATAGAGGTGGTGAATTTACTTCTAGAGAGTTTAACACTTTTTGTGAAGTGAATGGTATTAAGAGATAGTTTTCAACCCCTAGAACACCTGAACAAAATGGTATTGCAGAAAGAAGAAACATATCAATGACTGAAGGAGCAAGAGCTATGTTATTTGAGAATGCTTTGGCAAAGATATTCTGGAGAGAAGCAGTGATTACAATAGTATATACAATAAACAAATTATAAATCAGAGCAGACACAGACAAGACACCTTATGAATTATGGCTTCGACATGCACCTTTAGTTAAGTATTTTAGAATTTTTGGAAGCAAATGTTATATAAAGAGAGATGATGATATTGGAAAGTTTGATCCTAGAAGTGATGAAGGTATTTTTCTTGGATATTCTTTGAAAAGAAAAGCATATAGATGTTACAATAAGAGAAATAAAACTATTTTTGAGAGCACAAATGTTAAAGTTGATGAGAAGTTCAAAATTTAGGAAAGAATGCTTGATTATGAATCTGATGAAGAAGCTCATCCTAAGCCTAACACTGAAACTACTAAGTTATTCTATGAAACTGACAGTGAATTGTTGAATGAGAGTCATGTTGAAGAAACCAGAGAGGAATCTAGAGAAGAATCTATAGTTGAAGCAAGATCTGAGACTATGACACCAAAAAGGTATCTATCAAGACATCATCCTATTGAACAAGTTATTGGAAGTTTGGATAGAGGAGTTCTGACTCAGAATAAGGTACATTTATGTTTGATTTCTCAAATTGAACATAAATCTACTAGTGAAGCTTGTGAAGATGAACATTGGATTAATGCTATGAGAGAAGAACTAGAACAAATTGAAAAGAACAAGACATGGGAATTGGTCCCTAGACCTAAAGACAAGAATGTGATTGGAACTAAATGGGTATTCAGAAACAAGATGAATGAACAGGGAGAAGTAGTAAGAAATAAAGCAAGATTGGTATGTAAGGGATACTCGCAGTAAGAAGGAATTGACTATGAAGACACTTTTGCACCAGTAGCAAGAATTGAAGCAGTAAGAATGTAGTGATGTTGTTGGTTGCATCCGTCCAGTGGTATATGAACCCTATCTTTCTTCGTGACTAGATGTTGGTACTTCCTCTATGGGGGAGTATGTGTATTTGAGCTGAGTCATGAGGACTCTTGTGAATGTATTTTCTGAACAATGTCTTTTGACATTGAGTTTTTGTTGACATAGTGATGAAATTTCTATCATTGATGTCAATGGGGGAGAAGTATACATGAAAACCACTTGTACCATCTGTTGGAGAGAACTGCATAGGAAAAGGAAGCAAGATTTTATTGATGACTTGAAAATGTTTGTCAGAGCAGCAGTGTTGCAGTATTGAATTTTTGGAACATTGGATGTTTTTCATCTATGTTGCCATCAATGCCAATGGGGGAGATTGTTAGGAATGAATGCTAAATGTTTGGTAGTCATTCTGTAGTAGTTGTTATTGCATTCATGACTATGATTGTCATTGATGTCAACACAGTGATCTTTTGGGGAATCGTAGAGAAGCTGACAGTGTTTTGATTAGCACACATGGGATATTCCAGTTGGAGCTATGCATTGTTGAGGTTATATTCTTTGATATGTTATACGTATATGGTTAAGAGTGTAGCTAGTAATTCATTTATTCATGGAAGTTATGAGCATTTTGGTGGAAGCAGTATTTAGGTTGTGTTCCTGAGTAGCGGTTTGTGAAATCAGATGATATCTCCTAATTGGGATGGAATCTAGTTTTGCACAGTTAAAGGAAAGTTTGAGACACATTGATAATGATGTGGTTGATAGTGAAAAATTTGAGGTCACACGAGTGAAGAGTTATTGTATTTGGAAGCCGATAGTTTTTGTGTAATTTTTATGTAGCGTGTGGAAACTTTTATTTTGTAATTGTGTGCTGACTCATTTATAATTATTTTCATGTGGTATAAAGAAAGGAATATTTTTCCTTGTTGTAATATGTAAGGAATGTGAGCATGGTATGGTTGAATATGAATGTATGCATGAAGTGAAGAAGAGAGCCAATGAAGTTGTGAAAGCGAAATTGTGAAGGAAGACATGCGAAGTACAAAGATCTGAAATTGAGATCTGGTGTAGTAGTGAGTGTGGTTTGGCATAGTGAGGAGGTAACATATTTGATATTATTCTACTAAATAATCTTAAGGTCATTTGGACAGTGTGTTCAGTGATCTTGCCTTTGAAGCTATTTGGGCAGTCGGTCCTTCTATCTTCCATAACTCGTAATAGGGTTAGAATCTTTTAACAAGGATTCAAAATCTCCTAATAGGGATTCATATGTACTGAATGTATTTCATAAGACTCCTAACAAAGTCCATCCTTTCACAAGGAATATTAATGTTAGTGCATCTTTTGTGGGCATCATTCCACCGAGGTTTACTCTTTGATCAAGAGGTTCCCTAGTCAACATATCTTGTGTTATTGTGTCATTATGTATGAATATCTTTCTATGGTTGGTAATTATATTGCTTACATGGTTAAATGTTGTTGAAGTTGATAAAAGTTATAATTATCTGATAACTGATTCACCCGCCCCCCCCCTCTCAGTTATCTTAGTTGACTTTACTTTCTAACAAGAAATAGTTGTAGCAAAAGAATAGCTTCAGATATCCAATCATCAACATCAAGAAAAAGTTGCCAACAAATGAAGGAATGATGACAGAGGGAAAAGATTCATCAATGGAAGCCAAACCCTAGCATTGGTGGCCCTTCTTTCTTTTTCCAGTAGTAGAGCTAAATTTTCAAAATGGCCAAGTCACAATGAATTAAACTTTAGGTTTAGGGTATCTCCTATACCCTAAACTTTCGAATACTTTTTTTAAATTTTTTTACATGGGAAATTCCATGTTGACAAAAGCCCATGAGGATTTAAGCCTTATGCCTTATATTTTGTAAAATTTCCAAAGTAACCATTTAAATGACACACAAAATAAATAATAACATTTCTACAAATTTGTAGAATTTATATGTTATATTTGGTTACATCAATTGAAGTAACTAATTTAATTAATAAACATAAACTTTATTTTATGTTTATTAATTAAGTATATTTAATTACTTGATGTAAATAAATATAAAGTGTAAATTCTAAATTATAGCTATGGTATTATTTGTTTCATTTTTTATTTATTATTTTTCAAAAATTTAATACTAGTAATGGTATCTTATAAAACATTTACTAAGATATTAAATTATAACTCAAAGAAGGAGTGGTGTGTTGACTTGAAGATCATGATGGAGATGTGGTAGTCTTTAGTGCCAAATTGGGAGACTTTGAGTTAGGATTGATGAGTTGTTTGTTGGGTGGAGCAAGTTAAGGAGGGGTTTTAGGAGCTTTTTGAGTACTTTTAGGGGTTGGTGGAGCATCTTTGGGAGCTTTTTTGGAAGATGAAGTCATGAAGGGACTTTTTCTTCATAGGGGAGTTATTTTTGGAGCTTCTAGAGTCCTATTTTAGAGGGATTTTGATTCCATCCGAGTTTGATCTTGGAAAATCAGCTCCACATTTCAAGGATCATGTTTTGGGCTCTAGCTGCTATATACAACTCTTTCAAATTGTATGGGGGTTCAATTTTAGAGGAAGTCAAGGCTATTGTGATAGCTCTGTATCCTTTGCATGCTCATTCTCTGGATTGTATCATTGGACTTGATGTTCTTTGGCCTTTGAAGGCATAATACAACTAATTTTGATGTACTTTGGGACTCATTTCTATGTGCAAAATTGGTGATTGATGTTTATTTTTTGTGTTTTTACCAAAAACCTTTAAATTTATGTTTCATTTCTACATGTATTTGAGTTAGTGAAATTGTTATGCATAGGTCATAAGTTGTACAACTTATTGGAAATGTATTGATTGTGATTTATATCCTTTTGATATTATTCATCAAGTCCTTCTGAAACATTTTTATGCAGAGATTTTCATCAAAGTTGTGTCTTACAGTTGGTTATATTCTCATCATTGTGTTACTAAAGTATCAAATCCTCCATCTTGTTTGGTGCATCACCTTTTATGTTCAAGTAATCTTCTTTTTTAGTACTTCCTATCCCTTTCCCTCATAAGTTTATAGTTTTCAGTAGTTAGGTGAAGTATCAAGTTACATTCCATAGGAGCTAGCCTAGAACCTGAAGGTTCAATCACCTTCATAGTTTACCCACAAGCTAGTGATTGTTCCCATGTTCTCCATAATTTCTAAGTGTTTAGATGCTTAGTTTTAGGGTGCAAATTTTGGAGTTAACATATATCATACATCCTATCATCTCAAAATGAAATATACCAATGGACAAATGACCATAAATAAGGCCAACTAATAAATTATTTACAACCACTTTCACACCTATTGGATATAGATAGTCCACATCTGATTCATCCCATTGCAACCAAATAGGTGATCAACCCATACAATTGCATAACTTGTAGGTTAAATACTAAACATACAAACTCATCGTTGTATTAGTAAATTGTAATTGGGATATCAAAGAGAATAATATTGTACAACATATGTCTCAAACACCAAATCAATGCCCAATCTAATCTACTAAACATATCCACAATCATGTACCATAGTGAAGGAATAAATACACATCAAGGAGATAAGGAACAATCTCCTAGTATCAAACCAAATCACCATAATTATCATATCACATCAATACAAAACATGTACCTACATAACCAAGATACCATAATCATTACCATCATTACACCTTGACTCAACTATCATGCACATGAGACTCCAA
The DNA here is from genome assembly GCA_027943335.1 of Chamaecyparis obtusa. Taxonomy (NCBI): domain Eukaryota; kingdom Viridiplantae; phylum Streptophyta; class Pinopsida; order Cupressales; family Cupressaceae; genus Chamaecyparis; species Chamaecyparis obtusa. The sequence goes on from BSBK01006415.1 coordinate 229,507, forward strand.
GTCCCAAATTATGTCCAACTATTTCCTCATACTAGAGACAACCTATTTACCCATCATCATGAACGATCAAACTCATAAAACTCTTGTAACCCTATATCAAGATGCAAAAAATCTAATAATTAGTTGGAGTATAACAAATATCTCATATAAACATGCACTCCCTCAAGGTATCATCCCTTGAATCATCAAGATGTGATTACACCACACCCAAAATCTCTAGTACCAACAAGTGAGAAAACATATACACAAGTCTCCATACTCATCAAACCAATCTAATAATAGCACCAAATTAAAGTAAATTGAACATACTCTCCAATGCATATTTGAAATAAAAACTCTAATTATGTATGCAAAAAGATATGACCAAAAATGTATACAAGGATAACATGTCTTACATGCTCAAAAACATGTCAAAACTACAAAATTACTAAACAAAACTTGCACCAAACTAAAGTGCTCAGAACTAGGTTTCCAATCAAGATGTGATTACACCACACCCAAAATCTCTGGTACCAACAAGTGAGAAAAAATGTACACAAGTCTCCATACACATCAAACCAATCTAATAATAGCACAAAATTAAAGTACATTGAACATAGTCTCCAACACATATTTGAAATAAAAAATCTAATTATGTATGCAAAAGATATGATAAAAAATGTATACAAGGATAACATGTCTTACATGCTCAAAAACATGTCAAAAATACAAAATTACTAAACAAAACTTGTACCAAACTAAAGTGCTAAGAACTAGGTTTCCAATGAGTATAAAACATCTAAAATCATACATCATGTGAATAAGTTATTTCCCTTGGAAGAGAAACAACCTCTTAAGCTATGTGCAAGCCAATTGATAAACATGGAATTATAAAAGTTTTACAATTTTCCTTAGTCTCCATTTTTCAAAATTTTAATGAAAAGAGGGTGTTAGAATAACTAAGAGGGGGGGTGAATTAGTTAGATCAGTTATCTTATAGTCCCAAATACAAAGATGTACCTTATCAAACAATTCCAACAAATTATGCAACTCGGTAACATAAAATATTAATTTGTTTATTCACTTTACCAATTACTAGTTAATAGCTAATTGTGACTACCGACCAAATCAAGTATGCAGTATGTAAAGTGTGATAGAAAAATAATCATCACAAATAACACATAACAGAATGATTTAACATGGAAACCCTATTGAGGGAAAAACCACATGGGACCTGTAACCCAAAATAATTCACTCTTCTGAAGTGAGCTAGGTGAAGAGCCAACCCCGTTAAAGGTTACAAACACACTGTTAGGTGTGACCTTGTTAGAGGATTTAAGACTAACAGTTAAATTTTTACCAGAATTCACTATGAGGTTAATAAGATAACAATGTACATTCTTTGAATGACATAAGGTAGAATATAAGACTCTTAAGTCCACTCAGTTAAGAGATTTTCTGAATCAATGGTTAAACTGATACAGTATGATTTGATTCAAATACAATTCAATTGCAAATATTTAGATCTATGGTAAGCCCATACAAATCCTCTAATCAATAATCAAATTCACTTCTTCAATATTCAACTTATTGTCCCTTGGTAAATAGTTCTCTGATGCTCAGTTAACTCTGTAGTTCTATTCTTTCACTAACCAGTCTGATCAGGCATGCATGAATAGTATTCACTGATATCTCTGTAGTCTTCTTCCTCCAGCATAGTTTCAACAATGAAACTCATATCTCTTATATAGACAAGTAAGCTATTTTCATTTCAGCCATTAGATTTAGGTGCTTAATCTCCTTCATCCATTATGCCTCTTAAACCTTTCTCAGTAGATGTGTCATTAACTTGTTTCAATCTCATCCTTTAGATCTTCTCCAAATTATGTCAGCCATGGATCTCATAACAAACTTCATCTTTAACCTCAAAATCATAACAATATCCATCTCATCAAATTCACTCGGTTGTTCTTAACATTTAATATTTTCATCCATCATCGGTTAATATAGAAATGTGTCAATGATAACTAGGTAAACTAGCTTGGTTGATACTATCAGTTGGTATACACTGCACTAGCTTGGTGTATATTCAATCATCGACCACATTGTCTTGTTCAATTTCAGTTCTCTTCTTCATAATAGATTAATGCAACATAATAAAATCAATAGTATGAAGCCATAGACTCATCAATAAGTTACCCAATGTTTTCCTTATCCTTATCTGTCATATCCATCTTTTTCTCATGTAGATATCTCAGTTCTTTATCTTTTCTTGATCCAATAGATGTTTAGATGTTTTTAACTAACAAGATAATTACTGTCAAGACTAGTTGACATCAATGACAACATATTGACTGATTTAATCATCTTACATATCAATTCAGTACTCGATGATCTCTAATCACTGTTTCTTCAGTTCATTCATATATTCAATCAATTGAAGCTCATCAATCTCTCCCTTTGGCATTGATGGCAACACAAGCAATATGAAAATATGCCATGCACATACCAAACATGTATTCTACAACTATGTAATAAAATTTTGTAGCTCGGTAAGCTCAAATTTAATATGTTTAATCACTACAAAACATAAAAGCATTATAAGTACAGACTCTCCCTACAAATTTGATCTTTTCAACTCTTTGATTCTTTTTGTGTCTCTCCCTTTCTCTATGTTCTTAGTAACTGATTTTCCATATTCATTCTCTCTCTTTTCATATTCATTTTCTCTCCCTTTGACAACAATGCCAAAGAAAACATACAAACAGCTCTGTAGCAGCCAATATTTATGTTGTTCTATTCATATCATGTACCTTTAGTGTTCATATAAACAAATTTTTGTTCCATCTTCTACAATCTTTCACAACCTTAGACATAATCCAAAGTGTGAACTATGTGCATCAACATGAATGATCTTTAGATAAGTGTAGGTTTATGCAACCTCCTGATCACCTCAGTGACCAATAGATAGGGGATGGACCCCAAGTCTATTTCTCAAGTATTCAAATATATCCTTCTATAAAGGTTTAGTAAAGATATCAACAAGTTGTTCCTTAGATGTTACAAATTCCAGTTGTACTTGCTTCTCTTGAGCTTGTTCTCTTAAGTAGTGATACTTAATAGATATATGCTTTGTCTTTGAATGCATCATAGGATTCTTTGAAATGTTTATAACACTGGTGTTGTCACAATATATAATCACCGAGTTAGTGATTACCTCATTCATTCCTTCCAACACTTGTCTGATCCAAGCTATATTTGAACAATTTGCAGTAGCAACAACATGCTCTGCTTCAGCAGTGGACTAAGAAATGCATGCTTGTTTCTTGCTAATCCAAGTCACAAGCCTTTCCCCTAAAAAGAATGCTCCACTAGTTGTTCTCTTCTGGTCATCTATTTTTCTAGCCCAATCTACATCAGTGTAAACCTTAAGCTAAAATTTTCCTTTCAATGTGTACCATAATCCATAGTCCTCTATTTTCTTCAAGTATCTCAAGATTCTCTTTACACCAACCATATGTGAATCTTTAGGATTGGTAGAAAATATTGCCACAATCCCCACTACATGTGCTATATCAAGCCTACTATGTACAACATACATTAGTTTACCAATCATAGATCGGTACAGAGTCTGATTTACCTTTGTATATTCATCATCTTTTGTTAATTTGCAGCCAGTCACCATCAGTGTTCCCACAAGTTTATCATCTTCCATGCCAAAAAATTTTAGTACTTCTTTAATGTATTTTAATTGTTTGATGAAAATCCCATCTTTCTATTGTATATTCTGCAAACCTAAAAAATAATTTAATCTCTCCAAACATAGACATTTCAAATTCTTTCCTCATTTCATTAGCAAAAGATTTACAAATCTGATCTTGTCCACCAAAGATTATATCATCAACAAATATTGCAGAAATCAAAATGTTATCATCAGAATCTCCTTTCATATACATATTACCATTTTCATTAGTTCTCACAAAGCTAATACTTATAAGATAAGCATGCAAACTTTCATATCATGCCCTCGATGCTTGCTTCAGTCCATATAAAGCTTTGTGCATTCTACATACCATGTCTCTCTGATTCAGATCAACAAACCCTTCAAGTTGTTCTATGTAGACCTCCTCCTCAAGAATTCCATTTAGAAATACTAATTTCACATCCATTTGATATACCTTAAATCCCTTATGTGTAGCATAGGCAAGTAGTATTCAGACTCCTTCCAATCTAGCAAGAGGTGCAAAGGTTTCACCATAATCAATACCTTCTTCTTGTGCATATCCCTTGCAAAAAAGTCTTGCCTTATTCCTTGTAACTTCTCCATTCTCATTCAACTTATTCTTGAAAATCCACTTAGTACCGATAACATTTTTATCTTTTGGTCTAGGCACTAAGGTCCATGTCTTATTCTTTTCAATTTTTTCAATCTCCTCATTCATATCATTTATCCATTCCTCATTTTCAAGTGCATCCCTAACACTCTTCAGTTCAAACTCACAAACTAAGCATGTGTTTTGTGTCAAATTACTTCTTTTCAGCATGCTATCTTGCTTGTCTCCAATGATTTGGTTCTCAGGATGATGTCTTCTAACAAATCTTTCTAGCACTTGATCTCTCCTCTACTCATCATTCTGTTCAGGTACAGTTTCTTGCTCGGTAGCTTCTTCCTGATTCTTGGTGTCCATTTGCTGATTGTTGGTAGCATTTTCTTGATACTCGATAGACTTAGCCTACAACTTCAGTAGATACTCTAGATCCTCAACATAAGACAACCTACCATAGTCTTCGGGCTCCTTCATGCTTTCTACACCATTCTTGTCAGCAAACTCATCAACTTTTACATAAGCACTTTCTATCATCTTGTTAGTAACTTTGTTTAGACATTTTTAAGCTTTACTTTTAGTAGAATATCCTAAGAATATTCCTTCATCACCTTTAGAGTCAAATTTTCCATTCCTATCATCTTTCAAAATATAACACTTGCTACCAAATTTTTTGAAATAAATTACACTCGGTGTGTATCCAAATCATAACTCATAGGCTGTCTTGTTTGTGTCTTTCTTTAGTTGAACTTAGTTCAAGACATATACTATCATGCTCACTGCCTCTCTCTAGTACATTTGTGCTACATTTTTCTCAGTCATAAGTGTTCTAGCACAATAAACAATAGACATGTTTCTCCCTTTAGCAATTCCATTATGTTGTGGTGTTCTAGGTGTAGAAACTTGTCTTTTTACACCATGCTCATTACAAAAGTTAGTGAATTCATCATAAATAATCTCACCTCCTCTATCATAACTTAAGCATTTCAATTCTTTTATGGTTTCTTTTTCTACTTTAGCCTTATACCATTTAAAGAGTTTGAATGCCTCAGATTTTTCTTTTAAGAACATATCTGTCGTCAATCTAGTATAATCATCAACAAACAGAATAAAGTATTTGTCTCCATAGTAGCTTTGAGTTCTCATGGGACTACATAAGTCAATGTGAACCAACTCCAAAATACCTTTAGATGAGTATTCCTTACTTTTAAAACTAGATTTTGTCATCTTCCCTTTCTAACATTGATGACACATAACATGATTAGGTTTGGTTAGACTAGGCAATCCTCTAACTTTTCTCTTTTTAATGATCTTAATTATGTTATGAAAATTTACATGAAATAACCTCTTATGCCATAACTGTATGCACCCAAAAATGGTCGCCTAGACTTTGGGCCCCATTTATTTGATTTATCAATCCTGAATCATTTTGATCATTAATCAATATTTTTCAACATTATCAATTTCTTGATCAAATCTTAATTTCGATCATATATTGGATTTTTATCCTTGGGCTAACCATTTATCCTAAGTCTTTATTTGATTAAAAGGAATATTTCCTCCCCTTTTAATTAAATAAAAAGCCCCCACTTTCCTCTTATCCTAAGTTGCACAAATAAAGCATTATTCTTATTTTATAAAAAGGGAAAAAGCACTTTTTGTCTCACATGAGGCTCAAAAGTCAACACTTCACTCTCATTGGAGGATACTTGTGCACATGGATTGCTCCTCTTTCAAGCTCCACCGCTGATTAAGACTTTTTGCCTCTTAATCTCCATGGTCCATTTCACCTCATTTCTTATAAAAGGAGAGCTCTCTCCTTCATTTTATATAGATATATCCATATTTTATGTCATTGTTATGCTGCAGGTTTTGGAGCTCTTTGAAGACGTCCTTGCATCCAAGCTTTGAAGACATTGTTGTTGCATTTCATTTAGTTTGCTTTCATAGTTGCATAATCATGACATTCTTAGTATAGATTTTCTTTATGCAATAGATTAATCTCACATAGCTTAATTAGGAGGGATTGTAAGACTTGTACTTTCCTTTCATAGTTTAGTTTGCACTTTCCTTTCATAGATTAGATTTCTTTTCAAGCATTTCATTGTTATCATTTAGCTTAGCTTGCACATTCATACTAGTTGCATTTGCATTTCATTTCCATTTAGATTCTTGGAGATATTGGCATTGTTGCCCTTGTCTTCATTGTGAATCTCTCATTGTGTGGTTGACTAGCAAGGTCACTTTCTTGTAGCTCTAGCTGAGAGCAAAACTCATAGTCCCTTGCAACTCCATGCATAGAGAGCTATGAGCCGATTTGTGAGGCCTCATCCTTGAGCAACCTTGCATGTAATGGTTCATAGAAGTGCATATTTTAGTGTGTACATTTCTGGCGCCCACCGTGGGGCTGAGTAGATTAGCTTTGTCCCTTTAATTCTGCATTTTCCGTCAATATTTTCATCAATTTTTAGCTTCATTTTCAGTCTCTGGTTTTTTTCTCAGAGTATCGCGCGATACTTCTCAGAAATATCGCGTGATATATCTCTGTATAGCGGTGCGATACTTCGCGCTTGCTAGAAATATCGCCTACTTTGAAGAGAAATATCGCGCGATAGTTCACCCCTGACAGACTATCGCCCGGCCTGCCTGGAGTATATCGCTCACCAGTACTGAGGTATATCGCCTGGCATAAGGCGAAATATCGCGCGGACTGAGAAGTATCGCCTGGTGTCGGGCGAAGTATCGTGCGATACTGTGTCTGTACCTGGCAGTGACCTATTTTTGAGTTATTTTATCTATCTTGCAAGTTTCGGGTTCTTAGCTATCTTTTTGAATTTTCTGAAATTTCCAGCGTTTTCAAATCCGTGCCACTCTGGAAAACGGGTGCCCATTTTTTTTGAAATTTTGCAAATGGTATCAAAAGTTTAAGTGTGATATATTGTTGGAAAGGTCTTTTTGAGCCTAATCCAACCATGATGGTTTCATTTTCAGATTTTATCATTTGATTAGATATTTTTGCAGATTATCTAATTTTTCATGTACTAATCATTGGTAGATTTTGGATTTTGATTCTCCTAACTCTTGTTGGTCTAACAAGTTGTGGTTATAGGTGCTCTCATTACTTGAAATTTGTCAAAAGAACGCATGTCAAAGAGGGCTACTAATGGTTTTTGTAGGGCTGCCCAAGCATAAAAATAAAAAAAAATAAATTATTATTTCTTGCTTGTTTATTTACTTTCCTTTCAAGTGTGGCATTCACTAATTTTATTAGGCATCTTAATACCTTGTGAAAGGGATCTTGAGGTGGTAGGAGAAGTATGCTCTTCACCTTTAGGTGAATCAGAAAATCTTGACCCATCTTAAGGTTTTGGAAGCAAGGGGGTAATTGATCTCTTTTCTTTGTGTGTTTGGGAGAGATTTTTGAGATAGGGGAGTATGCTCTTCACCCTTGTGGTGAACCAGAAACCTTGAACCTCAAGAGTTAATCCACTTTTTTTTTAGTATAGAAATCCTTTAGCGGGCCTGCTCTTGAGCAATCAAGAGGAACGACCCAAGTGGGGACAACCTTGTCATCATTTTCCTTGGTGGCGAGTGATTCCAACTCACTATAATCTCAAGGCTATCGAGGACACAAAACCTTGGTAGACATAACACTTGTCTTCGCTTGATGTAAGTACTTGTGGGATTGTGACCATGAGGAAAACATTGAGCAAGAATGCTTAAGGTACTCTTGAGGCCGCGAGGTCCTAGTCCTTTACGAGGAGCAAGAGGGGTGTTGTGAACAGAAATCCTTATTAAGAACCATTAGATAGAAGCCACCCTTTTTTAGCCGCTTATCTTCTTAGTGCAAGGATTGATCCAAGTGGTTTACCCGGATCACCTTAAGATACTCACCATATGTGTCCCTTTGGTTGTGTCATTATGACATTTCCATGACAAAGCCAATATCTCTTGTGGGTAACCACTTGGTGTGAGGCAAGGGGGCATCAAGTTGTGGGCTAAGTTGGTAAGTATTGAGCCTTGTCTTGTAGGAAGATATTGCTTGAAGTGTCTTCGATTGTGTGATACCAGTGTAAATGTTCTTGACATACAAACAATCGGTAGCATTCATAGGGTTTTTTTTTAATTTTGATATCACAAGTGTTTGTCTTCGCAAGGTTGCTTTTGCCCTTGTTTCAAGTGTTTGGAGACATGTTTGATCCCCTACTGTTTGCAAACCTATCCAAATGCTGTTGAATTTGTGATTGAAATCAGACATTTTCACCCTCACATTCAGAAACTTGAAATTAGACTTTAAAAACTCAAAATTTTGCACAAATTGATCAAGATCAACATCAGTATCACATTAGCCAAAGAGAAAACTATCACATTAGAAGGTTTTTCTTGGTGAGAAAGTTTATCTCTAGAATTGTGAGCTACATTCTTGGGAAATTCTCGTACTCTTATTGTCCAAATAACTTTCATTTAATCTCAATTTCAATGATATTTTGGCCTAGCCCAACCTCCTGGTTCAAAAGTGCAAGGGTAGTCACCCTTTGATTTGAAGCACCTCTTTGACAGTGTTGGTAAAGCCCTTGCTTCTATGTTTTCATTTCTCTTTGGACAATAGAGAACTTTGATTATCCTAGTTTGGTGTTGACATTTTGTGAGGTCATCCTACTACCAGTCTTCCTTGGTCAGTCCAGATCTTAGATCCTAGGTGTTGTCATGTTGCTCAACATCTCAATGAATGTTATGGTATCAATTGCACAAGATGGCTCTTAGTCTTCTTCTTTCTTTTCCATTTCCCATGTTCTTCTAAAGTCTTCTACTCCCATGGGAAATTCTTCTTCTTCTTCTTCTCCTTGATTCTTTTCCTCTTATTATCTAGTCTACTTTCTTCTATTCATCTATTCATTTCTTCCATGCTTGGTTCCTCCTCTTCTATAACCATGAATCTTGACTATCTTGTTAAGGAACCTCTCTTAAGAATAGATGATCTTGAGCTCATTGACATATTCGAAAAGTGTTGTTCCTCCAAAATTCTCATGAGTGATAAATTTATAGCAAAAATAAAAGAAAAGATGATTAAATCAGATGCCTTTGCTAGAATCATAAACATGATCATATCATGATCTTCTTCTTCCAAACATTCTTCATCATCTAAATCTTCTCATTCTTCTTCACCTTCCAAGTCTTATCATGACTCTTCCAGACATCATTCTCATTCTTCATATTCTAAGTCTTATCATGATTCTTCTAAACACTATTCACATTCTTCATCTTCCAAATCTTATCATGACTCTTCTAAACATCATTCAAATTCCTCATTATCCAAGTATTCTTCTTCCACTAAGTCTTCAATTTCCTCTTCTTCACGATCTCATTCTTCTTCTACTAAGAGTCTTACTTCTCTTCAGAAGACATACCATAAAGAGCAACATGATAGTCCTTGTGATGTCTCTTCCATAAAGAGTGACACACCTACCTTTGATGACTATGATGACTATGATGACTATGATGATGGACAATGTAGCAATACTTATGGCAACTCTATTCCTAAGAGTCCTCCTCGTCGTGTGCTTAGGCTTACTAAAGGGTCATCCTATTGGATAGATTGTGATGGTGATCCATATGATTCTGATTTTGAGAGGAATTATGATATTTGTTGTGAACAATATGATACATCTACTTCTATTGAGGAAGAGAAAGCCTTTCGTGCTGATTACAAACGTAGATACTATGAGCATCTCTCCTCTAAAAACTCTCATGCTAAAAATAAAGATCTCACTCTCAAGCAAAATCATATTAATGTTGAACCTTTGTCTTGTGATGGTTCCCTTCCATCCGCCACTTCCTCCAATACCCACACACTTCCTAAAGCTTCTGAGTCATCCAAATCTTTCACAAATTCTTCATCCAACAAAGATCCTAAGACTTTCCATGCGGTTCCCTATAGTTATCCTCAAGGGCCACCTCTTAAAGATACTCAAGATAACCTTCACTTGGCTGCAAATACTTTCAATAATGTTAAACCTAAAGAGCCTAAGCCTTTATGCGCTATAATGCCTACTTCAGCTAGTCCTTCGCCATCTCTTCCAAAGTCTTCCATACAAATCCAACCTACTTCCTTGTCCTTAGAAGTGGCTCCATGTCAAGAAGACTCTAAAAATGATAAAGAAAAGAACATAAAAAAAGATCAAGATCAAGAACCTTCCATGTCATCCAATCATGTTCATGATGTCTCTCCTCCATTTCATGGTTCTTTTGATCCTTTACACCCTTCCTCATTTATTCCACCATGTCTTAAGTCTTCTCCTAAGAAAGATCAAGCTACTACTTACACCGTTGAGCTTATTGATAATCAAAATAACCTTACCACACTTGCGCTTTCCAAAAATGATGTTTCCATTAAGGTTATTAAAAATGGTGTTGTTAGTTCTGATGTTAAGCCTATTGAAAATCAAGAAAAAAATGATGCACTTATGCTATCCAAAGATCCTTGTCAAGATCAAAGTCTTCCATCTTCTTGTTCTACCACTCCATGTTCACTTCTGCTTTCTACTCTTCCTAAGTCTTCGCAAGCTTTGAACGATTCTATCAAAGAAGTTGCTCCTATTCAAGATGTTCATGATCCTATTACAAACTCTAATGCTCACTCTAAAGATGCTGATGACCTTGTCTATCATATAGGTGTTGATGAACTTAATGATTATCCTTTTGCATCTTCCACGTCCATTCTTGGACCTCCTCCACCAATACTAAGGGCTTCATGTCTTCCTTCCATCTTGGGCCCTTATGTCCCTTCACTTTCCCCTCCTAATTCTCCTAATTCATCATCTGTTTTGGGTCCTTACATCCCTCCATCTCCTATCTTTCCTCAAGATCAACATAGATACATACCCTTGAATCCTTTTTATCCACTCACCCATCTAAACCGGTCATATCCTCCTTCTTCTTCCACAAGTCCCAAGTCTTTTGGAAGTAACTTGAATGTTCCATACAAGAAAAAGAAGCAATACAAGAATCCATCAAAAAAAGAAGATCACCATGTCTTCTCTAATCGACATGGGGGCATAAAGTCAAAAGAGATATCCAAGAAGAAAACTACAAGACAAGTATGGGTTCCAAAATCCATCATTCAAGATATTCTCTCTAAGACATCAAAAGGAAATAAAAAGTCTAAGGCTATATGGATTCCAAAATCTCTCTTGAAAGAGTTTCATGTTGAACAAAAAGTGAAATTGACATTCAAGCTTCCAAAGACTTCCACTTCATCTTCTTCCAAAAACATTCTTTCATTTCATGCGCCTGAACCACAACCTCTGCTAAACATTTGCCATATTCCTTCTTGTATTCCTCCATTCACATTTGAGAATTATAACAAGCACACCAACCCTCTCTTTGAGGAGTCAGATAGCAGTAATGAACCAGAATATGGTTCACATTTGGACTAGAATATGGTTCATGTTTCCTCCATCCTCTCGTCACCCTTCAAGGTGTGTATTGACGTTGATCTTGCCTTCTTTCCAGCTATCCTTTTCACATTCCTTCCATTCATTATCCTTCCACCTTCTATCATTTTTTTCCTCATTTGCCTATTCCTCATGCCTCTTCCTTTCCCCTTCAGCATCTTTGAGCATATCATTTTGAATCATTGACATATCATGATTTATCCTTTCGAGGAGCATTACCTAAAAGCTTGCTTTCTTCCGAAAAAAGATAAAATTTAAAAAATAAAAAAAAATTCAAAAATTCAAAAAATAGCAAAAAAATTGAAAAAAAAAAAATTGAAAATGTGTCATGGTGAAAACTTGGAAACAGGCACCTTGGTAGCAAAAGTAAAGAGAAATAAATTCGTCCTATGGTGAAAACCACTCCCTTGTGGCACCTTGGATAAGTACCGTGATGAAAACCTAGCAATCAGGCATCATGCGTAGTTCTTCTACATATTTCATCCATTTCATCTTCTCTCTTTGATCTTGACAATGTTGATCTATACATGAACATTTGGCTATTTTGTGAGCTATCTTATGATGATCTTGCTTTCATTCCATTCATGTCTAGCCTTCATCTTCATTTTCCTCCATTCATTCTAGCCTTTCGCTATCCTTTTCCCCTTTCATCTTGATCTAAACAAAAAAGTAAAATGTGATGCTATGAAGCCTCTTGACATGTCTACTCCTTTGGACTGCATCCTTTCCTTCTTTTGCATTACGCTTTTGAGGCTTATCCTATGCTGGCTTTCCTTGCTTGTCCAAATGCGCTTTACATGGCAATAATTTTTTCCCTAGCCTGGGTACTCTTGAGGAGTTTGACCTTGAGGATTTCTTCCCTCCGTTCGCTTTCATTCTCCTTGTCTCCACCAGCTTGCTCATCCATCTTGTCCCTCACATTGCTAGATATTGGGACTGCACGATGTGATTTTTCTCATGAGTTTAATGCCCATTTCTGTCTGGGGGCATCCTTTGTACATATTTTATGATCCTGAAAAAATACCAAAAAAATTGATATATGATGCTAAAAAAATCCTAAAAAGCATATAAAGTCCTAAAAAAATACAAAAAAATCAAAAAATTCAAAAATCCAAAAAAAAAAGAAAAAAAGAGAAAAAATTGCAATAAATCCAAGTGGTGAAAACTTGGAAACAGGCGCTACTTTCCATCATGCCTTGGCCTTATTTGACTTGGTCTAGAATTGGTCTTTGTCTTTGTCTAGGGGGCATAACTGGTAGCATTGGTCCTTTAGTTGCGTTTATCTCTTGGGGCATTTCACAATAGGTGTTTTTCAACACCACCCCAAATAGTGTTTTTCAACACTACCCTTGCGTCGAGTGTTTCTTAACACTTATCAGATGTCTTACCCAATAGTCCAAAGTATAATGCGATAGTGCTCATGTGCAGATGCGATACTCAGAGTCTGACTCTATGACCAACACACACGCACTTAAACAATTAACTCGCTGACGATATGGTGACTTTATTTTTCTTTGTGTGCTGTCTATGAGGATTTCTTTGATGAGTGGTCTCTCCCTGAGAAGTCTCCGATGATGCATTGCTAGAAGACTGAGGGAATGAGAACATGTTTTCTTTCTTTATCTGCTTGTGGGTATATTTTGTTGATCCTAACTGTCATGAGCATTTATGCTAGTCCTACTTGACACTATGGATTGACAAGGTATTATCCTTGACTGTTTTGCGAGTGCATGCTTTTAGCTATCCTGACTTTCATGTGTCTTGATACAAGCATAATCTCGCTATAACAAATTTAGGTGATCTCACTGCATTAGTCATCTTGACCTATATGTCTTTGATGCCTAGGTGAGATTCCCACATCTCTATCTGATAAAGATCATATTCATATCCACATAGTTATGCTAGTGTGCATTGTATGATCTTATGACACTACCAATAACGCTCGATGATGATAATTAGATGTCTATAAGCGTTGTGACCTTGCAAGTCAACCACTTTCATAGTAGTTTGCATTTTTAGGTTCATGTTAGTTTAGTGTTGCATTTTGCATATGGAGAGAGCGCTCCTTTTCATCATTTACGGACTAGTCGGTCAACTGTGTTCATCTTCTAATTCTTCTTGATCATATCTTTCATTTCTAGTCTTTCATATCACATCATTTTCTATCCATTTTCGGACTCGAAATTGAAATCCGAGTCGCATTTCAAAATTTTTTTCCTTCTTCTGAGCAGTTGACTGACCTTTTGAGGCATAATTTGATTTTCGGTGGAATTTCTTCCTTTTCATGTCTCTCAATTTTCTAGTCTTTCATTCGCCCTATCTCTTTTCTTCTAGCTCATCGTTGGGGCATGTTTCATTGCCTAATGGTTATCCTGTTATCATTTACATTCGATTATGATTTCATTATGATTTGGTCAAATTTTTATCAGTTCACTGTCTCTCCTCTAACAGATTTCGATTTCGATTCCGAGGGGGCAGTATTTATGGGATTCTCATCCCTAATTCTCTTGATTTTCCTGATTCAGACATCTTTTGTGAGCTTTTGCTCAAAATTTGAGATTCTTATCTCCCATTTTTAGACATTGATTGTTGCCTAGCAGCGACGGTGATGGTTTTGTCTAAAGCTTGATTTTCACCTAGCAACGACGGTGTTGGTCTAAGCTTTTGTTTATGTTTGTCCAGATGTGATCCCGAATCGACCTCATATCTGAGTTGTTTTGTGATCTCAGATCGATCTCACATTTCAACTTCATTCTTTGACTACATGTGTTCCCAGATCGATCACACATTAGTCAAAGAGGGCCAAATGTATGCACCTAAAAATGGTCGCCTAGACTTTGGGCCCCATTTATTTGATTTATCAATCCTGAATCATTTTGATCATTAATCAATATTTTTCAACATTATCAATTTCTTGATCAAATCTTAATTTCGATCATATATTAGATTTTTATCCTTGGGCTAACCATTTATCCTAAGTCTTTATTTGATTAAAAGGAATATTTCCTCCCCTTTTAATTAAATAAAAAGCCCCCACTTTCCTCTTATCCTAAGTTGCACAAATAAAGCATTATTCTTATTTTATAAAAAGGGAAAAAGCACTTTTTGTCTCACATGAGGCTCAAAAGTCAACACTTCACTCTCATTGGAGGATACTTGTGCACATGGATTGCTCCTCTTTCAAGCTCCACCGCTGATTAAGACTTTTTGCCTCTTAATCTCCATGGTCCATTTCACCTCATTTCTTATAAAAGGAGAGCTCTCTCCTTCATTTTATATAGATATATCCATATTTTATGCCATTGTTATGCTGCAGGTTTTGGAGCTCTTTGAAGACGTCCTTGCATCCAAGCTTTGAAGACATTGTTGTTGCATTTCATTTAGTTTGCTTTCATAGTTGCATAATCATGACATTCTTAGTATAGATTTTCTTTATGCAATAGATTAATCTCACATAGCTTAATTAGGAGGGATTGTAAGACTTGTACTTTCCTTTCATAGTTTAGTTTGCACTTTCCTTTCATAGATTAGATTTCTTTTCAAGCATTGCATTGTTATCATTTATCTTAGCTTGCACATTCATACTAGTTGCATTTGCATTTCATTTCCATTTAGATTCTTGGAGATATTGGCATTGTTGCCCTTGTCTTCATTGTGAATCTCTCATTGTGTGGTTGACTAGCAAGGTCACTTTCTTGTAGCTCTAGCTGAGAGCAAAACTCATAGTCCCTTGCAACTCCATGCATAGAGAGCTATGAGCCGATTTGTGAGGCCTCATCCTTGAGAAACCTTGCATGTAATGGTTCATAGAAGTGCATATTTTAGTGTGTACAATAACCATTCATCTTTAGTTTTCACCAGTAAACAAGAAGTCTCAGCGTTGTCAAGATTAAATAAGTTACCTAATGATTGTCCTCTTGTTCCGACAAGCTTTCTATTTTCATCATAGATCTTTACCTTCTTGCTTTTGAATGCCACTCGATGACCTGAGTTATTAAGTTGTGCCACACTCAACAAATTGTAATTCAATCCTTTTATCTAGTAAGCATTGTCACATCTAATTTTATCATTTAGTAGAATAGATCATTTTCCTTTAACCATGCAAGGTGTATCTGTATCATCTTAAAATGGATGCACTCAATGTTGAGACCTTTTAGCCCTCCTTAGTAGGCTATTTTGATCCTCATTCAGACACTTTCATGCTTTTGTGCTTATCTACCTATTCTGCCCCTTTTTTCTACCTTTTCTCTCTACTTCTGAGAGTTCGATACATTTACCAAGGTCCTAAACCTTTGGGTCAAGGTTGACCTCGACCTTGACCTAGGTAAAGTTCAACCTCGACCTTGACCTAGGTCAAGGTTGACCTCATCCTTGACCCTACCATCTAGGGTCCTTTGGGTTAGATTCCAATTTCAAGGTTTCATAAAAATTTTGTCTTTTCCCTCTTTGGGGCCACTATTTCTCATGTTAAGTGTCAAATTCTCAAATTAATATTTGAGGTGGACCTTTCTCAATCTTTGTGTAGGGTTCCTAATTTATTATTGGAGATTATCCTTTCTTGAGTTTTGTGCCTAATGCTCAAATTAACTTTGGGGTTGGCCTTACCTCAAATTTTATGACAAGGCTCTTAAATAATTACTTTTATTTTTCTTAAGGGTAGACCCCTCCAAGAATTTTGTGTCAAGACTTTAATTTAATTTCCTCTCCATGTGCACCTCTCTAATGAACTACAACTGATTTGGAACCTGAATGAAGAATCAGTAATTCATGATTACTAAGGAGTTGATGTTTAGATAATCCAAGATGATTAAATTAGTTTTATATTGTCATTGATGTCAACTAAGCTTGACAATACTTATCTTGTAAGTTACTATACTAATACATTTGAAGAAAGGTGGATGAGATGAAGAACAAAGAAATCTACATGAGGAAGATGTACATGTTAGATGAGGATAAAGAATACATTGAGTAACTTCTTGATGAATCTATGACTTCATGGAAACAACTTCATTATGTTGTATTCATCTATAAAGAAGAATGGAGCAGAAAGCTACAAAGTAGTATTGTCAGTAAACTAAAGCATTATAGTATACACCGACAGAGTGTAGTGTATACCGAGCATAGTATCAACTGAGTGTGTGTTCACCGATGCATTTCTTTGTTAACTGACAAAGACAGAAGAAAATTAAATGATCAGTTTAGCCAATAAAGTGATGAGCTATAAAATGTATGATTATGAGGTAATAGATAAAGTTCATTTTGAAGATTGACAGCTAACATAAATCAGAAGGATTTGACAGAGTAGATTGAAATGAGTTATTGACACATTAGCTGAGGAAGCCTAAAGTGGAAAAATCAATGGAGATGACTAAGCGGCAAAATCTGATGGAGGAAAAGAAAACATTTTACATGTCTATATAAGAGACTAAGGTTTCATTATGAAATAGATGCCAGAAGAAGAAGAAGCTGTAGAATTATTGCATGAAGAAGGTTTCATGCATTCTGATCATACTTGTTATTGAGAACCAAGCTGTAGAATAGTTACCGAGCTACAAAGAGCAATTATCGATGGACAGTAAGTAAACACAGTATTAAATCTGAAGTGATATATTGATCATGAGGATTTGTATGAGCAAAATATTGATCTGTAATCTGCAATTGAAGTTGTGTTAAGGCAGATCAACTACTATTACATATTTAACCATTGTATACAGTAAAATCTCTTAACCAAGTGGACTTAGAAAGTCTTTTGATGTATCATTCATTAGAGTGAACATTGTTATCATGTCAACCCCAAAGTGACTGTTGGTTGGACGATAACTTCTAGTCTAAAATCCTCTAACAAGGTCACACCTAACAATGTGTTTGTAACCTTTAACAGGGTTGGGTCTTCACTAACCTCACTTTAGAAGAGTGAACATTTTTGGGTTGCCAGTCCTAGGTGGTTTTTCCCTTCACAGGGTTTCCACGTTAAATCTCGTGTTATGTGTTGATTGTGATATTTGTTTGTTATCATACTTTGCATATTACATGTTAGATTTGATCGGTAAGTAATATAAGTTTAGAATTAACAATCGGTAAAAGCATAGACAGTGAAAGTATTTTTGTTTACTGAGTAGTAGGAATAGAAGATTTTTTTTTGGATTATACATTTTTTATTTGGGACAGTGTTTAACTGATTCACCCCCCTATCAGTTATTCCAACAATTGGTATCAAAGCTTCGGTTGCTTAGAAAAGAGTTGTAAGGACTTCAACACAAAGATCTCAAGATGTATAAGAGGGAAGTGCCTAGACTGAACAAAGAGAACTTCATAGTATGGCAAAGCAAAATGTTGTTGCACGTATCTGGAATTGGGAACTCATCTGTAGATCTAATGAAGAATGGCTATATACAATCACCCACTAGTCCCATAACCCTTGACCAACTGAGAGACAAGCATGAACACAATATCACTATTATGGAACTTGTTGCTGTCTGTACCGATGCTAAATTTGAAGACATTAAGGGATGCACTACTCCCAAACAGATGTGGGATAAGTTAAATTTGATATACAGTGGAGACTTGAATGTTAAGAGAGCCAGAGTAGAAAGTCTAAGAGGTCGCTTTAATGATATGAGAATGAAAGAAGGTGAGAACATAGTATAGTATTCAAACAGACTAAAAGAAGTAGTACATGCTATTGGAGCATCTGATGGAGTCATTGATGATAAAACAATTATAAGTAAGATTCTCAAAACTTTATTACCAGTTTATGTGATCAGGATCTCTGCAATTCATGAAACAAGGGTCGTTTCCAATCTTACCCTTGACACACTGATCGGTAAGCTTACAACCTTTGAATTAAACAACTTTGACAATAGTGTTGTTCCTTTTGTTGAATCCACTTTCATGTCTTCTTTGAAGATTAGTAAGTCTAGCAAGAATATTAAGAATGATGACAGTGATAGCAATACCGACGATGAACTTGATGAGCTTGAAGCTCTTATGGCCAGAAGATTGCCCAAAGGAAAAGGAAGATATAGAGGTAAGTTACCTTTGGCATGTTTTAATTGTAAAGAAGTTGGCCACATTGCTGCTAGATGTCCATAGAAGAAAGATGATGATAGATCCAAAGAATGGTTGGAAGGAAGCTATGGGAGAAGAGTCAATAGAGGCTATCGATACAACAAAAGAGATAACTAAGATAGTTATGAAAAAGGAAAGAAGGTATGTTACATTGCCAAAGATATTGAATCTAAATCTAACACTGATGATGATGTAGAAGTAGTATTTGTTGCTATGAAAGATGATTTAGAAGAAGAAGAGAAACATGAAGAAACAACACTGATCTCTAAAATAGATAGAAATGATACATGGATCATAGACAGTGGCTGCACACATCATATGACCAGTGATGTAGAGAAATTTGATCAACTTGTTGAATACAATGGAGGATCTATGAGAATGGGAAATGATGCACCCTGTATGGTAAGAGGTAAAGGTTCACTAATGATTAATGATAGACTAAGATGTGAAAATGCATATTGGGTAGATGGACTAAACTATAACTTGTTAAGTGTGGTACAGTTGAACAATTCAGGTCACCGACTTGCTTTTGAGAGCAAAAAGGTGAAAATCTATGAAGATGGAGGAAGACTCATCAGAACTGGTACACAATCCAGAGGTAATCTATTTTATCTTGATATGGATTAGTCTTCTTGTTTATTAATGAAGGATGAAGATGCATGGTTATGGCACAAAATACTATGTCATGTAAATTTTGATAACATGATCAAGATTAGTAAAAAGAGAAGGGTTAGAGGATTGCCTAACTTGTCAAAACCGGATCATGCTATGTGTCATGAATGTCAAAAAGGTAAAATGACTAAGTCTAGTTTCAAAAGCAAAGACTATTCAACAAAGAAGATACTTGAGTTGGTTCATACTGATCTGTGTGGTCCTATGAGAACTTAGAGTTGTTCTGGTGATAGTTACTTTATTCTTTTTGTTGATGACTATACTAGACTGATGACTGTTATGTTTTTGAAGGAGAAATCTGAAGCTTTCAAAATGTTTAAATGGTATAAAGCTAAGGTGGAGAAAGAGACTGGAAAAGAAATTAAATTCTTAAGATCTGATAGAGGAGGTGAATTTATCTTTGATGAATTTACTAATTTATGTAATAAGCATGGAATTAAAAGATAGGTTTCTGCATCGAGGACACCTCAGCAAAATGGCATTTCTAAAAGAAGGAATAGATCAATAGTTGATTGTGCTAGAACACTGATGATATAGAAGAATGTTGCTCAGACATATTGGAGAGAAGTTGTCAGTATAGCTATGTATGTTCTTAACCGAGTACAACTGAAGAAGGACACCAACCGAACACCTTATGAGATATGGTTTGGACAAAAACCTACTGTAAGTTATTTCAGAATTTTTGGAAGTAAATGCTTTATCTTGAAAGATGAGAGAAATGATAAATTTGATTCTAAAGGAGATGAGGGAATATTTTTAGGATATTCTACCAAGAGAAAAGCATACAAATGTTTGAATAAGGTTACAAATAAGATTATTGAAAGTACTAATGTTCATGTTGATGAGTTTGATGACAAGAACATAGAGGATAGTAGAAAGGATCCAGAAGACTATAGTAGATTCACTTACATTGAACTTCCTAATTATCAACTGAAACCGCAACCTGTGATAACCGGTCCGTAGGTAAACAATGCTAAACAACAGGAAGAGGAAACTGATGAACAAAATGAAGCTGCCGAGCAAGTTGATGAACCTGAATAGGATGAAAAAGAAAGAAGAGATAGGATACTAGCTAGATTTTTCAGAAGACACCATCCTGAGACACAAATTATTGGAGATGGACAAGATGGAATGAAAACTAGGAGCAAAACAAGAC
The DNA here is from genome assembly GCA_027943335.1 of Chamaecyparis obtusa. Classification (NCBI taxonomy): domain Eukaryota; kingdom Viridiplantae; phylum Streptophyta; class Pinopsida; order Cupressales; family Cupressaceae; genus Chamaecyparis; species Chamaecyparis obtusa. The sequence continues at coordinate 250,161 of BSBK01006415.1, forward strand.
AAGGTACGTGCTTAGTTTGTGAATTTGAACCAAAAAATGTGAAAGTTGCATTAGAAAATGAGGAATGGATTAATGCAATGAGTGAGGAGATAGAGAAAATAGAGAAAAACAAAACCCGGTCCTTAGTATCCCGACCAAAGGATAAAAATGTTATCGGTACTAAATGGATATTCAAAAATAAGCTGAATGAGAATGGAGAAGTTACAAGGAATAAAGAGAGATTGGAATGCAAGGGATATGCATAGGAAGAAGGCATTGACTATGGTGAAAAATTTGTACCTGTTGCTAGATTAGGAGTCAGAATGCTACTTTCTTATGCTGCACACAAGAAATTTAAAGTTTATCAAATGGATGTGAAGTCTGCATTTTTGAATGGTATACTTGAAGAAGAAGTCTACATAGAACAACTGGAAGGATTTATTGATCTAGACAATAGTGACATGGTATGTAGATTACACAAAGCTTTATATGGATTGAAGCAAGCACTGAGAGCATGGTATGAGGGACTGGATACTTACTTGTTAAGTATTGGATCTGTTAGAACAAGTGAAAACAACAATCTGTATATGAAAGGTAATACTGATGACACTATTCTTATTTCTAAAATATTTGTGGATGATATTATTTTTGGAGGACAAGATCATGTATGCAAATCCTTTACTGATGAAATGCAAAAATAATTTGAAATGTCTATGTTCAGAGAGATTAAATTCTTTCTAGGATTACAAGTGATTCAACAAAGTGATGGGATATTCATCACATAATCTAAGTACATAAAGGAAGTTTTGAAAACTTTTGGCATGGAAGATGCTAAACCTATGGGAACATTGATGACTACTGGATGAAAATTGACAAAGGAGGATGAAACTAATGAGGTAAACCAAACACTTTACCGATCCATGATTGGTAAACCTATGTATGTAGTTCACAGTAGACCAAACATAGCACATGCTATGGGGATTGTTGCTAGGTTTTCTGCTAACCCTAGAGAGTCACACATGATAGCTACTAAAAGAATCTTAAGATATCTAAAAAAGATAGAAGATTTTGGCATTTGGTATCCGAAGGAAGGAAAGTTTGAACTGAAAGTTTACACCGATGTTGATTGGGCTGGAAATGTAGATGACAGAAAAAGCACCACTGGAGGAGCATTTTTCTTTGGTGAAAGACTTGTAACCTGGAAAAGTAAAAAGCAAGCCTGTATTTCTCAATCAACTATAGAAGCAAAGTATGTTGCTAATGCTACAAATTTCTCAAACATAGCATACATCAAGCAAGTGTTGGAAAGAATGAATGAGGTAATCACTGACGTGATGATTATATACTATGACAACACTAGTGCTATTAACATTTCAAAGAATCTTGTGATGCACTCAAAGACAAAGCATATATCTATTAAGTATCATTACTTAAGAGAACAAGTGTAGGAGAAGCAAGTGAAGTTAGAATTTGTTACATCTAAAGAACAACTTGTCGATATTTTTACAAAGCCCCTACCGAAGGACACATTTGAATACTTGAGGACTAGACTTGGGGTTTGTCCCCTATCTATCGGTCACTAAGGTGATCAGGATGTTGCATTAGCCTACTCATATCAAAAGATCATTCATGTTGATGTAGCATAGTTCACACTTTGAATCATGTTCAAGGTTGTGATTAAGTTTGAGAACTAGACTAGATTGAGCTATAGTATTCAGAGATATAGAGAAGTTGATGGACAACAGAGAGTTACTTGGCTACCGACAGAGCTACTTGTTTATTTGTTTCTTTGGCATTGTTGTCAAAGGGAGAGATAAATAATATGAAAAGAAGAAATACCTAAAGGGAGAGAAACAACACTGATGAGAACTATCTAAGGGAGAGACAATCTGAATGGAACAGAGTATTCCAAATCAGTTACTAAGAACAAAAGCAGGAATAGGAGAACTGAAAAGAGCACATCTGATGTCAAGCATTAGAATTTTTTTTTTTACAAATGTTGAGTAACATAGTAATTAAACATATTAAGTCTATTCGACTTACAACATTTTTTTACAGAGATGTAGAATACATGTTTGGTATGTGTATGGTACATTTCATATTACTTGAGTTGCCATCAATGCCAAAGGGAGAGATTGATGAACTACAACTGATTTGGAACTTGAATGAAGAATCAGTAATTCATGATTACTAAGGAGTTGATGTTTAGATAATGCAAGATGATTAAATTAGTTTTATGTTGTTATTGATGTCAACTAAGCTTGACAGTACTTATCTTGTTAGTTACTATACTGATACATCTGAAGAAAGGTGGATGAGATGAAGAACAGAGAAATCTACATGAGAAAGATGTACATGTCAGATGAGGATAAAGAATACATTGAGTAACTTCTTGATGAGTCTATGACTTCATGGAATCAACTTCATTATGTTGTATTCATCTATAAAGAAGAATGGAGCAGAAAGCTACAAAGCAGTGTTGTCGGTAAACTAAAGCATTACAGTATACACTGACGAAGTGTAGTGTATATTGAGCACAATATTAATAGAGTGTGTGTTCACCGATGCATTTCTTTGTTAACCGATGAAGATAGAATTGAATTAAATGATCAGTTTAGCTGATAAAGGATGAGCTGTAAAGTGTATGATTCTGAGGTAATAGATAAAGTTTTTTTTGAAGATCGATGGCTAACATAAATTAGAAGGATCTGATAGAGAATATTGAAATGAGTTATTGACACATTAGCTGAGGAAGCCTAAAGTGGAAAAATCAATGGAGATGATTAAGCAGAAAAATTTGATGGAGGAAAAGAAAACATTTTACATGTCTATATAAGAGACTAAGGTTTCATTATGAAATAGATGCTAGAAGAAGAAGAAGCTGCAGAATTATCACATGAAGAAGGTTTCATGCATTCTGATCATACTTGTTATTGAGAACCGAGCTATAGAACAGTTACCGAGCTACAAAGAGCAATTACCGACAGATAGTAAGTAAACACAGTATTGAATCTGAAGTGATATATTGATCAGGAGGATTTGTATGAGAAAAATATTGATCTGTAATATGTAGTTGAAGTTGTGTTAAGGTAGATCAACTACTATTACATATTTAATCATTGTATACAGTCAAATCTCTTAACCGAGTGAACTTAGAAAGTCTTTTGATGTATCATTCATTAGAGTGAACATTGTTATCCTGTCAACCTCAGAGTGACTACTGGTTGGATGCTAACTTCTAGTCTAAAATCCTCTAACAAGGTCACACCTAATAGTGTGTTTGTAACCTTTAACAGGGTTGGGTCTTCAGCGACCTCACTTCAGAAGAGTGAACATTTTTGGGTTGCCGGTCCCAGGTGTTTTTTCCCTTCACAGGGTTTCCACGTTAAATCTCTTGTGTTATGCATTGATTGTGATATTTGTTTGTTATCATACTTTGCATATTACATGTTAGATTTGATCGGTAAGTAATATAAGTTTAGAATTAACAATCGGTAAAAGCATAGATAGTGAAAGTGTTTTTATTTACCGAGTAGTAGGAATAGAAGATTTTGTTTTGGATTATACATTTTTGATTTGGGAAAATGTTTAACTGATTCACCCCCCTCTCAATTATTCCAAAACTTTCTAGAGTTTTGTTGCATGGACCCTTAATTATTCTTTTCTATGTGGCCTCTCTAGAAGTTTGTGCCCTAGATCACTATAAAAGGGAGCCTCCTCCTCTCATTTTCTCCATCCACTTTCATGATCAAGTCATTATGAATCAAGTTTTATCCATCAAGAATTCAAGCCTTCAAACATTTAAACATTCAATTCATCAAGGAGATCCATTGGTAGCCATTGAAGGATTCAAGCTCTATGGAGTTCTCTTGTTGAAGATTCCTCCATCCATTTCCATAAAAGTCTCTTCCTAATCCAAGATCCACTCAAGATTGGTATTGAAGATCTAAAGACAATTGATTTGAGACATCCTACATTCAATTATACATTCATTTGGAGCATCCATATTTGTGGATTCAAGGATTCAAATCTTCCACCAAGGTTTTCAACATAAGCAAGGTGAATTGTTCCATTTAGTTTGTTTATCTCTGCAATTTCAATTCAATTTCAAGGTTAATTTGTAAATTGGGGTTTGGATAAGACAAAACCCTCCCCCCAACAAAAAAAACCATTTTTCTTGTAGGTACAAGTGTGAGACAATGAATATTAGTGCAGATCTAGATACCCTTTTCACCAAAATTTCAAGATTTGTGAACATAATTTTTGTCGGAGCAGTGCAGGTCAAGGTCAAATTTTTGGTGTAAGATCTTACCCCGCATTTGGGTCAAAGATGACCTTCCTCAGAAAACAAAAATATTTATGGGTTTTTTAGATCTCGTAGTTTTAGTTTAAAATCACAGAAATCAATAGTTTTTGAGACTATTTGACAGGGTTTTCAGTCGATTCATTTTTGGAGGTAGGTACCTTTATTACTTAATTTCAATATTAGTGTTCTATATTTACTTTCCATATCATTATAATTTCATGTATGTGTAAAATATTGGTTTTGGGGTCTCTTTTATGTGCAAACTCCTATTGTGCTAGACCCCATCCATATTTTATATCATATATTTTGGTGAACCCGCGATAGACAACTCTTTCTTTTATGGTGCTCGATCTCCCTTTGTATTATCTTGTGTTTTCACCTTACTCTTACATTTTAGTGAACCTGACAATCTTACCCCCTATCTTTTGTGGAATTAGATGCCCTATTGTGTTAGATTTCCCTTTGTATTGTCTTGTGTGTACACCTTCATCATACATTTTGGTAACCCGTTTACGATAACTCTTTCTTTTTAGTGTTAGATTAACATTTTGTGGTAGGTTTTACATGCTTACAAAAGTAGATTTATTTTATGCTCTTGCATTTATATTTCAAAAATACAAAAAAATTGCAAAATTTGTTTAAAAATACAAAAATATTTACAAGCTTACCTCTTATCTTTTGTGGAATTAGATGCCCTATTTTTTTGTGGTGTTCAATTTCCTTTTCATGCTTATGCATTTGGAAATATCTAGATCTATTTTCTATGTATTTCTTTATTGGTTATCATGTTGCACAAGTTATCTCAAGTGTTTTTCAAGTGCTTCATTGAACCTTTGGATGGGGATGTTGATTTTTCTCTTCCTCATGAAACCATTGTGAATGATCCCTTGGATAAAGTCATTGATTTATCCCCTCATCATGAAGAAGTTTTGATAGAAGAGGGTGATTTATTAATGGATGACATATTAATACATGATGATGACTCTTTTTCTAAAACACACTCCCCTAATGCAGACATGTTAGTGAAAGAAGATGACATTATAGATGCCTTACCTCCAGTTAGGATTCCTTCTAGTGATGAGGCACTAGCAGGGAATGATATGAAATCCCTTAATGATCTACCTTTTGATGATCTTATGGAGAATCAAGATCCTACTTAATCTCCTCCTAGGATGTCTTCTTTGCTTCATTCTTGTGAATCTATTTGTAGTGTTGAGACAACTAACATGGTTTATCCAGAACCTTTATTGACTATCAAAGGTTGTCCTCACATTACTATCAAAGGTAAAACTATGGAGTCTTTAGACTCTTTCAATGATCAAGATTTGATAGCTCACACATATTGTACAAGGAATAACCTTCAACCTAATTTGGTGGTTTCTACTTCTTTTCCACCTTCTCAACCCATTCTTCATCCTCTACCTCATATTCCTAGCAAGGAGTATGATTTGATAAACCAATTGCAAAATACTTCTGCCAGGATTTCTTTATGGGAGCTTCTTCAAACTTCACCTACCTACTATGAAGCCTTGCAAAAATCTCTAGCAACTCTTCCCACTCCACCTCCTAATCAAGAGAACATCAATAACTTTTTACCATGCATGCATGCTACCTTAGGTACTCTTGACATTGTATTTACTCAAAAAGATTTACCTTCTAAAAAAGTTCAAAATCAATATGATGCTCTTATGGTTGTTGTTATTATCAATAAGAGTATCATTCAGAGGACCTTGATTGATAATGGATCTGGGCTTAATTTTTTAGCATGGACATTCTCAAAGTGATTAAAGTCGATCTTTCAACTATTCAACCTGACAATGTTCCTATACATAGCTTTGATAACATTTCTTAGAACACTTTGGGCATCATTACCTTACCTATCAAAGTAGGTCCAGTTATCCCGAATACACCTATTCATGTTATACCTAGACATCTCAATTATAACCTTCTTTTGGTTAGACCTTGGTTGCATGAGATGCATGTCGTTCCTTCCACCCTTCACCGTAAAGTCTAGTTTATACATAACAACATGATATATACACTTCATGTGGATGATGTGCCTAATCCTTGTTTGAATATTCAAACCCACAATATTGCTATTCCTAATAGTAATCCTTCTTCCTCTAATACTCTTCTTGGTGATGATTTGGTAACCTTAGATTTTAATCCTACCTTCATTGGAGAGTATAAGGTTTCTGATCTTGCTTTTATGAAGCAACTAAGAGAGTTTGAAAAACAATTTTTTACTTCTACTTCTAATACCCTTCACAATAAATTTGCCACTACTTCTACCCACAATGAACATGTCAAACCTACTAGTGATAACATAGTGACTACTAAAGTTCCATTGAATCCTTCTGAAATGGCTTCTTGTTATGGTCCTGACAATCATTTCCTTGTTAAACAAGGATTCAATGGTCAAGGATGTGGTAAGTCTAAACAGGGAATTCAAATGCCCTTATAGAATGGGGGGCATGAGAATTCTTATGGATTGGGATTTAATCGTCAACAAAAAATCAATGTTAAAAACATCTCAAATAACACTTCAAAACATGATGAAACTATGAAGGAATTTGACCAAGAAGTTCTTCTACCTAAACTCCATTCTAATATGATTACTAAACCTAAATGCAAAAATAAACGTAATCCATACTTGAAGAATCTTTCTTTTTTTTTGTATCATAGATTTCATGATCACTCTACTAATGAATCTCAATCTTTACATTATAAGATTAGGCAGCTCATTGATAGTAAGGTTATTTATATATCATGTGGCAATGAGTTCTATTTCAATCCTATTTTCTCTAAATAACATTTATGTTCCTATTATGGAGCTCCACATTATGTAAACAATTTTAGCCTAATCATTGGGGGCTCATTGTCTTGTATAGTGTTGTGAGAAATATAATAGATCCCCTTCCATCCTTGTTCTTGCACTTGGGGGGAAAGGATTCCATCTCCTTATTTTCTATCTTTCCGAGATCAACTTCTCCCTTGGCTAAGTAGTATCTAAATATTATGTGATATCCAATCATACATGAAAATTTTGGTTTGTATTGAGGATCTCTATACTTGATCACAACCTCTTTCATTGTTTGACATTGGGTTTCCATGGTTGATAAATCTCTCATCTTGGAAACTGAATAGTGTGCTATCCCTCACAAGGGTTGATTTTTTCTTTCTTGCATGAAATCTCTTTGCATTCATCCCTTCAATGGCCTCATAGGAGCTGTGACCTTCTTGGCCTGGACTAGGTGTTGTCTATGGATATTTTCTTGATGTTGAAAAATGATTTATCCTTGTTCTTTTCTTTTCTTAACATGTCAAAATAGTAGGTATTTTTCCATCTTAAGGAGGGGGACATATATATGGCCTCCCTCATTCTATATTATGCATTTTTGTCCTAACATTTTGTTTTGCAGCATGCTAAATCCTCGGAAGGTAACAGACATAAGTTGCTAAATCCTAAAGAGACACACATTTGCAATTTCAAATATGCTAAATACTCAGAAGGTAATGCACATGATTTGCTAAATCCTGAAGAGACACACATTTCCAATTTCAAATATGCTAAATCCTCCAAAGTTAATGCACATAAGTTGCTAAATCCTAAAGAGATACGCATTTTACAAATGTATTCTATGTTGATATAAGGATATGGATCCATGGGTACCTCATAAAATCCATCAGAAGATGCACTACATACATGCACAAAGCTGCCAGAAGGCACACAACTTTATGGGGTGACTATCAAGTTCTTTCTTGGTGGGCCATCCTATCCTTTTGTGGTTCATAGTGAGATACACATATCTTACTGGGCGAGATAGCCACTCCTCTCTCCCCTTTTCTCTCTTTCTTCTAGTTATGTCTCTCTTTTTCTAATCTTGGATTTGACAGAGACTTGAGTCCCTATGGGCTTGAGGATTCCTTTGTCCCTTTGATTTCAATAAGATTGTCTTTTTCTTTGTGATCCCCTTTACCAAGATTTTGCATTGAGTCCATACTCTTGCTAAAGTGGGGGCTAAATGTATCATCTTAAAATGGATGCACTCCATGTTGAGACCTTTTAGCCCTCATTAGTAGGCTATTTTGATCCTCATTCAGACACTTTCATGCTTCTTTGCTTATCTGCCTGTTCTGCCCCTCTTTTTTGCCTTTTCTCTCTACTGTTGAGACTTGGGCACATTTCCTGAGGTCCTAATCCTCTAGGTCAAGGTCAACCTTGATCTTGACCTAGGTCAAGGTCAACCTTGACTTTGACCCTAGGGTCCAAGGTCCTTGAGGTTAGATTCCAATTTCAGGGTTTCATCAAAATTTTGTGTTTTCCCTCTTCGGGGCCACTATTTCTCACGTTAAGTGTCAAATTCTCCAATTAATATTTGAAGTGGACCTTTCTCAAGATTTGTGTAGGATTCCTAATTTATTATTGGAGATTATCCTTTCTCGAGTTCTGTGCCTAATGCTCAAATTAACTTTGGGGTTGGCCTTACCTCAAATTTTGTGATAAGGATCTTAAATAATTATTTTTTATTTTTCTTAAGGGTAGACCCCTTCTATATTTTTTTGTCAATAATTTAATTTAATTTCATCTCTATGTGCACCTCTCTATATTTTTTTGTCATGGACCCTTGATTATTGTTTTCTATGTGGCCTCTCTAGAAGTTTGTGCCCTAGATCACTATAAAAGGGAGCCTCCTCCTCTCATTTTCTCCATCAACTTTCATGATCAAGTCTTCGAATCAAGTTTTCTCCATCAATCATTAAAGCATTCAAGCATTCAATTCATCAAGGAGATCCATTGGTAGCCATTGAAGGATTCAAGCTTTATGGAGCTCTCTTGTTGAAGATTCCTCCATCCATGTCCATTCAAGCCTCTTCCTAATCCAAGATCCACTCAAGATTGGTATTGAATATCTAAAGACAATTGATTTGAGACATCCTACATTTAATAATACATTAATTTGGAGCATCCATACTTGTGGATTCAAGAATTTGAATCCTCCACAAGGGTTTTCAACATAAGCAAGGTGAATTGTTCCATTTACTTTGTTTATCTCTGCAATTTCAATTCAATTTCAAGGTTAATTCCTAAATTAGGGTTTGAATAAGGCAAACCCCTCTCCCCAAAAAACAAAACCATTTTTCTTGCAAGTATAGGTGCAGGATGGTGAATATTAGTGTAGATTAGGTACCCTTTTCACCGAACTTTCAAGATTCACAAATAAAATTTCTGTCAGAGCAGTGCAAGTCAAGGTTGACTTTTTGAGGTAAGATCTTAGCCCACATTTGCATCAAGGATGACCTTCCTCAAAAAAGAAAAAGATTTATGGGTTTTGTAGATCTTACAATTTCAGTTTATCAATATCGAAATCAATAATTTTTGAGACTATTTGACAAGGTTTTCAGTTGATTCTTTTTTAGAGGTAAGTACCTTTATTTCTTCATTTCAATATTAGTCTTCTATATTTACTTTCCATATCATTATAATTTCATGTATGTGTCAAATATTGGTTTTGGGGTCTCTTTTATGTGCATACTCCTATTGTGCTAGACTCCATCCATATTTTATATCATAGAGTATCGTTACCTATTTTCACTGATCCTCCATTATAATGCTCAAGATGATCAAAATTATCTTCATCACCGGTCATGTGATGTGTATAGCCACTATCAATGATCCAAGTATCATTTTTACTAGCTTTAGAAATGAGTGTTGTTTCTACATACCTTTCCTCCTCTTCAGAATCATCTTTCATTACAACAAAGACTACCTCAATGTCATCATCAGTGTTGGTGTTGGTGTCCTCATCTCCGACCAAAGAACATGCCTTTTTTCCCTTATCTTTGTGATCTCGATTGTTTCTATTGTAGTGTTGGTAACCTTTTTTGTTTCTTCTTCCATAGCTTCCTTCACCAGATTAGTCTTTATCTTTATCTTTCTCTTTCATGTTGGGACGTCTAGCAGCAATATGGCCAACTTCTTTACAATTAAAACAAGCTAAAGGTAACTTTCCCTTATATCTTACCTTTAGGAAGTCTCCAGGCCATAAGAGCTTCAATTTCATCAAGCTCATCATCAGTATTACTATCACTATCATTCCCTATATTATGTCTACTACTAGATTTACCGATCTTTAGAGAAGACATAAAAGAAGACTCAACAGATGGTACAACACTATTATCAAAATTGTTCAGCTCAAAAGTTGTTAACTTACCAATCAAACTATCAAGAGTAAGAGTGCTACCATGTGTACACCTCATTTCATGAATAGAAAATATTTTGATTCCATATGCAAGAAACAAGGTTCTTAGTATCTTACTTACCATTGTATCTTCATCAATGACACCACCATCTCCTCAGATAGCATTGACTAGATCTTTGATTCAGTTTGTGTACTGTGTAATGTTTTCTCCTTCCTTCATTTTTATATCATCAAATCTGACTCTTAAGATTTTAGCTCTGTCTCTCTTCACAATTGCATCACCACCATAGACTAGAGAAAGTTTATCCCACATTTTCTTTATAGTATTTCAAGTCTTGACATCTTCAAGTTCAGTATCAAATAGAGCAACAGCAATCTCTATCATAGTAATGTTGTGTTCATGTCAGTCTCTCAACTGATCAAGAGTTAAAGGTCTAGTCAGTGGTTGTAAGTATCCATTGTCAACCAAATATAAGGCATAATCTCTAATTCCAGATATGTGAAGTCTCATCTAGCTTTGCCATATAGTAAAGTTATCCTTTTTCAGCTTCGACACTTCCCTCTTATACATCTTGTAATCTTTTTGTCAAAGTCCTTAAAACTCTATTCCAAGCAACCAATAATCTCTAATACCAATTGTTAGAATAACTGAGGGGGGGATGAATCAGTTAGATCAGATTTCCTACAGACCAAAATACAAAGATGTACCTTATCAAACAATTCAAATAAATTATGCAGCTTGGTAACATAAAATATTAATCTATTTGTTCACTTTACTAATTACTAGTTAATAGCTAACTTTGATTATTGACCAAATCAGGTATGCAGTATGTAAAGTATGATAGAAAAACAATCATCACAAATAATACATAACACAATGATTTAACATGGAAACCCTATTAAGGGAAAAACCACTTGGGACCGGTAACCCAAAATAATTCACTCTTCTGAAGTGAGCTCAGCAAAGAACCAACCCTGTTAAAGGTTACAAACACACTATTAGGTGTGACCTTATTAGAGGATTTAACACTAATAGTTAACTTTTGACCAACATTCACTATGGGGTCAATAAGATAACAATGTATATTCTCTAAATGACATAGGGCAGAATATAAGACTGTTAAGTCCACTCAGTTAAGAGATTTTCTGAATCAATGGTTTAACTGATATAGTATGATCTGACTCAAATACAACTCAATTGTAGATATTCAGATCTATGCTAAGCCCATACAAATACTCTGATCAATAATCAAATTCACTTCTTCAATATTCAACTTATTGTCCCTCGGTAAATAGTTCTCTGATGTTCGGTTAACTCTATAGTTCGGTTCTTTCACTAACTAGTTTGATCATGCTTGGATGAATAGTCTTTACATGATATCTCTGCAATCTTCTTCTTCTGGCATAGTTTCAACAATGAAACTTATATCTCGTATATAGACAAGTAAACTATTTTCATTTTAGCCATTCGATTTTGTTGCTCAATCTCCTTCATCCATTTTGTCTCTTAAACCTTCCTTGACAGATGTGTCATTAAATTGTTTCAATCTCATCCTTTAGATCTTCTCTGAATTATGTCAGCTGTGGATCTCATAAAAAAATTCATCTTTAACCTCAAAATCATAACAATATCCAGCTCATCAAATTCAGTCAGTTCTTAGCATTTAATGTTTTCATCCATCATCGGTTAATACAAAAATGTGTCTGTGATAACTAGTTAAAATAGCTCGGTTGATACTGTCAATTGGTATACACTACACTGGCTTGGTGTATACAGAAATCTTCAATTACTGACCATATTGTCTTGTTCAATTTTAGTTCTATTCTTCATAATAGATTAATGCAACATAATGAAATCAATAGTATGAAGCCATAGACTCATCAATAAGTTACCCAATTTTTTCCTTATCCTCATCTATCATATCCATCTTTTTCTCATGTAGATATCTTAGTTCTTCATATTTTCTTGCTCTGATAGATGTTCATATGTTTGTAACTAACATGATAAGTACTATCAAGACTAATTGACATCAATTAAAACATATTGACTGATTTAATCATCTTACATATCAATTCAGTACTTGGTAATCTCTAATAACTATTTCTTTAGTTCATTCAGATATTCAATCAGTTGTAGTTCATTAGAGGGGCCTCTAATAGACACTCCCCCCAAAAATATCAAGTGGCAATTAATAATATACTTTTGGTGAAATTTGAATTTCATACTACAAACTAAATTTTTTTAAAAACATACTCAAGAATCATAGACATTTTAAAAAGTGTGAAGTAGCTTAAATTATAGGGGGCCACTGACTAGTGGTGGGTTCCTAATAAACCAATGGTATTCTTATTAGTCGATAGCCAATGGTAGGGCCAACCCACATAATAAAATAGTATTGAAAACTATGCAACAATAGTACTATGTACTACTAGGGTTGTGGGAGCTACACAGAGGAGTAGTCTATTGGACTAATTTCAAACATCCCCCTTCAGGATTTGTGACATAGTTTAACAACCTCCCATTTCTTCTATAAGTCTAGTGGTTGTATCAGGCATTAAAAGGTTGATCTTTTGTTGCAACAATAACTGCTAGTTGTAACAAGTGGTTTCATAGATTGGTCACACGTTTGTATCCCCTCAGGTAACACCAAGGGGGGGATTGTTGGACTAACTACCAATATTCCCCTTTGGGATTTGTGACATGGTTTAACAACCTCTTGTATCTTCCATAAGTCTAGTGGTTATATTGGGCATTAAGACGTCGATCTTTTGGTTCAATGGCAACCGCTAGTTGTAACATAGTCAATACACACACACACACACATATATACATATACATGCATATACATATATATATATACACATATATATGCATATATGTAGATGTATATGTACAAATACATATACATATACATATACATACATACATACATACATACATATATATATATAGAGAGAGAGAGAGAGAGATAGATATGTATATGTATAGACACACACACAGATATATATATATATATATGTGTGTGTGTGTGTGTGTGTGTGTGTGTGTGTGTGTACACACACACACACACACACACACACATATATATATATTGTTGGAAAAATGGTCAGCATTCCCCTCAAGATTCGTGACATGGCTTAACTACCTCCTATGTCTTCTATAAGTCTAGTGGTTGTATCAAGCATTAACAGGTCGATCTTTTGGTGCAACAACAACTACTACTTGTAACAAGTGGTATCAGAGCTTGGTCATAGGTTCAAATCCCCTCAGGTAATGCTGAGGGGGAGATTGTTGGCAAAATCATCAGCGCTCCCCTCAGGATTTGTGACATGGCTTAAGCACCTCTTGTGTCTTCTATAAGTCTAGTGGTTTTATTGGGCATTAACAGGTTGATCTTTTGATGCAACGACAACTACTACTTGTAACACACACACACACACACACACACACACACACAGATACATACATACATACATATATATATATATATATATATATATATA
>BSBK01006416.1:0-120807 GCA_027943335.1 Chamaecyparis obtusa
TGGCACACTGTCTACTGGAGAACTTAAAATATTTACACTTGTAGAATCAAAAACTGGAATACTTACTGCTGGAAAACTTGATGAAAAAGGAGACTGCAACTCGGTAGAAGAAATGGTGGTTGCTTCTGTTGTTGCTATAGGTGATTGGACAAAAGTTGAAGTTGTCACAACCATGCTTGAAGGTGTCTTTGGCTGGATGTAGAAACTTTTACTGGAGAGGTAGGAAGGAATGCAATGACTTCTGCTACTATCCTCACAGTATCATCTGCCTCAGTGGCTTCTTCTTGTTCATCACTGTCATCTTCAATATCTTTTATTATTACTGTTTCAATACTCGGTTGGTGAAGATGGTATATGTTCTTCCATGTGGCATTTGCAGCCTTCACAACCGATTCAATATTGTTGATCAGAATCAAACAAGTATTGAACCTTAGTGTCATCTTATTTTCATTTTCCTTTAATGCCTTCTTTACTTCATCATTTTTCAAGCTCGGCATTAACTGTCTCAGGGTTTTGATCAAATATGTCTATCACAGTTTGCTTTGCATTGCTCCATCTCATTTTTATTGGATTTAATAAGACAGCTGGAACCTATGGGGCTATTTCATCAGGAGAGTATTTCCACTGTCCCATCTTTCAATAACAGCATCTTCTATTTCCTTCTGTTCTGTTTCCAATCTGGTTTCATATTTAAAAGATTTTATGTTACTTACTCCAGATCCTAATCCGTCTCTAAAAAGTTTGATCCTCTCTCGAAAGTTTAGAGGAGGCCTTTTGAATACTATATCTTTGTCTACCTTATCTTTATCTGCCTTACCTCTTGCACTTCTCCTTGTAAATACAGCAGTGGGAGGCTTAGGTGCCTTAGTGATAAAAACCTTTCCTTTCTTCTTTGCAGGTTCTGGTTCCTCTATTTTCTCATCCTTTTCCTCTTCTTCTTCATCGTTATCTCCTTTGTCCTCGGTTAGCATTTGCATTTTGGCTATCCTCTTCTTTCCTTTGTTTACCGCTTGTGGAAGTTTTATGCTTAATTCAATTCTCACCTTTGCTTCATCAAATGTTCCAAAATATGGAGCTTTGGGATTAATAGGCTGATTAAGAAGGGCTTCAATTATATTCTTGGTTTCATCAATGTTTACCTCATAAGGAAGAGGTTTTACATATACAATCCTCGGTTTAGCTGCTTGAATATATACATTGTCACAGTCTACCATGAAACAAATGTCATCCTTGTAATCCTCCACCAACTTCTGTGGAATCCAGAATCTATCATTCATTTTCTCTTTGAAAGACTCAAAATAACTATTCATGATGCTTTCAAAATTTTCACCCATTTCTGAGATGTATTCATTTATTTCATAAAGGACTGGCACAGCTTTTCTCCATATAACTTTTCCTTTGGAAGGGAAGAATTTTTGAACATAGAAGAATAAACAGACTAGTAGGGATCCAAACTTACATGGATTATTTTTGGAAGTTTGAATGCTTTCCATGTTCTTGTTAAACTGTTTTAACAATAAATCTGCAAGATCAAATGATAAGTTGTTCTTGACCACTTTGTATGCTAGGTCAATAGCTTCACAGGAGACACTATTCTGTCGACTTGAACTATATATCTTATGGGAAATAATGTGTGTACCAAACTTTCATGTCTCTACCATCCCACTCGGCTAGGGTTTTCTTTTCCAGTTCCGAACAACCTAGGGTTTTGGTAGTTTTTGCTTTGTTCAACATGGGAAGACCGGTGATTTGATGAATCATCTTCTTGGTGATCTCTATGGGTTGCTCAAGCCAAATCTTGCCATCATGTATACGGCTGAGAATGTATCTAACCCATTTATCTCAAAAGTTTCGAGGCAAATGTGCAATGTGAACTAATCCCTTATCTTCCAGATGTTTGTGCTCGGGTTTCAGAATACCATCCACACACAGTTCTTCATGCACAGTATCTAGTTCTAGGTTTCCCATTTCATGAATTGCACAGTTGAAATGATTGCGAATATCGTTAATAAGTAGTACCTTAGGAGGAATCTGAGATTGAGCTCCGTTCGGGTCTAGGGCTGCTACAATTGCGAGCACGATCTTGAAATCTGGTGCTTTCCATTCCCCTTGGACTAACATATCTGATCCTTTCTTCGCTAAAGTGCTAGATGATGCCATGGTAGCTCACAGAAAATTGTTTTCACAAAAGGTATTTGAGTCGCTGGATTGCTCTTGAAGTTTTCTGCTCTCAAAGTGCTAAAATTCACGGTGAGAAATGAGTTCGATTTCTTGCCTTTTGTTTACAACTCTGTCATTAATGCTCAGTACAAATTAGGGTATGAATTCCGACAGACTCTCACCCACTAAGAATTAATTGCTCGGTGAAGACTTCGCAACTTGGTGAACTTGAGAATTCATATTGCTCCGACCTCGCTCGGTAAAGACTAATACCGACCTTGTTCGGTTAAGACTAATACCGACCTTGTTTGGTAAAGACTGGTACCGACCTTCCTGTGATCTTACTGCATCTTGTATGCTGATTTAGATCTTTCTTTTAATTCGGTTCTGGAACTGCTTGGAGTTTGTCTAGGAGAATACAGTTCCAGTGCTTTCTTGGAAATTTAGTTTGAGTTGGTAGAGCCACCCATTCCATCACTTGGACTGGTTTTCTCGGTAGATTTAGGAATCCACTTTATTCTGGCCTGTTTCCTGACCTTAGTTGCTTCATTCTTCTTTCCATCTTCAACTTCACTAGCATTCATGCAGTTTCTGGCTATTTGACCGAGTTTAGTGCATTTGAAGCATCTTACGGTAGTATCTCTTTTCCTTAGATGATGTTTTATGCAGTTCATGCCAATGTGTCCATATTCTCCACAGTAATGACATCTACACCAGGTGTTGTAGTCCCATCCAAACATTGCTTTCATAATTTGTTCTGCTGGATTAAATGTCTTGGATCTGCACTCAGATGCTTTGTGACCTTGTTTGTTGCACTTGTGACAATTACCTCTGAATCTTGGTTTTTCCCTGCATTCATTTGCTTTGTGACCATGTTGATTGCAGTTGTAGCATTTTCCATTGAATTCTTCTTTTTCATTGTTCCAACATTTATTTGAAGTATGTCCTATTTTACCACAATGATTACAAGTCGGTTTTTGATTTCTTTGAGTACCTTGCTTAGAAGATTCACCTTCTCCTTTGTATCCAAGTCCTACTTTTCCTTTCTGCCTATGCAGATTTCGCTCATACAACTGATTCAAGTCTTCTTGGCTTTTTAGCATTCCTTCATTGATTTGTTTTTCGACGTTTAGGTCATCCACCAATCTTAGATTGATTTCCTTTTCAGATCTTAGTTCTTCTCTTGTGTTTTCTATTTTTGATCTTAGATTCAGAATTTCCTCATTTGTATGGGAGATCTGATCAATTAGGTTTTCTAGCTGAAGGGTTTTATTTTGAACTTCATTGTTCCTACCATCTAATTCATCTTTCAACTTGTTTCTTTGTTCCAAGATCTCACAAAATCTTGTTGAGTGTAGCTCTTATTCTCTTTTTAATTTTCTCACTTCTTCCTGCAGAGACCCATTCTTTTCTAGGAGTTCTTTGACAGCATTGTTTGCTTCATCTAAGCTATTTGAGGGAAAAAGATCTTCAACCTTTTCTTCAATGTAATTCTGATCATTCATCTGATTTGCAAGTTCCTTCCTTCTTCTTAGGGATTGGGAAAGATGTTCTTTTGCTTCCTTTAGTTTAGCTATGGCCATTTCTAGATCTAGCTTTTCATTTTCAATCACCTTGTTCAGTTTGAATACCTCCATTTTCCTGGATCTTTGCTCAAGCTAGTTAAGCTTTATCTTGAGAACCAACAATGCTCTGATACCAATTGTTGGAAATATTTAGGGATTAACTGAGTTACTGAGAGGGGAGGGGTGAATCAGTAACTTCAAATTTTCTTACAATTACAGATGTATTAGCATATAGTTTACTTTTTCCTTATGTATATAGAAAGCATGAAACTTAAAAGCATTCACAACAATGACACATAGATTTGGTTACCCAGAAACCTTCCAAAAAGAAAGTAAAACTGGGGTGGGGATGAAACCCACAAAGCTTTAGTACTGCAGAATAAAGTTGGCCGGTTAAGGCTTACAATTTGATCACTTCTAATGATCTGCCCTGTTAGGAGCAATAAGGATTGCTAAATCCACCTTGTTAAAGGATTTACAAACATACAATGAAGTATGCACTCGGTAAAGAGATTTTACAACAGACTGTTAAGTCTACCTGGTTAAAGGATTTTAGTACTAATTCACCTGTTAGAATGAAACAGTAGATCTCTTGCTTTGCAACTGGACTGCTGATTGAGATTCGCTGAATGTACTGATCACCTTCTGTGATGAATTTTTCTTTGTTGTTCCCTATACTGCTGAAGCCCTTTGTAATTCGCTTATCTCTGCCTTTTCTTTTTATTCACATACATTCATATAATTACATATTGACATCTTTACAACATTGTTTATATACAAGTCTAAACAATTAATTACAATTACAAAGTCAGCTTGACAAATAAACATAAGTGCCACTAAGTCGGCCCAAGTATGGTTACACAGTTCCTGCAAACTAACTTGGTGACTTTCTGATACTCGGCGTCCACTGCATTACTCAGCATCGTCATGCACTCGGTAGAAGTGAAGGCACGGTTCATACTAACCACTCGGTAGGTTTTGAACTCGGTAAATACTGGTGACTCGGTAGACATAATGTTACTCGGTTTACACTATCCTGCTCGGTTTGCATTATCTTGATCGGTTTGCACTGTCTTGCTCAGTTTGCACTGTTCTGCTCGGTTTGCACTGTTCTGCTCAGTTTGCACTGTTCTGCTCGGTTTGTACTGAGAATGCAAATAAGTGTTGTCACTAGTGGCAATTCTGCTTAATGCCAACAATATGTCCATATATGTGTATGGATTTGTGTCTTTAAACATGATCAAGTTTTTTTGAATCTAGGTTTGGCAATTACCAAACCATAACCCGATTGGGCTATTTGAATTAAAAGAAACCTGATCGAGTTATTGGTGTTTTGAGTTTTTTTGAGTGGGTGACCACTTTTTTGTACACCATCATGGTGCACTTACCCAAAAAGAGAGTGTGAAATGCATAATCATGAACAGTAGAGATGGCTATAAACATGGATGATGGTCAAAGCATAAGAATAAATGACGAGAGGGTGTGATGTAAATCATGTGGGAGTTGGAAATTATTTCCCACTATATGAGAAGCTTATTTATTAGTAGTAATATGTCCAAGTTCCTTGTTCGTGTCCATAATATCATTTTTTAACTATCATCTTGGTGAGAGAAGAAATTACAAATGTGATGGACATGTTACCATCTATGGAACCTAAATTTGATTCCATGAGGATTTTAATTTATTGATCATCTCTCGTTTCTTTTAATTTTTAGCAATTTTATTGAATGCACCTTTACTGTGGTGTCCTCATTTTTTATATTCTAAAATGTGGTGATTATATGAAGTAGAAGTAATAAGATTGATCATGGTGAGTAACTATCAAACAAAATGGTTTAAAAAAAAAAGTGCTATTATATGTGAAAAACAAAAATCACAAAATTTTATCATAAAGGATAAAGGTGAAAGTTATAAACACCTACATAAAAGGAATCTAATTGTATAGAATATTAAATCATATCAAATCCTAGGTTACTATAGACCGGCTATGAAATTGATGCAGGAGCATCCTGGGTGTAAGAGCAATCTTGCATCACCCAAAAATATTTCTATTTTTATATTTAATAAGGGCTATTTTGTGCAGAGCTGCTATTTATGGAAAGTTACTATTTTTGGTAATTTTCGTATGTGCTCAGAATGATCTGATTTCTTTCTTGGAGGTTCATTTTGGTCATATAAGTCTGCCAGTAAAGTTTCATTGCCAGATCAAGTGTATATTGGAAGATATTGAAGATTTTCAGTATTGGCAGCAGGGTACAGAAACTTTGAACTCAGTTTTGAAGGCTTTAGAGGCCCCGGATGAAGTCAAAAATTTGGGTGACAAGCGCTTGCGCCAATCAAGCCTGTAGAGCGCTTCGTGGCGTTTCCGAAATGGGGTTATAATAGCCGATCGGGTCAACTGGTGATGACTTATGGTCTTCGAAAGTTGGGCCACCTGAAATGGCGAAAAATAATTTTCTTCAAAATTTTTGTTCGGGTTTCAAAGGTTATCTTGAGCCGACTATGATGTAATAAAATGTAAAATAAAATAATTCTAAGTTTAATCGGCCTTATTGGCTAAAATTCTGGAACCTTCCCAGGCGGTGGATAATTGCCTATATAAGGAAGGCTGTATTATTGTCTTAGGCAGTTCAGAATAGTTCTGGGGTAGTAGATCTGGGTAATAGTTCGAGGCTTTGCCCTACAGAATATTGTAAGGGAATGCCCATGTGGCTTTGCATATTGTAATTCTGAAAGTTTGTAATTCCACATTTGTGGAGATAATAAGAAGCCAATTTTCTGTTCTTGCATATTGTTGTTTCTCTATTTCTGTTATGTGTTTGTGGTATTAAGGGGAGCACCCTTCATCAAGTGGTATCAGAGAAGGAGTTCTTGAGTGTGTAAACAGATCACCGACTGTGAGGCAGTTTGCACCAGGACCGTGGCTAGGGTTTCAGCGCGCATCGTGAAAATGCCTCCACGAAGGGAACGTGGCGGAAGAGCTGGTGTTGTAACACCTGAGGTTAGAGAGCTGCAGAGACAAGTGCGAGCATTGCAAGAAGAGATTCGCAGAGGAATAAATCTTAATGTCAGAGATGAAAGCGAGGATGAAGCCGAAGAAGAATATCAAGAAGGAGAAGCTAAAATTGTGAACCAAGAGGAAGAAAGACTTTTTCGGGCGATTTCCAAGATTGGGAAAAGACCTAAGATTGAGGTTCCTACATTTTCTGGCAATCTTAACCCAGAGGAATTGATCGACTGGATCAATGAATGTGAGGAGTATTTTGAGTATGAAGATGTTGAGGATCCTGATAGGGTCAAATTTGTGAAGGCCAGACTGAAAGGTCATGCGAAGATCTGGTGGCAAGAAATTCAATTGGAGTGAAATAGAAGAGGGAAAGATAAAATCACAAGATGGGATCGGATGGTGGAAAAATTGAAGCGACAGTTCATTCCTGTTGATTATGAGCTTGACCTACTGAAGAAAATGCAAAGTTTGAAGCAAGCAGGAAAATCTGTTCAGGAGTATACAGAGGAGTTCTATCGACTCCTCATCAGAACAGGCCATGCCAAAGCTGATAAGGAGAAAGTTGCCCGATACCTTAATGGGTTAAGGCCAAGCATTCAGGAGGAGTTGAATCTGGTTCGAATGAACAGTATTGAGGAGGCATACCAATTTGCCTTAAAAGTAGAGAAAAATCTGAACAAGAAGTTTGAGAGCAGACAAAATGGAAGAGGTCGCGGTGGATGATCTGGTGGACGGTCATATGGTGGCCGAAATGAAGATCCGAAAAAGAAGGATGAGGCCAGTAGCAGTCAAAATCAGCGAGGAAATAATTCCAATCGCTTCCAGGATTAGAATAATAGAAATTAGAGAGGAAGAGGAAGAGGACAAAGATCTGGAAGAGGTGGCTTCCGTGGAACATGTTTTCACTGTGGAGAAGAAGGTCATAGGGCATTTGAATGTCCTTAGCGCCAAGGCAGAACAGATAGGAGAAATGAAGGCCAGGCCAGAGTTGCACATGTAGATGAAGATGCCAGATCATCAAATTCTGAAGATGCTGAAAGAGGAGAAACGTTGATTAACAGAAGAGTCCTGTTGAGTGGTGAGAATGAACCTGAGCAAAGGAGGAGCCTGTTTCGCACCAGGTGCAAGTGTGAAGGTAAATGTTGTGATGTGATTATTGATAGTGGAAGCACTGACAATTTGGTGGCAGAAGAGATGGTGACAAAGTTGAAGCTCAAGAGACAGAAACACCCACATCCATATCGGATTGCCTGGGTACAGGATGACCACAGGGTCATGGTCAATGAACAATGCCTGGTGAAGTTCAAGATTGGCGGATACCAAGATGAGGTATTGTGTGATATCATATCTATGGATGCATGTCATATGTTGTTGGGTAGACCATGGCAGTTTGACAGATGTGCTGTACACGATGGCCGTGCGAATACCTATTCCCTGACAAAGGATGGAGTGCGGCATAAGCTAAAGACATTGAAGGAGACCGAAGAAAAGGTATGTGGTAATGCAAGGATAACTTTTGTTGATGGAAGAAATTTCCTAGATGGTATGAGGCATGAGCATGTATGTTTTGCTTTAATTCCAAAAGCTGGTAAAGAGGAAGTAGAAGATGTTCCTATAGAAGTTGTAGATTTGTTGAATGAGTTTCAGGATATTGTATCCGATAATGTGCCTGATGGATTACCACCAGTCAGAAAGATCAGTCATCAGATGGACTTGATCCCAGGAGCGAGTTTGCCGAATAAGCCAGCACACAGAATGACACCTGCAAAAAGTGAGGAGTTGAACAGACAAGTACATGAACTGTTACAGAAAGGATTGATCCATGAGAGTCTGAGTCCCTGTGCTGTACCAGCAGTATTAGCACCAAAGAAGAATGGAGAATGGAGGATGTGTACGGATTCTAGGGCAATAAACAAGATCACAATCAAGTACAGGTTTCCATTGCCACGAATGGATGATATTATGGACTATTTGAGTGGAGCTATGTATTTTTCAAAGATAGATCTAAAGAGTGGATATCATCAGATTCGGATCAGAGAAGGAGATGAATGGAAGACTGCCTTCAAGATAAAGGAAGGACTGTATGAGTGGTTAGTCATGCCTTTTGGGCTAACCAATGCACCGAGCACTTTCATGCGGCTCATGAACGAGGTTCTGAAAGAATTTCTGGGTAAGTTTGTCATTGTTTACCTAGATGATATTTTGATCTTTAGTAAGACATTGGATGAGCATATGATGCATATTCATATGGTATTTGAGAAGTTGAGAGAAGAAAAATTGCTGATTAATTTGAAGAAGTGCAGTTTTGTGAAGAAAGAGTTGGTGTATTTGGGGTTTGTAGTTTCAAGAGAAGGTCTAAAAATGGACCCAAAGAAGGTACAGGCTATCCTTGAATGGCCTACGCCAAGGAGTGCTACTGAGGTAAGATCTTTTCATGGTCTAGCTAGTTTTTATAGAAAGTTTATCAAAAATTTTAGCAGTATTTGTGGACCCTTGACTGAAACAATGAGAGGGGATAGAAAAGAGTTTAAGTGGACTAATGGGGCAGAAAAGAGTTTTCAATTGTTGAAATGAAAAGTTACAGAACAACCTGTTTTAGCACTTCCAGATTTTAATAAGGTGTTTCAAGTAGATTGTGATGCTAGTGGTACTGCAATAGGAGCTGTTATGAGCCAAGAAGGTAAACCTGTTGCATATTTCAGTGAGAAGTTAAATGATGCCAAGCGGAAGTATTCTGTTTATGATCAGGAATTTTATGCTATAGTTCAGGCATTAAAGAAGTGGAGACATTATCTTCTTCCTAAGGAGTTTGTTTTGTATACTGATCATCAAGCTTTGCAATATTTGAATAGTCAAGGAAAGTTGAATCAGAGGCATTTGAAATGGGTTGAGTTTTTGCAGAGTTATACATTTGTTTTGAAACACAGGAGTGGAAAGTCTAATAGGGTTGCAGATGCTCTTAGCAGAAGGCAACTATTGCTGACAGAAATGCAGATTGAAGTGGTTGGGTTCAAGGAACTCAAGAATTTGTATCCAGAGGATCCTGATCTTGGTGAAGCTTGGAAAGCTTGTACAGAACCTGTTACTCTAGACAGGACGAAATGGTTGGATTTCATCATCCAGGATGATATGCTATTCAAAGGGAGTCAATTGTGCATTCCACGAAGTTCTATGAGGGAGAATCTCATCAAGGAGAAGCATAGTGGAGGATTGGCTGGACATTTTGGTCGTGACAAAACCCTTTCTTTGGTTAGTGACAATTACTATTGGCCACAGTTGCAGCAAGATGTGAAGAAGTTTGTACAGAGTTGCAGAGTATGTCAGATGGTGAAAGGAGTGAAGTAGAATACAGGATTGTATCAGCCATTACCTGTACCAGAGAAGCCTTGGGAGGATATCAGCATGGACTTTGTTCTGGGTTTACCGAGGACTCAGCGGGGACATGATTCAATTTTTGTGGTGGTTGACAGATTTTCAAAGATGGCACATTTCATTCCCTGCAAGAAGACTAATGATGCTATTCATGTAGCCGAATTGTTTTTCAGAGAAGTAGTGAGACTTCATGGTCTGCCAAAGACCATAGTTTCAAATTGGGACACTAATTTTGTTGGATATTTCTGGCGTACATTGTGGAAGAAGTTGAAGACAGATTTGAAATTCAGTTCATCACATCATCCACAGACTGATGGACAGACAGAGGTGGTGAATAGGAGTTTGGAAAATTTGCTGAGATGTTTGGTTGGAGATAAGCCAACAGGATGGGATTTGATTTTACCACAGGCAGAATTTACATACAATAATTCTGTCAATAGGAGCACTGGTAAATCACCATTCCAAATTGTATATGGAAGTAGTCCAAGAAATGCATCTGAATTGAGGAAGATAAATAAAGGAGAAATAAGTAGTGCTGAAGCTGAAGATTTTGTAGAACACTTGAAGAACATCCATGAGGAGGTGAGGAAACATATTAACAAGATGAATGCGCAGTATAAGGCTAAGGCAGATGAGAAAAGGAGGCATAAGGAATTTCAGGTTGGCAATGAAGTCATGGTTCATTTGCGGAAGGAGCGGTTTCCGGTTGGTACATATAACAAGTTGAAAATGAAGAAGTTTGGGCCATGTAAGATACTGAAGAAGCATGATTCAGGAAATGCATATGAGGTAGAATTGCCTAGTGAGCTGAATATTTCACCAGTGTTTAACATTTCAGATTTGACAGAGTATCACGAAGGAGGTGTTGAGGATGAGGTTGCAGCAGCACAGTGGAGTATTCCAGTAACCAGTTTAGATATCAAGGAGATTGAAGACATACTGGACAGTCGTGTTGGCAGAAGCACAAGGAACAGGACATATGAAGAGTATTTGGTCAAATGGAAAGGATGACCTATTGAAGATTCCTCGTGGCTAACAAAGGAGGAGGTTAACCGTCTTGGTTTTCCTCTGCACACCTGAGTTGTGACAGGGTCACTTCTCAAATTACCCTGGGTGTCTGATGCAGGAGCATCCTAGGTGTAAGAGCAATCTTGCATCACCCAAAAATATTTTTGTTTTTATATTCAATAAGGGCTATTTTGTGCAGAGCTGCTATTTATGGAAAGTTACTATTTTTGGTAATTTTCGTATGTGCTCAGAATGATCTGATTTCTTTCTTGGAGGTTCATTTTGGTCATATAAGTCTGCCAGTAAAGTTTCATTGCCAGATCAAGTGTATATTGGAAGATATTGAAGATTTTCGGTATTGGCAGCAGGGTACAGAAACTTTGAACTCAGTTTTGAAGGCTTTAGAGGCCCCGGATGAAGTCAAAAATTTGGGTGACAGGTGCTTGCGCCAATCAAGCCTATAGAGCGCTTCGTGGCATTTCTGAAATGGGGTTATAATAGCCGATCGGGTCAACTGGTGATGACTTATGGTCTTCGGAAGTTGGGCCACCTGAAATGGCGAAAAATAATTTTCTTCAAAATTTTTGTTCGGGTTTCAAAGGTTATCTTGAGCTGACTATGATGTAATAAAATGTAAAATAAAATAATTCTAAGTTTGGTCGGCCTTATTGGCTAAAATTCTGGAACCTTCCCAGGCGGTGGATAATTGCCTATATAAGGAAGGCTGTATTATTGTCTTAGGCAGTTCAGAATAGTTCTGGGGTAGTAGATCTGGGTAATAGTTCGAGGCTTTGCCCTACAGAATATTGTAAGGGAATGCCCATGTGGCTTTGCATATTGTAATTCTGAAAGTTTGTAATTCCACATTTGTGGAGATAATAAGAAGCCAATTTTCTGTTCTTGCATATTGTTGTTTCTCTATTTCTGTTATGTGTTTGTGGTATTAAGGGGAGCACCCTTCATCAGAAATAATAAATTATTTAAATATATATCAAGTATGTTGAGGCACAAAAATAGAATAATAGAATAATGAGAAGAGATATAGAGCTCATCTAGTGGCGTGATCTTTCCTAAAAAATGAATGCTAAGAGATATAAGCACATTGATATAGAGAAATAGATAAATAGAAGCACTGAGAAGAGATATAGTTTTCATCCATTTTATGGCATGATCTCACCTTTGGAAACTTTGGTTAGCTGAGATGATGTGATACAGTGAAAACAAAACTAGAAATTGGTACTAGATCAATTATCAAAGCACAATATAGATGATTTTAAAAATTTTGAGGTTTAGGGCCAAGTCATACAAATTATGCTCCTAGATACTTTTCTCCAATGTGGATTTTTCCACTATCAGATTTCATGCTTGGGATATGCATAACATGTTCACCTATGTTGAAGAATTAGTAGTGTTGAAAACTACCCTTCGGGTCTACTATTAATCCCACAAATATCTAAGAGAACTTAAGTGGATCTACAAGATCAAATCTAGAAATTATAAAAATAAATTTTTGGTATCTTCTATATTATGTAATCTATATGTTTGGAGGTCTTTGGAATGGAATTGACTTTGAGAACTTTCATTTGTTTCTCACGATGGTTGTCTTATAATAAAATCAAAGTAGTTCTCTAAGCTATTTCCAACAGATCCAATAATATAATTTTTTTCTCAATAGGTTAGGAGTATGACCCACCAAATTGTGGTACCAAATCAAATAGTTCTCTTGAAAAATTTAATTTTTATGATTAGTTGTTTCCACATCCAACTATTCATTATAAAATTCAAGGAGTACATGGATGTGGTGATCTTTCAAATCCTTGAAAAGGTTTGAATAGGCTCAATATGAAGCCAATAGATACTATTTTGAGGCACACGCATATCTTCCAATGAGTTTTCCAAAATTATGGAGTTCCTTTTTGGAAAAAAACTTGTCCGCATATTGGTTGTTGTGTATTTTACAATATTAATTATCTTTATCTAGGTAATTTATTGGAGTACAATACCACTAGGGGTGAATCAATGGTATAATAATTTCAAAAATACTTAATTAGACTTTATCCAGAAACTTAAAATAACTGTAAATATGTTAAGACCTTTTGATCATAATCAACCATAATGAATGTGAATAGAAATATCATTTCAAAAATACTATACATGATGTAGGAAAATAAAATGAACAACTAGGAACATAATGAACACTTTTTATCACACATATGAGGCATTAAAGAGTTGAAATAAAATATTGATCATAATAGAGAAGATAGTAAAACTGAATGACATAACATAGACAAGTGAATTATAGAGAAAAAAACACACATAAACTCATGACACAATATTTCTTGAGTGGAAACCCTATTGGAGAATAAAACAACAAGAAACTGCCTCAATAGCTCATCTAAAAATACTTTTTACAAGATGCCTCACTGGTTATGTTGTCTCATTGACAAAAAATGCTTCACTAGCCTTATCAAAAGACTTTCTAGACTTATAATGACTCACTAGACTTACAATGCCTCACTTTTACACTATCTAATTTTATATGGAGTTAGGATATCTGAACAATAATAGTAATCATAATTCAATACAATACATTATTGGATACATGCGACACTTTGTACCAAATAATGCATCATATTAAATCAAGACAACTGCATTCTCAACCAGATATTTATGATTTTGAAACTAATGAGCACAATAAATTGTATGAGCAATGAATATTTCATGAAAATCCAATCTCTTTCTTTGTATACTAATAATGCCCTCAATATCATGTTTAAATAATGTTCCATACTAATAAACTAAAATAGAAATATCATTTAAAAATGATTTGTAAGTTACCACAAATTGTCTTTGCACATGTGCATGATATCAAAAAATGATTGCCATGTTCATCAAGTAATATTTTATGAAATATGTACGTTTTTCTACAGATATCTCTTTTTACCAAATTTTACTCATAATCAAATCAAAGTAAGTGAAATGAAAAACTAAACCATTAATCACAATATCATCACAAGAACCTAACATCAACTAAAGACCAAATGCAGTAAAAATAAAACCACCTTGCTAAAATCTGACAACCCTTGAGTAGGGTTTAGGAAAGTCTTTGAAGGATAAGAAATGTGACTATAACAAATATACTAAGGTTTTAACAAATTAACCTCCCTTGAAAAATTTGAACAAAGAAAGAACTTTACATGTAACCCTACTTAGGGTTTGTTAAACTTTTAACTACACCTTGACTTCATAGACTTGTAAGGGTGAAAAATTGCAAACCTTAGCATAATATTACAAGGAAAAAATAAAATGTAGTTAAGATTGGGTTTAGACAAGAGAAGAATAACTTGACAAAACAGATTTGACAAACTAACCATAGATGGTCTAGAAACCAAGCCCTAAAAAAGATGGACTTTTATCATAGACAATAAATTGAGAAATATAACAACAAAACATAGTGATACAAGTGCCCTCAACAACTAGATCAAATATTTAATTAAACACAAGGGAGGTTAATATTTAACACACAAGAACAACTCTAACTTCTAAAATGAAATGAGAAACCTTGGAAAGAAGACACCTATTAAAAAAAGGTCTTGCAACCAAAATATTCAAATCCCACATGATTTGCACATAGATCTCCTTCATAGTTCCTCACAAATCCTTTCTCAACCGACACCCATCCAACAACCAAAAGTATCCTAATTTTTGTCACCTTCAAAAACTTTTTTCAAACTGTCATGGAAATCCAAAAACTGTTCCCTAGGTTGTGCCCTAACACAACGACATAAAGATCAAGTTAACAAATGAACTTTGGAATATGAAATATATTCCTTTTACCTAACTATAAGTTGTCATCAGCCAAAGACATTGTTCAACTTTAAAATATGACTTAAGTTTTACTTATGCCATTTACATTTAATTCTTTACACTGTGCAAAGCCGATCCAAAGGCTTATCATTGTATACAAATTTTTAATGCCTTGGTCATGTAAAATGAAATGTCATGTAATGCCTTAGTCACTAAGTGACTACAAATACAAGGCACACATATGATATGAAAATCAAAGATGATCTTCAAAATTTTACAAATATTGTGATGGGACAAGCGCCCTCTCACACTTAGATCAAATATACATGTTTCATGCCATCACTATAATGATCAAACCAACATAAATATATTGAAAAGTAGTCCAAACTATATATGCCAACTTGTGAAGATGAGAATTTTAATGCTAGTAAATGCATGTATCGTTTCCACTCATGTGATCACTAAGTAATTCAGATGTGCTATGTAATATTATTACCATGTATCAAATGCATCAAAAATATGTATCAAGTACCTTGTCTTACATAGCAATAATTTCATGTTGCAAAACTGATTGTTATGCCACTGATTAATCCAAGTGAAGTATATATATAAAAAACTAACCAATGCCACTGATCTTATCAAACTGATTCAAACCAAATGCCACCACTTAAGAGCATATCTGACCAGTTAGTGTTTGGCCATTAAGGACAACACAAGGAGAGGAGAAACATAATTGTCTTTCAAATCCTTAAGCTCTACCAATTCAACTCAACTATATAAAGAGGGAAATCCTTTCACTTCCTTATAGTTGTTAGGCCCTATGGCGAATTTAACAAGATTGTAAACACACAAAATAAAGAATGCATCATGTTAATGTCACTAAGAATTATATAAGGCTGAGACTAGCATTGAGGCTTTTATAACTAAATTTGTATGAACGGTGCTCCCTATTGATGATCTATTAATGATTAAATCATTTGTTTAAGATGTCATTCAATACAAAATTCTTAGGCACAAAATGTAAGACCTTTGGTGTGTAAACCAATAGTCAGTAGCCATTTTCTTTGAGATATATCTTCACAAGTGAAACATTTTAACTTTCAACTAGAAGATTAGATTACTCAATGTTCTCTCCATGGGATATAATTATGGGAACGACCTAGCTCAAGGAGGCAAGCCCTTACAAAATGAGCTAGTCTTGATATGGAATGGTAGATCTAGTAGATAAGAGTAATAAAGATCAACAAGTACATCAAAAGGGACAAATGAACTTCTTTAATTATATTTTTCAAACATCCACCAAACAAAATGTAAACAAGTGTATAAGTACATGATGTACATTTTTATTTGTATCCTCTAAGAAAACACAAAAATATATTAAATAAATCAAAATCAACACAATTCATATTATGAAAGAGTTACAAAATATAAGATAATCTAATCTATGTACATGTTGCTAATGACAAAAGTAGCTTATAAAATAAATGCTATACAAAGAAGACAAAAATGATGTAAAAACACATTCCAAAAATACCAAGATTCTTCATAGGAATTGTATCATATATATATTCTTACACAAAAATTATATCATATAATAATTCTTACACAAAATTACATCATTTTAAAAAGAAAATATTACAATTGATTACAAAAGAACAAATGCAATACATTAAGATTTTATTTGTGTTGTTAATGAATTATTAATACTATATTATATTAATTAAGGGATGAAAATGTAGCTAGGATGCTATGGCGTTGTTTAGTCCCTTTGGGTGTTAGAGTGAAGTTTTTCCCTTCTATGTGCCCTTGCAAGTCTGGTTTGCACTTGACAAAGCAGGGTTTGAAGGTTGGCCATCACAATGAGAAAAAAGATTTTATGTAGGCTCGTATGTGATATCCTAATTTTTTAGGGTTTTTGGAGGGTGAAATATCTATAGGTGGAGGCAGTGATCTGAATGGGAGCAGTCAAAGATTACGTGTATCAGCTAATGCTACACTGGAAAACACGATGTGACAAAATAGAAAAATGGTGGGGGCGTCAAAGGCTATGAGTAGAATGATGGACGCATTCAAACCAGTGATACCTCCCATAGGAGGGCATCTATGATGAGTGATAAGGGGGTGAAGAGGCCTCACAAAAATGGTCTTGACCCTTCAAGTAAGGCTAAAAAATAGTTAGGGTTTCAACATTGGCAAATAGGGGGTTTAGGGGATTCTTCAATCTCATTGTCCAAATTTGTTGTTGTAAACCTGAATGCAAAAACTAAGGAGGAGATTTCTCACAATCTTTTAGTGTTTTTCTGAGTTGGGTGTGATTGGTCACTTTAGGGGATTGTGGCCAAGCTTGCATGATTTGTATGCTTGGATGTCTGAAAATTGGGAGCCCATTCTTGAGAGCTGTGTTCAAATTTACCCTTTTAGCAAAGGGGTCTTTTATTGTTGTTTTTGAAAATGTTCAAGAAAAAAATAAAGTTTTGTATGAACATTTTTGGAGTTGGGAGGAGAAGTACACTCTGATGCTGAAACCTTGGCATCTTGATTTTTGTCGAGCTACTAAAGTTTTTGACAAGATCCCGCTCTAGGTAAGGCTTCTAAATCTTCCTTTACACTTATGGTTTGACTCTCTTTTAGAGGAGGTTGGAAAATCGTTAGGGGAATTTTTTATGGTGGATGAAGGATCTTCTAATCTCCTTCACTCCACCTTTGCCAGGATTTTGGTAGAAATGAATATTTCTAAGGGGCTTCATGCTGAAATTTCTATTAAAACTTCAAAAGGTTGTTGGGTTCAACCATTGGACTACAAAGGGGCCCCCTTTAGATGTAGAAGGTGCTTTCAAATTAGCTATATGGCAGCACAATGTGGAAAAGACAAGTTGATGAAGAAGGATTCTTGGTGGAAAGATGTTTCGCAACAACATTATACTATTGAAAAGACGATTGAAAAGAAAAGGAGTTTTTCTCAGGTTGTTGTTGCAGAAACGATGTCTAAGACTCAAATGTCCTCTTCTTAGGATGCATAGCCTTTGACGGATAATGTTAACTCTATCTTAGTTGGGAAGGAAAGTGAATCATCTTAGGCAAATGGAGTTGCTACTCCAAAGGGATGGGAGAAATGCAGACCAACGGGGTCTCATGGTGTGGAGATAGTTTCGATGCTAGTGGGTGATATTGAGAGATCGCTTTCAAAGGATGTTGCAAGAGTCTTAACAGATATACCCTTGGATTGGCAGAAGGAGGCAACCAAACTTGAAGATAGCTGGCACATGGTGAAGGGGAAAAAATATAGGAAATTAAAGAAAAACTCTTTTGATATGATCCTCAAGACGCATTCTAAGGGAGATGTTAAAACTAAAACTTAGATTTTCTTTGTAACAGAATAATGGCTCTTTATTTTCTACAACCTATTTATGGAGTTGCATGTTGTACTTGTCTGGGATGGTGCTACCCCTAGTTGTTACCACCCTTAGTTCGAGCCAAGTTTTTCCTAATTCACACCTCTAATAAAATAAAAATATATTACCGATAAAAAAATACCAACTTGTTTTCTTATAAAATCCGCACCTTAATTTTATTACTTTTTATATCAAAAACATATACAAGACAAAAGTAAATATAATATATCATAATAAAAACAACAAACATGCTCATTGTATTGACAAGGGTCATGAAACACACCTCTTTCTTATATGCTTTCTAGAACTTCTCGTATAACATGATCTCTTGCTCTTAATCATGCTTGTGATCCATGGCATTTGATCATATCATGGGGAACCATGTTTTTAAATCATTCATCACAACCAAGATGATGTTGATGGTGTTTCAATATCAATCTTGCCCTTTTGACTTCAAGCCTAAGGTTTAATTTCTTTAATTATTTTGTCTCTTGTCATTAACCTTCAAAGGTGATAAATAACAAAAGTTTTCAAGGATCTAATCAAAGGTACGGAGCTTAGTATCAAACTTTGCAAAATATTGTTGTCAAACTCGAAGTAAAAGTATATTCTACTTAAAATTTAAAAAATAGTATATTTTTTCGGGTACATAGTAAATGCTGTTGAGTCTCTTTCGGTTCTGCATGTTAGTCAGACTATCGTTTTTTCGGGAAAAGCAAGAAGAAAACTGTGGATCTTAACCGTTTCTTTCGAGTATATTAATTATTCTATTGAAACTGGCTAAGCTCACGGACTGTTCTTACGTAAATTAAGTATAATATTTAACTAGAGATTTTCCGATGTGTGAATAATCACGCCGATCAAAATATCATTAGAAGCAAAGACTTGAGTACTCTCACGGGGATATTAAGAACTACAAACAAACAAAGAATTGACTAGTCACGTACATGTTGGGGTCTAACATGGTAATTCACTAAACTCTATGGAGTAAAGTAAGTGCAACTATCAGCATTTATGATGTAGTTTTAATGGTTTGGGATTGGAAAATATGAATGGTGGTAGTAGGTTTGAATGAGTCTATCAAGGATGAAGTTTTACATTACAAGGCTTTGACATCAAAAGGGATGGGGCTGGGATCATTCCTCTGGCAAATTAGGTAGAATGGATACTCTTCAGTCCTTGGCTCTTAGCTGAAGGTTTCAGTTCATAGGCTCATTCTCATGTATGAGGTAGCTAAAATCACTCCGCAAAGGTTGTCGTTGGGCTAGTATGCTTGTGAGCTTCATGCCCTTACTGGGCTACCACACTCGTGGTTTGAACCTCCATAATAATAATAATAATAATATTAATAGATGTTGATAAGTAACTTGTTGATCTAAAAGTTATAAGGGAAGTTAGTTGTTAAAGTTCAAGACTCTTAAAGGTTTTATTCTTAAGATTTCTAGTAGACGAAAAAAAATGACTAAAGTTATGTTTCAATGTTAGTAATAAAAAAGATTGGGTATCTTTTAACATAGTCATGACTTGTATGACATAGTATTGATGGTTTGTCATTGGGAAACACAAATAGTGGTTGTACGCTGGAAATTTCAACAAATATTGTTGATAGTTAAGTGGTTGATATAGGAGTTATTAAGGGGCTTATTTGTTAAAGTGTAAGAATCTTAAAGGTATTGTATTCAACTTTTCTATTAGACCAAAAATAAAATAATTGAAGTTGTTTTTCAATGTTGATAATGGAAAGATGGAGGAATCTTTTAACATAGCAATGACTTATATGATGTAACTTTTTCTTGTAAATTGAAAAAGTTTTAGTTGTAAGTAATTTATGTAAATGATTTCACTCATGGATGAAATATATGATGTTTCTTTTCTTCTTCTCATACACTACAACTCATTAAATGATTAAATCTAATTAATATTGTGTATGTAAATATACCTTCATAGGATTAGTTCATCAAAATATCAATTCAAATGTAAAGAAATATAACTGTTTAACCAAATTGAATTGAAATTAAGACAATAAGCATCCTATGGATCTCTAACTAGAAAGCTAAAGTAATGCTCTCAGATTTAGCGTTCATTAGTGACAATTCTAGAATGAGAAAATTAAGATCTGTGATGCATTTATCCCTAATCTAACTTAATTATGCTTAAATTCTCCATTATGATCACTACTCATTGCAAATTCCCAAATAAAATACTAAGCTCAAGAACAACTTTGCTATAGTAATGAGGCCCTAAGATAATGGACCCCTTTACTCTATTGATGCACTCTATTTAAAGGACTCCCAAAATTAGGAGGGTGAGTTAGATACGAGTTAGATTGACTCCTGATTAGATGAGAGTTAAGTTAGTGGTTTCAAATGGTGGGACAAAGAGACAACTTGGATGGTAAAGATTGCAAAGACAAATTGGATGGTGGAGATAGCAAAGGCTATTTGTGATCCATGTGCTCCAAATGATCTCACCTCATTGGTTGATTTTATTTTGTCTTCATGTGGTAGGTGAAAATTATTTGATTTATTAATTTATTTAATTAATTGATTTAGCCATGTCTCCCATTTGAATAGGTTGCATTAAATTTATTTAAATTATATAATTAATTTGATTAAAATCAATTGCATAATTATTTGATCCTTTTGATTCAATTATTTCACTTGGCTTTGATTTTCAATTAATTCTTGCTTTGATAATCAATTGCTTGATTTGATTTAGTTTGACTTTGGTTAACTTTGTTTGACCAATTTTGAGTGTATACAAATGCCCCTCTTTGAATCAATGTGTGAAGCGTGTTGGTTCAAAGAATGTCCGATTGCTTTGATTATATGACGTCTGATCTGAACTTGATGACTGATTCACTGATTTACAATTGATTTTGATAATGAAACCCTAATATGAGGCTCCAATTGAAAGATTCTACTGATTAAGATACCCCACTGATAATTTAAAAAAAATCGCGTCTGATGCCTTTGATTTGAAAAAATTTTCTCCCATTCGTTCGATTTCGCATTCTGATGATATTATGCCCCCTCAAAAATAAAATCAGAGCCAATTAGGATGATTTTGATCAATTTCAATAATTTTTCTCAAATTTTCAAAAAATTACCTTTGCGATTTTATTTCTTAAAACATGATGAGAAAAAGATTGCAATATAATGCCTCGATTTAAAAATTTCCATTAATAACAACCTTTGGTAAAAAGTGTGGAATACCCCACTTTTAAAGTTACTAGGGTATATAAAGGGCTCAAAAGGTCATTTTTTACCACTCATTTTCACTTTCACCCTTTTGAGCTCTAGTTTTCCTGTGTCCTAGTAGAGATGGTGATCCCTATTTGTGATCATCCGTTCGAGTGAGCTCGCAGAGTCTAGTGTCTGGTAGACTATGGACCTCCGGTGAGTATTCAAATCTTTTTCATTTTGTCAATTTTCAATCATTAGATAGATTTTTGATTCCACGCGTTAAATTTTTTAATTTTTCATGTATTTTAGTTAAAGGTTTTTCTTGAATGTACACAAAAGAAGTTCCATTTATGTATCTTGGCAACACTATTGAAACCCTTGGTTTTGCCAAAAACTATGAAGACTCTATGACTTTCCTAAAGATACTAATGCTTTTCATTATCTAATTTATATTGTCCTTTGATCCTTGATTTTGACACATGTTTTCTTGATAGCCAATTTGATTGTTAGTTGCTTTTAGTCATTGTGACTTATGATGAGCATTGTGAACCCCTAAACTCTGTTTTGTCATTTCTTTATGTGATTACTCCATGATAACCCACTATATACTATTATTGACAACATCACACTGTTTGTTGGCTTATATCCTTATAATTTATATTACATCTACTAAAGAACATCATATATTCATGGATCTTAAAATGGTAATGTCTTCCCTCTTGTTATGCCTTTGGTATAAAACCCCTTTCAACCTGTTGCAGTGAATAGGTACTTCTCTTCAAACTTCTATAGAATCAACTCAGCCATAAATTCTTGATGTCTTTTGGTTTGTGGAAGGAAAGATCTTGTATCTCTTCTGAAAGATTTTGTACCTCTTTAAACTCCAATTGTTAATGCATTTGGTAATTCTGATTCAACCTATTTTGTTATCAACGTGTGGCCATAGTCATTATGTATGGAAACCCTTTAATTTCCCTCCATGGCACTCAAGTATGGAAACCCTTGTAGCTCTATTCACAAAAAATCTGGGGACCTATTTCAAAACTGTAATATCCCCTACATGTGTGCCTTCAAATATTGGGATAATAACTTTAACTCCTCATAGTTACCCTATCTAAATCTTACACTTGGCTTAAGTAGTGAAGATTAGGATCAATATTAAGTACTATTTTAGATTCAATCAACAATATTTACGCATTACGATATGGGTCTCACAAATGTCTAATTAATATGTCAATATGGGTATGCTATGAAGTATGATCTTTTTGTCATTTATAGTGATAGAGGTTTTTTGATTTTGATGTATGATTACGTACAATGATGTTATTTCATATATATATATGGATTACTTGCAATAATTAGTTTTCCTGTGTCTGGTATAACAGTCTAAATATTTGATTGGAGAAATATCACTTTTGATGGTATATTGCTATTGTTAAAATATACTTGAATGCTTGCAATTTTAACTGTCACTATTTTCGATTGTCCTCTATCCATAGGTTACAATCCTATTCCTAAATTATAGTGAAATTTGTAACCAAAACACTAAAGACAATGCTTTCTTTGGGCAGATTTGATATGGATCCATTAAAGTTCTATTTTTTCTCCCCCTACTGATTTTTGTTGATGCCTTCTTATAATATCTTTTATTTGGAATGATATATCACTTACTAAAGGTGTGCTCAAATCAAATTGCACCCCTTCATTGTCACTAAATCTTTACTAATCACAATAATTGATTAGATACTATTAGTCCTCTTAATGTACATACTAGATGTCCACTGTTTCACAATAATCGGACATTTACTACTAGTCCTCTTAATGTACATACCATATGCCCACTATTTCACAACTTTTTTCTTTATTATTATTGTTTATTTAGCATCTAACAAGAATATAAAAATTGTGCAAAGCCACTAGTATCTGCAGTCAGATTTATTGAACATTCTTTTACTTTTTTTGTTCATGGATTTACACTAGGCTCAATGGTGTCTAGAGTGGAAATGAACTCCTATGTGAATATCTTGCAAGAATTAAATAGTCCTCTTTGTTTTGATCTATTGGTCTTGGAATGATGTTGGACATAGGGAGGGAGATCCTATGACAAATTCTGTACATATAAAGTTCCTTTTCGAGCTTGATTTCATTATAATACTAATACAGGTTTAATGTTGTACTCTTCCTATTGAAAATAAAGTGTTTCACAAGAGTGCAAATCTCTGTGTGTTATTCTGTTTAATAAGTTCATATATGCATACGATTCTAAATTTTTTCCAATACATTCAACAATGCTACATTTTTGTGTGTGTGTTATGTTTCATAGAGTCCTTAACATATTTTATATGAAGCCCTTTCATTTTGCATCTTATTTAGATATAAAAGCTTCTCTTCATGCTGTTATGGATTTAGACAATTTAGGATTAGTTGATTTTGTTACCTTTCTTCTTAAGGCTATTAACATGGGTATCTGGCTATCAATTGATTAGCATATATGTTTATTTCTTGTGTAAGCTTTATGAGATACTCATCACCTATGTGTGGGTCTTGATGCTATGTACAATTATGTTATTCTTGAACATAACTATATTGTGAAATTGAACTTTGTAAGGTTTTTGACATTTATTGTTACATATGCTAGGATGACATTGTAAAAACATAGAATGCTTAACTGAGACTTTTACCATATAGTGTATATGTAACTTTGTTTTAATAGGATAATTACCTGGATGGAGTGCCCTTTTCCTTGGATGCCATAACCATGGAGTATCTCTCCACCTAGGACTTGTACTCGCCTCATTGTTGTGTCATACCCATTTAAACATTCAACATTTAAATTTTATACACATAACCATTTAATGTGTCTCTTGGTGATTTTAGTGGTGTCTCCACAATGAAAGCCCCATTGATTTATCATGTGAGATTATTCAATTATACAATGCATATGTCCTTTTTTATTTTATGATATGGTGAGGAAATAATTATAACTACTGGGGGTCAATGACAAATACTTGTGTCTTTTGGGTCTCTTTCTAATTCATAGAATATTATTATCTTGTCAATTTTGTGTGGTTTATTTGTATAGCACATTTCTATTTACCGTGTGTTTGACAAGTTTCTCATCTATGTATTATTGTTTAGAAATGCCAATTAATAATCAGATTCATAATTTTCATAGTAATAGGCTTGAATAATAATAATTAATTTATCTAGAAATTGAGAACATTCAATGCAAAGTTAGATATAGGTAGTATTTAGGGATCCATTTGTTAAATAAAAATAGCAATTGATAGTTCAAAAAATATTTTGTAGGGTCAATTACCTACAAGTTAGTTAGGTTATGGTTATGTGAACTTTGAAAGAGAAAAATGATTTGAAAATGAAAAACAATTGTGAAAGAAAAACACACAACTCTACATAATTCTATTTGACACGATCCAAACATATTTTACCTGTAAATAGTTTTCACATCACTATTTATTTTGTCTTGGGAGTGAAACTACAATTAGACTATTTGTGTCTTTCCTCTTTCACTATGAAGCTGTAGGGCTATCACTTTAAAAGTTTTACCAATTTGAAGAAGAATTTTATATCTGCTAAATAGTTTCTAATTCTATAACATCCAACATTTTCTTGCACATGAATAATGTGGAATGATTATAGTTCTCTTATCATGTTATTTCTTTTCACAAATGAAAATGGGCATAGATTATGTTGTCTTTGCACTGGACAATATTCATGCTAAAGCATGCTAGTATAATATAAGTTAATGAGAAGAGGTAAGCTGACATTATTCATGCTAATAACTTAATAAGTAATTGTAGATATTTTTTTAATCTTTCATATCATGCATTTTTTTTAACTTTCATATTCTTGATCTAGCTTGATCCTAATTTCTCCTTTTCCATTTTTCTTTGGTAGTGTTTATATATAGCAGGAATTGCAAACAAAATCATCTTCACTTCCTTTTCATGCTAGATAAGTTGATTTTCTTTATGAAAACTTGTTGATTATTTTTATTATAAATTAGGGAACATATTTCTACACTTGAACTTATTTAATTGTTGATAGAAACATGCTAAGGAATTCATTTAACTTTTTCTATTTATAGATCTTTGTAGAGACAATAAGTTATTGCTTGAACTTAACCATGCTTTGTATTTACAAATTATTTATTGAAATATTTTTTACACTAGCCTTTTCCAAGTTGTTCTTTATATCTTTGACTGTTATTATGAGTATGTTGTTCTCTAAATGAATGCGATTGTCTTCACTATTAATGAATCTAGATATTTACTCTGTTCTCTTCATACACCTTACTCTTAAGGCATCTATGTCTGTATCTTTTGATGTCTTGAACATATGCTTTGACATTATATGTTTTATCCATTATCACTGTTGTTATCTTTTTATTAGCTATAAATAAGCCATCATGGTGTTTTTCTTTTGATGTAGCATCAATGAACTTAATCTTTCCTTGTCACCTTACATTGTGAATTCTTAAAGATATGTTCTCTAGTAGCCTTGGCTGACCCGTTATCTGCATTTTATTGTTTCTTGTAGCATCTAATTCATCTTTAGAGATTATTTTTCCAATGTTTCTTGTTGTCTTATAGTTGTTTATTGTCATCATGTAGCTATGATCTTTATCATGTGTATTTCATAGATATGTGTTATTGTTCCTACAACCAAGGCAGAATAGAGTAACTTCTTTGTTTTAGTTTAGCAGTTGATTGTTCTTATAGCTATTAAAACTTTGTTATAGCTACTGTTATTACCACTTTTGTATTTATTTTCTATCTTGAATCTATTTTCATGTCATATACAAAGGGTTTTTTACTAAATACAATGGCCATATTCTTTGTTTTGCATATGACTTCAAATAGAATTGATTTTTTTTGTATCAACATTAATTTCTAACGTCTAAGAATTCATAATTTTCTAATCTACAAGATCAATCAAGCATGTGAATTTGGAATACAAAGATACAAAGAATGTGGATTTTGTATGGAGCATGTGGGTTTTCTGACACTAGAAGGTATGGAGTTTCATTTTTCCTTTTTTTTTTCTGCCTTTGTATCAAGTTTAGTTTTCATTTTCTCATACCTAAATTATTGGTGAAGAATCAAATTATATTATTAATGATATATGATGTATATTATTAATGATGTAAACATAATTAATTTGTGTATCTGTACTCTGAATCAAAATGGCAATAGCTAAATAATCAAATTGTACATAATTGTAGTAGCTTTGAATGTTTAGAATATTATTTGTTTCAATAAACTTTTAATACATTTTTATTTATTTATTTTAGGAGAATAAAAAAAAGCAAGCACATAGATGTGAAATGCTAAGAATCTAATGTTATATGATCAGGTCAAGGTTTATTGTGTTTCTTGTATTGATGTGTTGTACTCTTCTATAGGTTTAATGAGAGAGTTGTGCAATCATACTACTCAACACAAAAGAAGCATAAAATAAGTCACATCTTGTGGACCTACTTTTCATTGAAGTCAAGTGTTTGAAATAGTTTTTTTTGTTCTTTTCATTGTTTTAAATATTAAAATATACATTTTTTGTGTAAGGTGTTATATGATGATGGGGATGTCAAGGTACTTAGACTTCAAAAGGAGTGGTGGTAGTTGATTGATAATGATTATAGATTGAAAGGGTGAGCGTTGTAGGAATTTGATATAGTTTAGGAATTACAATCGTCTAAATTACTAAAATAACAAATTATGTAGTTATTTGATATAATGATATTGTTATGTTGCATCAAGCATTGGTATCTCTGAAAGGTTAAAAAAATGTTGAAGTCACACAAGTATGCATTAATTTTAATGATTCCATTTTTATATTGATATGTAGTTAAGTTAGAAACATTTTCACTTGTCATTGTTTCATCTTAATGGATTCCATTGCTTCTACTTCAATTAGATTCCATTGCTTTGATGAAATTAACACCTTGACCTCTGAGTCAGTCTTTTTCTGTTGCAAAATCTAAAACAAATTTGTATCATATATTTAGTGACTCCTTGTTTTCTCATTATCGTGGTATCCATGTACTTGATCTTTGTATCTCACTATCAATCCAAACTGTTATTTGCTTCCTTTCATAATGATAACACATCTATGATATAAGGTGTTATTGAAGTTCCCTATAATGAAGTATTTTCAACACTATAAAATGTATCAATTGCTTACTAGAGATTAGTGCTTGTTCTGATTTTTCTGAGATCCTGCATATACTATGTCTCACCCATTGTGAGTGCTTAGGTTGATATGGTGCTCATTTTTTGTGTCAAGATGCTCTGTCATTGATGACGTTTTTAAGAGTTTATTGTTCCATCTATTATTTAATCACTATGCACCATTTTCATATTGTTGTTCCTTTTTAATTTGTTGTGTAGCATATCACTATTTTAGAAGGCATTTGGATGTGAAAGGTATCTGCATTACTTCTCTCTTGATTCTTCAACATGTTAGCAATACTCAATTGTTGTCATAATTTGATCTTCTATGTTGTCCTTTATTGGATGTCTTGATGAACCTATTGGTTCTTTTGTAGCTCTCTATTTTATGATAGCTATTAACAATATTTCCTTATGCTTGATATGCTACTTATTCACCATACTCTTCTCTATTACATTGTTGATTATATCTTGATAACATTATTCTTTTCCATTACCATTAAACCAGATCTATTCTCCATAAAAAATGTAGTTACATTTCTTTGCACTTTATCAAGTAATCTGATTACTTTTCATCTTGTGAAATCTATCCTTATTGTTTGGTTAAACGTATGTAATACCAAATTTAAAGGGTACTAGCTCAATGGAAGAGCACCTTATTTACACGTAGGAGGATAGTGGTTCAATTCCATTGTTCCCTAATAATTAAATTAATAAATGGAAGAAAAATAAAAGAATTTTTAGAAGAAAAAAGGAAGCAACAATAGAAGACAAAATATAAGCAAACTAGAAGAAAAACTTGGCGTTATCTAGGAAGCAATTCAGGTAGCAAACAAAGAAGTAAAAATAGAAGCAATTTTAGAAGCAACAAAAGATGCAATAATATAAGTCATATCAGAAGCAATAAAAGATGCATAAATAGAAGCAATGATGGATGCAATAAGCAACAACATATCAAAAGCAAAATTGGAAGAAAAAATGG
The DNA here is from genome assembly GCA_027943335.1 of Chamaecyparis obtusa. Lineage (NCBI taxonomy): Eukaryota > Viridiplantae > Streptophyta > Pinopsida > Cupressales > Cupressaceae > Chamaecyparis > Chamaecyparis obtusa. The sequence goes on from BSBK01006416.1 coordinate 28,670, forward strand.
AAGCAAAACTAGAAGCAAATCTGGAAGCAAAATCAGAGGTAAACTTGGAAGCAACACAAAAAGAAAAATAAGAAGCCAAACTAGAAGCAACAAAGGACCCCATAATGGAAGAAAAATTTGGCGTCAATTCAGAAGCAAAAAAATAAGCAATTTTTGATGCTATACTAGAAGCAAAATTGGAAGCAATCCTTTTCGGCACAAAATATGGAGTAAATAGTTGGTGCAAAACTCGGTGCCAAAGGTTGGATGCACTTTAGCACTGACTTTTTCTTCCACATAGAGGCTCTTTTTTGGCAAAAAAATACACTAAAAGTCGACACTATTTTAGGTGCTAATGACAGGATCTTTTTGTAGTGGAGGGGCTTATGTATCCATTTTAGTTATATAAGATATATATTTAATGTTTGTTCCATGCAATTGAGTATTTGCATGTGTTAATAGGATTTTAAATAGTTGGGGTTTTCTGAAGGAGATCTTTTGTTTTTTTTAAGAAAAAGTGGGATATCCACCATAATTTATTAATAATCTGATTCAATAACTCCCTCGTGGAAGAACCAGTAAGAAACCCCGGGATCATAGTTATATACAAGCATATAAAGTAGATAGATAATTACATGTGCTGATGCATAAGATGCCAAAAAAGCACTTAGTCATGTTACAAAAATATCCCATATACCAGGGATTGCAAGTGATATGCTATACGCGAGTTAATCGACTGGACTACAGCCCTAATCGCATGTGAATGGCATATGAACATAGAGGAGAAAGAAGCCTCATCAATGTCTGCCAGCAGAGCCTCCTCCAAATGCCCAAATCGTAGCTGAATTCTAAAACTTCATGGCATAATTTCATGGTGATATCTACCACACTGCCAGCTTTTCATACCCTGCGAAACCCGCACCTCCATGACTGTTAAACTTGATCTACCAACGAATGGTAAATGACATAAGAGACCGAGTATTTGAAGCTATAGAGACACTTCCGGTATACCCATTATAAAAGTTGAATCACCGAAGTTAAACCATTTGGAGCACCATTCACACAAGTGGCAGAGTTACTAAAATCATACATAAGGCGCCTATGTGACCACTGTGGCAATGGGCAGAATACGTGGAATAATGACTTAGAAGCCCAACCGCATGCCATCTTGCACAATTAGTTGGTGTAGTTTTGGATCCAAATTAATTATTTCTTCGGGAAGGAATGGTGTGATTTCCTTACCGTCACATCCCATATTTGCTAGATGATTTGCAACCACATTGCCTTCAACGAGGGTATGAGAGATGTAAACTTCTTGAATCAAATCAAGGAGGATCCATACTTGCTGAAGAATGTAGGGGAGTTGCCAATTATGAATGTCTCTTTTGATGCAAGCATTGATAATTACTAATGAATCCCCCTCGATTTGGACTCACTGAAACCCACCTTTCCTAGCTAGAGAAAGCCCAGCAAGTAAGCCATGAGCCTCGGCCATGTTGTTTGTACCTCTAGGTAGTGAGCAAGATTTGATTGCCGAAATAGCCCCTTGATGATCTCAGATGCACACACCAGCCCCTGAATCCCTTGGATTACCTCTAGAAGATCCATTGAAATTGATTTTGACAAACCCCTGTTCAGGAGGGATCTAGTGAACTAGATGTCATTCAATAATTTTAGCATTGGTTGATTGGTGACACCAACCGGTTGGAGCATAAATGTATTTCCCTTCCCTGATTACAACACTGTCCCACCATGTTAATCAGAGGTTACATTTAAGCTTTGCATGACTAGAATTTACCACTTCTGAAATTGATTTTTCCAATTTCTGAAGGACTGCTTGAATTGGGGTGGTTTCCTTGCGAAAGATCCTCTTGTTTCTTTCCCACCATATCACCCAAACAATCAAGGTCGGTGCAGATGTCCATAGAGCTGAGAAGATGGAGTTTGAATATAATTCTGGCCAAGCCTGGAACAAATCCCATAACTCATTTGGCAATGGAGTGTAGTACTGTAATTTCCCCAACACAAATGTCCATCATTGTTGAGCAAAGGGACAGCCCAAAAATAGATGATCCACAGTTTCCAAATTTTGATCACATAATGTGCAATTGAAAGGTTGTGCTATCTTTAATTTATGTAAGCGATCACTAGTTAGAATCCAATTATTTAAGGCTAGCCATGAAAAGCATCCAGCTTTGGGAAGTGTGAGATGGCTCCAACAAAAGGTATAGGCATGAGATGGAGGTTTGGCCGCCACTTGCTGCTATAAAATATTATTGCCCTCTTTGATATTAAAATTACTCAATTTACTAGGCACCCAAATCACCTTATCTTCCAGGGTCGATAAGTATACCACTTTTTCTGACAGAATTGATTCAAAACGCTTACAATCTTGGAATGAGAGGGGCAATTCTGCAGGGTCCTTCCATATCACTCGTCTAGAGAAAATACATACAGCAGAAACAAAATTGATTAATTGAGTACCCCAATAATTTTTCGAGGCTGAAACAATATCCTGAATCCCTTCAAGTGTGTTGAGAGGAGGAGCCCCATTCCAAGAATCGTGCTAGAATTTTACTTGAGATCCACTGTTGACTTCCCAAGAAATATAGTTTGTGATTGGCTCCCTTGAGTCCATCATGAAATTCCATATTGCTGATCCTTTAGGGGGATCGAGGATAGACATAACTCTAGATGGGTTATCATTATCTAGGTATTTCTGCTGCATAATTTGGCACCATGTGTTGGAGGGGTGTGAATACATTTTCCATATTAGCTTACTACCAAATGCTTTATTGCATTTTTGTAGATCATGAATCCATGCTCCACCTATTTGTTTTTCCTGGGCCATGTTGTCTAATGATACTAGTGGAATTTTCTTATCTTCATTCATGTTTCCTGTCCATAGGAATTCTTTCAAAAAAATTTGAATGGCTTGAACCACTGTCGAGGGAGCTTTTAGAACTGATAAATAGTAGTTTGGTATTGCTGACAGCATTATTTTAATTAAAAGAATTCTGCCTGAGAGTGAAAGCCATCTTGCTTTCCATGCAACTATTCTTGATTTGATTCTCTCAATTATTGGTGTCCAATAGCTTGTTTTGTTAGCTCCAACAAAAAAAGGAATTCCCAAGTAGACAGATGGAAGGAAATCCACTGTGAATCCTAATATATTAACAATCTTATTTGAAATTTGCTGATTAGTATTGAACAAGTATATCTTTGATTTTTGAGAATTAACCTTTTGATTTGAGATTGAGGTATACAATTCCAAAGATTGCTTGATCTGCCTTGCTTCTGAAACCGTGGAAGATCCAAATAGCAGTGTGTCATCTGCAAATAATGTGTGTGTTATTGAAATGTTGGTCTCCTTAATTTGAACACCCTTCCACACACCTGCAACCTGCTACCATTGAATATGTCTACTGAAAGATTCATCCATTAGGATGAACAGGATTGGTGACAGTGGATCCCCTTGACGGACCCCTTGAGTGGATACAAAAAAACCTGCCCGCACGCCATTAATCAAAACTGAAAAACAAGCACCCGAGATACAAGCCTTGATCCATTTGCACCAATTTTTCCCAAAACCAAATTTGTGGAGAACTTTAAAAAGAAAGTCGCATCTAACTCTGTCGTAAGCCTTCATCATATCTAGTTTGATGACAAAATGTGAATCCTTGTTGGAATTAATGGAATGGAGAGTTTCGTGAACCACCAATGCACCTTCCATTGTTTCCTGGCCCAGCACAAACCACCTTGAGGATGAGACACCAGGAGCGGGATCAAGTATTGCATTCTTAGATATATGGCCTTAGTGATAATTTTGTATATTGTATTGCACAGGGAGATGGGTCTAAATTCTAAAAAATTCTTAGGTGTTTTGACTTTGGGGATGATAGCAACATTTGTCGTGTTAAAGTATTTCAGCATGGACTTACTGGATCTAGATTCTTCAATTACCCCAAGAAGCTCCCAACCAACCAATTCCTAGCAAGCTTGATAAAAAAGAGCCGTAAAACCATCTGGGCCCGGGGCCTTGTCTAGCAAGAGCGAGAAAACTACCTTTTTGAGCTCCTAGATTGTGAATGGTGCCATTAATTTCAGATTGTCTGATTCTGAAACAATCGATGGGATAGCCTCAAGAAGCTCATCCATATGAGCATTTGCTGAGATCGGGAGGAGTGGAGGGGCTAGCAAGTTTTTTTTAAAATTAACTCCTTCCTCCTGAATGCTTTGAGGATCCGTGAGGGAAATACCTGTATCTGCGTTGTTGATGGAAAAGATCTGGTGAGCAGTGGTCTGATGCATGAAAATACTTAGTATTTCTATCCCCCTACTTCAACCAAAGCTCCCGTGATTTTTGTCTCCAATATACCTCTTCCCTACTGCACAATTCTTCCCACTTGTTTGAAATCTTTTTTTGCTTGGCAAAGGAATCATTATCCATACCATGAGTAGTGATATTTTCCAGAATATTTTCTAGCTGGAGTTTGACCACTTCTTTCTCTTTGAAAATGTTTTTAAATACCTCTTCATTCCACTTTTTGATTTTAACTTTTATGTATTTCAATTTGGCTACAAACTGAAACATTTTGGATCCATCAGTAGGGGGGGCAACAGACCACCATTGGTTGATTGTAGGTAAAAAGGATGGATGTCTTATCCACATACTCTCAAACTTGAAAGATGGCTTATGTTGGACTGAATGACATGGTATATTGGAGCTGACTTGAATGTTGATGGGAAAATGATCTAAACCTGGTTTAGGCAAAATATCTGACTGAAGAATGAACTTTGTTAGTTTCCAATCCTGAGAAATCAGAAAATGATCAAGCCTGACAGCAATCTGGGCAAAGTTGACTCTCTTATTGGTCCAAGTAAACAGCCCCTTACTTGGCTCTATGTCCACGAGATTATTATCTTCTACAAAGCTGTTAAAATCTTGGATGGATTTCATCGGCAGACTGATACCTCCACACTTTTTTGAAGGTCTTAGGATAGCATTGAAGTCTCCCCCTATTATTAGAAGTTGCTCATGGTGCGATTGGATCAAATGAGTGAGCTCCAACCATACCCTTTGCTTGTCTAATGTTGTTGTAGGACCATATACATTGATTAATAGGATTTTTTCCCCCTGCCAGTTCAGACGAATTGCTTGCCAATTATCTTCCTGCTTAATGACCTGACATTGGACTGACTTAGGTTCCCAGAGGATAGCCAGCCCTCCTGAAGCACCAATCCCCAATTTTTGAGCTGATTTCTAGGTTGACCACTGCCCGATTGTTTTATCGAAGTTACCTTGAGACATTTTTGTTTCTTGCAACATGATGACGTCTGCTTTCAAAGAATCAATCTCTTGCTCGATTCTATGTCTTTTGTCAGAGGCATTTAAGCCTCTAACATTCCATGATATAATCTTCATGGCTGACAAGGAGAACACTTAGTTCTCCTCGTCAATCTTTTTGAGGGTGTGAAAGATCCATCCAAAGTTAATTGGATACCTGCTGCTATTTCTACTTTAGTTTGAATATTCTTTAGTTTTTGACCTCTCTTCTTCGGAGTAGGCTTATCCTGACTACTTTGGGAGGGTGTTTGTTGTATAGACAGGATAATTGTGTGATCAAATCCTTTTTGTGATGATTTTTGACCAGATTTTTGGTCAACCCTATCTAAGATAGCTTCTTCTTTGTGAAATGGATCCAGATTTCCCAATTCATCATTTGATATGTTTGCTGCTGGCAAGTTTTCTGCATCGCCTTCTGTCTCCTGCTGAGCATCTTGCTCTGAATCTTCAAAACTACTAAAACTATTATCCCGAATCCATTCTCTAATTTGAGAGGTAACTACCTTGTCCAGGTTGTCAACATCTACTCCATCTAAGGTCTTTTTTAATATGGAATCATCTAAAACATACTAAGACTGAATCTCACCAAGAGTATTCACTAGCTCAACCTGCTGCACTGGATATGGGATTGTTACTATAGGCATTGCCAACTGCTCAGCATGTGACTGTGATGTAGAGTTTTTGTTGATATCCCCTAATTCCGAAAATAGACCTTCTTCTTCCGCTATTTCAAAAATTAGTTTAGTGGCTAGCTCTGTAATCATCTGATCCGATAACTTTCAAGCCTTTAAATCATTCATTGCTTGCTTGCTGAGAGAATCTTGCATGTTGGGTATGTTCATCGAAATGTTTTGGAAGATCAATTGGTTAACAACAATATCCATGTTATGGTGTGATAACTCAGATTGGTCCTTTGTAAGAGACTGTATCACTAGGGAAGGTAGAATAGACTCAATTTGACATGTGAGTTGTGGCACTCTGCTGCCAACAGCACTGAAGTTAAACATGTTGGCCAGGCCTAAAAGCAATCCTTGATCAAGCCTATGTAACATTGACTTCAGCCTTTGATCGATGATAATGACATAAGATGCTGGTGATGCGATGAGTTGAGAGCCGCATTTTGTCAACTGTGCGGTGGGACCATGAATGGCTTGGATATGGCTCACTGATTTATTCAGGATGGGCACTTGAACAGAGCAATCTAGTGGAGTTGAATAATGATCCTCACAAACCAATGTCTTCAAGTGTGTAGTCCTTTTACACTGCGAAGTAAAATGGCCTAAAGAATTCTGATATTTTTGACAAGCATTCTCATCCTCCAAATTGATGGGCTATTCCAACACGCCCCATTTGGTTTTGATCTTGACCAGCTTTGGTGGCAACTTGTTGGGGCTTAATAAAACACAAACTCTAGAATCCCGGTGAGGGTATTCGAAGGGAATGAGGTCGTGTCTGACAAAAATGCCTATTTGATTGGCAATAATTTCAATGATTTCCATCTCTCTATATTCTAATGGGAGCAACGAGAATGAAATCTAGTATGGGAAGAAGCAGCATTCCTGCTTGTTTGGTTTAAAATTTGGTGTCCAAACCCTGGTAAATAGCCCAGATCCCTTACAGAACCAACCTTTAAAGTTATGAATGTCATCTCTGCATTTCTTTGAGTTAAAAAGGGCCACAAAGACTCCTTGGTCTTGCTCCAATAGTATAACATCTAAAAGTCCCTCCCAGCATTCAAAAGCCCAAACCTTAATATCTCAAAATGCAAGTGAATGAGATGAAAACTTTCCAATGAGCGTTGTGCTATGCAGCGACCCAATGTGGTTCTGAAGAAGATGCTGAGGTAGAGTGAGCTCAATTGATACCTGGTTCTCTTTGATACCTGCTACCACGCCTAAAGGTTGTTTATCTAAGGTTGGAATCTAAGTCTAAGCCTTTGGACAATGAGAATCCGAAGCATTCTGCTGGTGAACTGGTTTCCAAGTTTTTAACAATCGATTTGGATTGAAGGGCGCTCTAATTGATGGATCTTTAGTTATGTGCTCCTTTCAGTTTCCCTGAAAATGGGAATACCTGATCTGGACTGGCGATCCAGGTGGTGTTCCTTCGCATATATCAAAGATCCATTTCTCTTTAGGGGGTTTGACTATTCTTCACTGCATGCGTCTATTTCTCTTCATATTAAAATCCCTTTGATGAAGTGGATTCATCTAAAGCGAGGCTGCAACTGAGTGGATCTGGTCATGCGAAACCTACAACCTCCAACTTGCTTGCGTAGAGGACTCCCCAAACTCAAACCTTGATGGATCTGGAAATATAAATTGATCTGGCATGCTTTGATGTTGTCGCAGCTTCTTAGACTTGATTTGAAAACTTGGATTGATGAAAAAAGGCTTGGCTGGCTGAATGATTGCTTTCCCACTAAAGATGGAAGAACCCACCTTACCCTGCATGTTACTAGTTTTATTCTTCTCCAAAAAAGGGCATCGCAAGAAAACTACGATTGGATGGTTGTTAGGTCAATGTTTGGCTGGCTAAACAATCGGGGTGCCGCGAAAGATCTTCGCAAAGTCCTCCCAAGATGACAAACCCAATGCCTGCAGATGTGCAGGATTACCAATCTCATCTCCCCTATTCAAATGCTTTAACCCTGACATTGGCTCTCCTCCTAGCACAAATCACTTATGCCCTCTGCCATGGCTGACATCTAAATAGTACTGCTTAAATTTCTACCTCTGTGATTGCAGAGGCTGTCACTTTTGATACGAGAACCCTCCAAGATCTGCCCCATTCCATTCCTGTTCAGCAAACCCGCTCCATGCCCTATCTCCTCACTCCATTATTTCTCAGCTAGTTAACCGCAAATTACATAGTTATTTTACCCCATAAGATGACATATCTCGAGGCATTATGTCAAACAATTCACATGTCTTGTATAATCTGCTACAATTTGTATGCACGTTAATGTGAGCGTCTAAAACTAAAATCTTTAACAAAAATCGTTAATGGAATTATGTTTTGGTGGAGGTCAACACCTTATCTCTGTTCATTATACATGCTTCCACTTTCTCAATAATATTTGTTTGATTGCATTCAGTAATATTGCTTTTCATGTGATGACATTTTGTTAAATAGTTCGCATGATAGCCGTGCATGGGGAGAAAGAGAGGAGTTTGGCTTTACACCAGCCAATTGCTTTTACTTGAAAGATTTGAAAGGCCTCTCAACAAATCAATTTTGTGCATATCAACAATCAGTGCGTTCCATGAGTTGGAACCTATTTGAGGAATTTTGTCAAACAGTTGTCATGCATTTTACTGAGATGACAGTTGTTTGAAGCATTCTGTCAAAATCCCACTGTAGCTCCACATTGTGATGAGTGTCAATGTGCTGCCTCAGAGCTCCAGATTTTGTATGGATTTTTAACATCAAAATTAAGCTAGGGATGTACTCCCTAGGCGGAATGCAAATGCCCCACTCCACATCCCGTGGGTAAATCAAGATACAAGATCTTGGGGGCCTCTCAATTTTTTGACGCAGTAGAGAGTAACTCTGTGAGGTTTGAACCTTGGTTGTAGGCACTACAGGCAAGAAGCCCCACCATTTCACCAAAGGGTCACCCTTTTGAAGGAGATCTTACTTGACATAGATTGTCACATTAAGGTTATGGTAGAAGGGCTTTTTATGTGACATGGTTTGTAGGTTCTCTCTCTTTGGTCTTGTATTTTTTCTTGAAGGTTCATTGACATTGGAGTTGAGGTTTTTGTGGATTCATTGTGATTACTATGTATGTGGTCATGTGTTATTATTACACTTTACTTTTTAATAACTCCATGATCAATCTTTAATACCTTTCTTTTGTTGAGTGTTGGAGAACATGAAATAAGTATGGTGAGCAGTTGTATAGGTATATATAATAGATTTTTGTTGCATTTGTAGATATTTGTGGTTATTATTTGTTACAAGATGGTTTTGATTACTAGCCACACCTTGATATAAGTATTCATTGGTAGACTTGGTATGTCTTGATTTATTTTCAAGTTTGGCATTATCCATACACTAATAGTTCCTAGATGTGTAATTTCTTCATTGACAAGCTTTATGTAGGGATATTTTGTTTGCATGATTTCTATTGATATTTTTGATACCTTTGGAGGTACATGCATGACTGTATGTATATTTTTTTAATGTGATAAATATTTCCTTTTATGTGGGTTTTTCCCTTGGAAATAGTTTGGAACCTTTATTTTTACTTCGATTTGATGCTTGTGTTCTTTGGAATGTTGCATCTTCATCATGGCCTATTCATTTTCTTCTATAGACCTGGTATGCTGAAAGATTGGAGACTTTCTTGGTTGAGATGGTGGGTAATTTGGATGTGATTGCATGCATATTTACATAGTAGATAAGCATGTTGGAGATTTATATGTTTTCATGAGTGGATATGATGATTCATCAACTAACCCTTATGCATTATATACAAGAAGTGAAAGAATGATAGGAAAAATTGTGTGCACCTTATATAAGAAAATAAATACTTATTTGTGATGCACCTTTTGGTATGTGTTTAACCACATTAAATATTTACTTGAGCCCACTTATAAAGTTTTATTATTAAGGTTGATTACATATTTAATGTGTGAGTTGTAGATTACAAAATATTTAATATTGAAAAACATAGTATCAAAAAGTAAATGGTGGGATCAAACTCATGGTTTTGAGACACATGATTTTTCTAATACCACAATTGTATTTGTGTGAGCTCAATTCTATAAAATGAAGCACATGTTTAATGGTTGGGGTTGTTCTCATTTGTACTAATCTTTGTTATAAGTGCATATGCAGAGTACAATGGCATGAGATGTATGGTTTCATGGTTAACCATTATGCTTGGACAAATGGAGGATGCTTTGGAGGATCTTGATGTGTCAAAATTACTCAAGGAAACTTTGTCAATGTATTGTAATATTTAATTAATAAATAATATAATGAGCATGGAATCTTTTGGAAGCTAGATTTTTTTCTCTTAAGGATTTTATCAAGGTAGAACTTCTGTACTATTGTAGTATTCATTTGGTCATTACATTATGATTATTCTGTAAGAGTGTATGCATTATTTTATCTTATATGATTATGTAGGAAATGGTTTGACTAGTTGGTAATTTCCTAGTAGATAAGGCAATGAGGATAAGATCCCTATCATAAAACTTGATTTCCATCATTTAGACATGATATCTCCTTTGATACCGTGATGCCTATTTCAAATAGGTATGCATAATTCTAACACTCTTGAATATCTTTAAAAATAATCATCAATGTTAGTAAATTAAAAAACCTTTGAAGTTTTTTTAAAATAAATAAATAAAAAAATTCTCCCAAATTCTCTCAAATCCTAATACCTATATAAATCTAAACAATATAAACAACACCTAAAACTATATGATATTATTGTCAAGCACAAATATTTCTAGCTTTATTAACAAAGGGTCGTGACTCAGTTGTTGAGCACAATATAGTGAGAATAATGTTGTGCAATTAAAAAAAAAAACTTATCTGCCAAATCTCAAATTGTTGGAGAGACCAATTTCTAAATGTGGATGACTTTCACAGAGAGGATTCCTTTGGAAGTGACTATTTAGGAAATATGACTTAGTAGTTAGCTCCCTAACTTTGTGCTACTCAAAATCCTATATGAAAATTTCAAATAACTCCTAATTTTTTATAGTATCTTACTTAGCAAGTCCCCTACTTATCACCAAGGTTTAAGAACCACATCATCAAATATGATGCTACATCCACATGCTTTTTGTTGAGGTGTCTAAAAATCCCCCCCAAAGTGAGACGAATAGTTGTGCACTAAGTCATGTTTTATCGGTGTGTTGATGTGGCATCAAATGATTTTTTGTTTTTTAGATATAAGGAATACATATAACTCAATTACGAGAATTGATCATCAACACTAACAAATTTCTTTGTGAGGATGGAGAAGATGGAGGCACTTACATGGACTTTTTCAAGTTCCTTATAGATGACTAGAGCCATGTGCTTTACCAGTCAGGTTGCGACATTACATCTCCTCATCATGGTTAATTGATGGCTGGTTATGGTTCTTAACACTTTTTGTCAGTGGTGGGTACCTAGAAAAAACTTTCTAGGTCATTAGCAAGGATGAAGAAGACAAAGACAATTACAAGGACCTATTCAAGCTCCTTACAAATGATTGTAGCCATGTGCTTTACCAGTTAGGTTGTGACATTAAATCTCCTCATCATGGTTAATTTCTAGTTGGTTATAGTTCTTAACACGTTTTGCTCCCGTGGGGTTCCCAAAAAAACTTTCCTTTTGATGTGTTATTCTAATCTAGAATTTGGATCCAGAAGGAACTTTATCTTTGTTGATAGATGTCTTGTTTGTTTTACTTTGGTTAGTATTATGTTTTACACAAAATCTATAATCATATGCAATATGTTGATAATATAGTTGTGCATAGACTGGTCGACCACATTGTTAGTGGTAGTTTATATATGGTTATTTCTCTAGGTGGTTTTTGATGTTCTTCTGCTATTAGTGTGTTCTTTGTTTCTACACCCTTGGGTTGTGGTTCTGAAAGGGTCAATGCCCTTATTTTGTTGTTGATTAATATTAAAAACACTAACATAATTAAAGTCATGAATATTGAACATTAAATCAACAAATGCTACAACAACTATTAGAACATACTCAAATGCTAGATCTCTTCCCCTAACTGAAGTTTTACTTATACTTTAGATATATAGTTACTCATATTGTTGAATAAAGCACTTGACATGCTCTAATACTTTACTAATAAATATCAAGAAAATTGAACAACTTTAAAAATATTAAAGAACACATGAATACCTACACATGTCAAGCATTTAACACTCTAAATACTTGAGTGCTAGCAGGTTTCCACAATCCATATCGATATGATCTCTTTGCTTCTGAATTCTGATTGTGTAAGTATTCTTGAGTCAACATTTAACATCACACTTTATGATCCATCATGAGAACAAAAGAGAGCTTAAAGATTTTTGAGTCAATGTTTCGCGTCACACTCTCGAATCAAGGTCTAAACACTTCACCCACTAAAATGTCATCGAAGAACATCAAATAACTTCAGAGCTATTAGTTTTCTACAATCCTTTAGAATGCTATACAAGTTTCTAGATTTGATTGTGTAAATTTTTTTCCCATCAATGTTTCGATTCACACTACGTAATCCATCATCAGAACACAAGAGGGCCAAAGAAGAAAATAATGATATAGTGTGATCCATCATTGGGACGCAAGAGAGCCAAGAAGAAAAGAATGATAGATCACGAAATGTGATTCGAAACATTAGTAGAATTTTTCTTACACAATCAAATCTAAAAACTTATATTGCAATCAAATAACTTTAAAAAAAAAAAAACCTTTTAAAAAGGTCAAACTTTGGTAAAAAATTCACCCCATAAAACAGAGAGACATGACACTTAAAAAAAAAAAAAGAAAACCGCACAAAACAAACTTGAGTTGTTGAGGCCCAACACCGAGTGAAACAAACAGACGTCCTACATTGTACTTCTCCACTATTAAATCACCAACTGTTGTCTATAACCGGCAAAAACATTATAAAAACAAGTGCACCAAATTTGAACCACAAATTGTCTTATGCATGCAATACAATAGAATAGAACAGAATACCTACTCAAAATCTCCCGTACCGAGCGTTTCACGTGAAAATAGTTCGGTACTTGGAGAAGCGGGCCCGATTTCGAGAGGACCAACTAACTCCGGCGGGCCCCAACAAAACTCCGGTGGGTCCCGCCAAAGTTGAAAATCCGAGTGGCGGGCCCCGCCTCGCTTGGAAGTTTGGAAAGCGACGGCGCACTCGCGGACTCCTCGTGAGTCTCGGAATTCACTCAAAATCACCTTTCACGGTTCCGGACGCCCCTGCACGGAATGCACTTCTACTCTGCACCGCCCGATCACAATCACATATATACAATGTATATATGCTCCTGCACCACTTCCCACGTTACGCTCCCTTGTCTGCATATATATACACAAAATGTATATATGTTATTAGGTTTCACAGTTCCTGATGAATTTGTACATGGGTACCAGTGGTTTGACTCATAGGGGTGTTTCCTGATGAATATATACATATATAATGTATATATGTTATTGAGCTTCACAGTTTCTGATGAATATATATACATGGGTACTAGTGGTTTGGGTACTGGTGGTTTGACTCATAAGAGTGTTTCCTGATGAATATATATATACATATATAATGTATATATGTTATTGAGTTTTACAGTTCGTGATGAGTATATATATACATGGGTGGTAGTGCATGTGAAGTTACTCATTGCTTGGAGATTGTGTTCCGGATCTGCTCGGCAGGTTGCTGGTCATTTGAATGTCCATATCTAATTTCTTGATAGGATCAGAGACGTACTTCCATGCTTTCAGAATCCTGGAGGAAATTATAGAAAAAACATTCGCAGAAGCTGGTCAGTCAAGTTGGGTTGGGTTGCTCCTGTAGGTACGTACCTATAGATTTTTTTCAGTTATACTTTGCTCTGGTCTTCTGTACGGAAGATATGCCCCCCAGTGCAATTTTAAATTTTGGGTCAGGAATTTGGGGCATCATCATGTATTTGTAATTTAGTGTAAGATGCATGTGTCATCATGGAAGAGTAGAAAAGTATTTGTATTTGTTATAGGGTAAAATGCATGTATCATTATTGATGGTTAGAATCCAAGTCTTTTCAGCTTTTTTCAACTAGGGTTTTTTTGGGGGTCTCTCTTATCTTATGTGTTTATTAGTGAAGATTTTGGCTATCTTTTGGTCTATGAGGTTTAGTGATCCAAATCATTTGAGCTTTTCTTAATCTATCTAGGGGAGAGGGACCAATAGTTGTGCGGGGTCTAATAGTTGTGCGGTCATTAGTGAATATATTATCCAGTCTTACACCATATTTTTAATATATATATTGTAATTAAATAATCTAAATGTAAATCAAAAAAATTTCAAATGTTGATAAAAAATGGACCAATACTTGAACACATGAGAATCTATAAATGTTCTATTGAAATAATATAAACAAGTGAAATAGATAACTTTTTGTCTCAAATAATATATCATACCTATTTATCATATGTGTGTCAATTAAAAAATAATATGCCCACTTAATAAAATAAGATGCCCACTTAAACAAGTATTGTTATCTTAGTGCACAAATACTATTCTTATGTGTACAACTATTGGGGTAGCAATGTATATGCATTAGAATATTTCATATTAATAATTGGTTTTATCACAAATATAAAAGGTGAACACAACCAAAATGCCTTGTATTTTCCCATGAAATGTGTGAGATTGTCAAAAAGTTTTAGTGTTCAACTATTGGTCCCTTTGTGTTCGATATAGGTTGTATTTTATATAATAATGTGTTATTTTTATAACAACAAATAATTTTTTTGTGTTGAAGCATTGGTCATTTTGTGTTGGATTTAAAAGTTAGATATAACAAATATTTATGATTACTAATAGGTATATGGTCCATTTAAGTTGCATATATGTCATATTTTGTATAGAAATACAATCACCCACTAATAACAAATGATATTTTTAAATTCAACAACTAGAGATTTTTAGATTAAGTTTTGGTTGAATCTTTAAAAAGTCAATTTTTGTACACGTTTAACTAGGCATGCTATTTTAATGTGTTGCATGATGAGCCACACCTTCAAACCTTAGTTATAGGTACTTAAGTGTCCATTTTACATTTCTAAAAAAAAATGAAGGTCCTAATATATTCCATGCAACGGCTACATGTTGACAAAGTTAGCTCTCACGACTGTTGGTCCCTCTCCCCTACTAAAGGTTTTTTTAAAGTTTTCAATTAGAGGAGTTATTTTTTGTCTCCCCTATCTTATGAGTTTGTTTGTGAAGATTTTGGCTATCTTTTAGTCATGATGTTTAGCAATCCAAATCATTTGAGCTTATTTTTTAGTCTATCTACTAAAGTTGTTCTTTGTCTCCCCCATCTTATGTGCTGGCTAGTGAAGATTTTGGCTATCTTTTGGTCTATGAAGTTTGGCAATCCAAACCATTTGAACTTTCTTTAGTCTATCTACCAAAGTTGTTATTTGTCTTCCCCACTTCATGTGCTTGTTAGTGGAGATTTTGGCTACAAAGTTTAGCAATCCAAGTCTCTTGATCTTTTTCAATCTATCTACTAGGATTGTTCTCTATCTCCTCCACCTTATTTGCTTGCTAGTGAACATTTTGGCTATCTTTTGGTCTACAAAGTTTAGCAATCCAAGTCTTTTGAGATTTTTTTGCACATCTACCATGATTGTTCTTTGTCTCATCCACCTTATGTGCTTGCCAATGAAGATTTTGGCTATCTTTTGGTCTATGAAGTTTAGGAATCCAAGTTATTTGAAATTTTATAGTATATCTACCAGGATTGTTCATTGTTTCCCTCACCTTATGTCCTTGCTAGTGAAGATTTTAGTATTGATGATTTTAGCTATCTTTTGGTCTAGGAAGTTTAGCAATCTATGTCTTTGAGACTTTTGATCTATCTATGAGGGTTGTTCTTTGTCTTCCCCCACCTTATGTGATTGCTAGCGATGATTTTGGCTATCTTTTAGTCTACAAAGTTTAGGATTCCATGTCTTTGTGACTTTCCAATCTATCTACCAAGGTTGTTGTTTGTTTCCCCCACCCTATGTGATTGCTAGTGAAAAGTATGGCTCTCTTTTTGTCTATGAAGTTTAACAATCTAAGTCTTTTAAGCTTTTTTGGTCTATCTACTAGGGTTGTTCTTTGTCTCCCCCACCTTATGTGCTTTCTAGTGAAGATTTTAGCTATCTTTTGGTATATGAAGTTTCACAAACACTTAGTAAAGTTAGAGGAGAGAGCCCTATAGTGGAGCACCCTAACTTCATGTCTCCCAAAGTCTACCATATATATTTCAAATCAATCTCAATTTTGTACAATTACTTATTTGGCAAGTCCCCTACATAAATTTTTTGGTTTTGAGTCCACATGGTCAAATATGATGCCATGCCAACATGTCTTTTTACTAAGGTGTCCAAACTAGTCCAAAAAACTAAGACCCATAGTTGTGCACTAAGTCATGTTTATTGTTGCATTGATATGGCACCACATAATTGGTTTCTTTTTAAGATTTATAAAACATTTTGGGATAAGTATTGACATGACACATTTTGTGCTCCACTAAAAGGCTAATTGTGCCCAACTACCATCCCCACTGTTGGGAACCACTCTAATGTGGGGTCCTCTCCCCTATTGTATTGCCCAATTCATCTAACCAATAGGTCAATGGGCATTTTGATGATGATTATTTTCTCACCCTTTTGGAGGACAAGAATAATTTCAAACATGCCCTTCTTTGTCTAGATAAATTCTAGCAAGCATCTTGTTCAAGCACTAAATGGAAAAAGGATTGTTAGTTTGTCACATAGGTCTTGAGATTAATTCTCTCTATCCAAATTAACCTTGTTGTAAGCTCAATTAGACTTAGTTTGCAACCTTAAGAGGTTATAGAGGTGATCATCCCATTAAAGAGCCAAGCATTGGGTCATTGGCCTAGCCCAGTGATTTCTTTCATTAATAAGTAAAAAATTTATTTAACAACAAAAGACCCAATAGAACATGTAGCTATATCTTCTTGAACCTCACTAGTTAGACTCTTTTAGTTAGAAATATAATTATGGAAAACTTTTCAATTTCTAGGTCGTACCATTATTTGATGAGAATGAGATATTTTTTACAACAAGTCAAATTACAATATTGCTATTGGGATTGAATTGTGTAGTTTTTGAGTCAAACATGGGTCAATTAGTTTGACTAAAAAACTACACAATAAAATTTTGGTTTTGTAGAACAGTCCACCCTGAATACTTGGGGAAACTAATTTGAGTAGAACTTGCCACTTGACATTGGTAAATTTGTCCACATGTAAGTTTTTCAACAAAAAATTAATGCATTTAATTCACTTCTATGTTTGGCATGCATAACTTTAGCATACCCAATCCCTTGTAGCAATTGGCTCACTAAAATGGAGGCAAAATGTAATGTCCTAAAATTACACCCCTGCATTTATGACAGTTTTGCATCGAGCCCCACGAGTTATGTAATACCCCTCCCATAGTCTAATTTTCTATATGTTATGGTTATTTCATGATGATGATTCATATGTTAGGATATCATTGATGCTTATGGTTTTACTGACCGCATACTTGCATGTGTATGGTTGGCGTGTATGCTTTATATTTCTATTTGACATGCCTGATGTGTATGGTTGGCATGTATGCTCGTCTTTTATGCAGATTTGCAAGTACTAGACATCGACTTCCTTGAATTGCCAGGATGAGCATGCCCTATTGCAAAATATCAATGGTAAAAGAGGGGAGATAACATACAAATCCAAATCTCAAGCCAAGCCATTGATTATCCTAAATAATGGGCAAGTATCTATTTTATCTACCCATCTGAATTCGTCAAGGTGACGTGAATTCACGAGCTCTTCCTTAGTTTCTTTTGTTGATATGGAGTTAGTTGATTTTGATGTTTTGTGAGTCAAGTAAGTTTGTTGTTTGGATTATTTAATTTAAATAATTAAATTATGAGTAATTATGACATTAGAATAGTTGTATTTTATGAATGTGGAAATATTATATATAGAGGATATTTAAT
The DNA here is from genome assembly GCA_027943335.1 of Chamaecyparis obtusa. Lineage (NCBI taxonomy): Eukaryota > Viridiplantae > Streptophyta > Pinopsida > Cupressales > Cupressaceae > Chamaecyparis > Chamaecyparis obtusa. Next base: position 46,738 of record BSBK01006416.1, read on the forward strand.
TATTAAGGTTAATTAAGAGATTGAATTAAAAGTTTAAATTTGGAATAAAAGGGTTTAATTAATTATTAAATCCAAATATAATTTTTTTTTTAATCGGTAAAAGGCCGAAGCCAAGAATTTTATTAATTATAATGAAGTGTTACAAAAACCCCACTCAGTGTAGGCGCTAGTAGGCAAGAGTGTGGCTGAGAAAACCTTCAGCCTTGCCTAGGACCGTAGTCCGATTCTGATACATGATGGTTTAGGAGGACATTCCCTCCTATTACAAATTTGAAAAAATAGAACATAGTTTCAAGTAGTCTGTTCCTTCTGTGCCTTGATTGAAGAAACTAGTGTTATATTATTTTTGCAATGGATAGAGATGGGGGGTTTATTATGGTATACATAATTCTACCCTTACTCGGGCCTATCTTATCAACCCAAATGTATTTACATCTGTAGATTAGACCAGAATTACTAATATATGATCCTAACTTTTCTAGCCAAATACACGAGAGGTTTTCCTTTTTGTGACCTTTGTACCTACTTTACCTATGACAACTCAAATCCTGGCTAAGATCCTCGTTAGTATGTCCAAAACTGTTATATATCTTAACACTGATTCACAAATTTTCTAATAGTTAAGAACAAATTTTTATTGTTACCCTTTCTAAGTGTACTCGGAATGGGAAATGGCCTTCTCTATTTGCTCCAAACCTACAGAAATGTGCTAAATACCTTGCCTAACAATGGTTAGCTTTTTGTTTATCCATACATACCTTTCTTAAAGACAAAGAGATAAGAAATAAATAAAAATAAACCCTGGAATAAATTATCCTTAGAGTTAATCAAATAACTTCCTTTACTAAGAGAATATATCTAAAGTACCATAATTTATATCATGTGAATTAAATGATTTGATGTTCCATAACATTTTTATTATTAGGAAATATAAGACATTAGAAAAATTTGAAGTTAAGAAGACTAGAAGTAGGTAATGTTTCCCAATTTATAGAGAAGATACTGAGTTTCAGTTATATCAGTTTGATATATAATAAAATGAATAGGCTGCTAAAAATTGGTTCCCTGAGAGACTGTCAGGAGGTGATAGAGTTACTATGACTCCTCTAATTGTTTGATACTCATATTACTCTCAACAACTAAACCTTAAATGTTTAGGATTCAACTTTTTTTAAAAACCCTTATGAGAGCACATAAGAATTTAAATATATATAGATATAAAACAATATGATTATATATATATATATATATATATATATATATATATATATATATATATATATATATATATATATATATATATATATATATATGAAAAAAAATCAACCCAGAATAATAAATAAGCCAAAAAAAAAAATCCTTAAACTACTAGCCACAATCTATAACTCCAAATAAACAAATAATATTTATGAAGGAGAGAGGCTTGGCTCCTATACTACTCTAAAGGAAGACAGGGGAAATGAAGCAATTTTGTAGATTCCTCCCCTGAAGTTAACACATAAATAGTTTTTGTGTTGACTTCAAGACAAGAGATCCACAAAGAATAATTCACAACAAAATAAAACAACTAAGCCAACAACTCTAAGATGATTTGAAGCCTACTAAGTATCAGAAATGAAACTAAGGCTATCTACAAAGAATGCTTGAAGAGGGATATACCACAAAAAGGCACAAAATTCAGAAACTTAGCTTGCCGACAATCTCTCTAGCTGGGCCTAGTGGACCAGGGGATTGCATTACTACATTATATAAGAAAATTTTAAGGATCTCTTGTAGCATTGAAGACTGAAAAAGGAAGCACCAAATAACAAGGAATTTTAACCTTCACTACAACATTTGAGGTCAAATTTTGATGCCAATTTGCGACGCCACTACAATTTGTGTTTTTTTTACAAGTGCCCCCGATGGTGTCATAATAGCAATGATGGTGTCATAATTGCGACACCCATTTGGTTGTAAACAAAAAAAAGAAAAAAGAAAGTGTCATTTGTAATTTGTGAATTCAAAGCCCTGCCATGAAGACAACATTGCACATTTGCGTGGCGCGAAGAGGGCATTCAAGTTTGGCATTCGCGAAGAGGCCGACACCATGTGGGAAGAGGGCACTGGCACTTGAGGTAGGCATTCAAGCTTTGTCTTCTCATTAACTCAATTTGATTTTGATGACATTTGTTGATTTAATGGAAAAATATGAATGTTAATACTGGCATTGTTTACATCTTTGCATTTGGAATGCTCGATGACCCGCAAGATTTGAGAGCTAGGGAATTATTTATATTACCTTCAAGGCATTGTGTGAAGTGTTTGATCTCTCTTTATTTGTTTTGTTGTTGATATTCACTATGTGGTACTCCCTGTTTATGATCATTTCATGACAAAATGTCTTGATGGTTCGCAGGCTGCAAGCTAGGGCATCATACATTGTTTATGAGCTCAGTATTGAATACTGGCATTGTTTAAATCTTTTCATTTGGAATGCTTGATGACTCGCGAAGCTAGGGCATCATTTCTATTACCTTCAAGGCATTGTGTGAAGTGTTTGATCTCTCTTTATTTATTTTGCTATTGATATTCACTATGTGGTACTCCCCGTTTATGATCATTTCACGAGGAAATGTCTTGATGGCTCACGGGCTGCAAGCTAGGGTATCATACATTGTTCATGAGCTCACTGTTTAATACTGACATTGTTTACATCTTTTCATTTGGAATGCTTGATGACCTACGAGCTTTGAGAGCTAGGACATTATTTCTATTACCTTCAAGGCATTGTGTGAAGTGTTTGATCTCTCTTTATTTGTTTTGTTGTTGATATTCACTATGTGGTACTCCCCGTTTATGATCATTTCATGAGGAAATGTCTTGATGGCTCGCGAGCTGCAAGTTAGGGCATCATACATTGTTTATGAGCTCACTGTTTAATACTGACATTGTTCATGAGCTCACTATTTAATATCTAGCCAAGCCATGTAAATGGTACCAGACCAACCCAATTAGCCCAACAAAATGTGTCATGTTTATCTTTGTCAAATACACTCATTCACCATTTTGTTCTTGTTCTTCACACAAATATTGCATCAAAAGTAATTGTATAAATATTGTATAATTAAGCCTCAAACAAAAAAAGTGCAAACCTATAAACTTACAAGCTATATACACCACCCTGATCCACTGAAAAGGTCTTAGCCTTCTTCTCCCCTGAAATCACAATAGGAACAAATAAAATTAAATACTCTTAGTTTTTATTCAAATCTATTCGAAACTCCTATCAACTCATTGTCCAATAGTTAAACTAACCTATGACTTCAAAGGAGGAATTATGAAATATAGTTGTAGGTAGTTATCTCTTCTATAATGATGGAGGAGTCAAAGGTAATGATTAATGAGGTTGCTTTTATTAGATCATACATTAATACACTTACTATTTTGAATTTGAGCTCGGGTATCATGCAATATTATTGCTGTCATTGCATGCTTGCTGTTGTTGTGCACCATATATTATTTTATACACTATTTATTTCATTGAGACTGTGAGCTTGGCATTTGTAATGTATTTTCTATTATTGGATAATGCTACCATGTTGTTGAGTCTGTGTATGGCTTGACTATGCACATGCATAATTGTAGATGAGGATCAGTAATAGGGTGCCAGACATTGCTTAGATCCTTTGGATATAACCCCATATTTTCCTTCCTTGCAGGTTTTGGATCATACAAGAGCATACTGGATTGAACCCCGGGTCAACACTTCATTACTTCAGGCAATGTTTGGTACCTTCATTATTTATGTTCATCCACTTATGTATGTTTGCATTCATTCATATTCTTCTAAAAGTTGGCTATTAGTGACCGTATATGACGATTCTTGATGTTTTTGGGTCATTTGATGAAGAGATGTAAAAGTTTCTTAAAAGTTTAAAATGGAGACTATATTTCATAATTCCTCTTTTGAAGTCATAGGTTAGTTTAAAATGGAGAGGGGTCTCGAAATATCGTAAGTAAAAACATTATACAGTGGCATTTAGATTAAGTACAATATGAATTCACATGCTTTTAATTACGATACACTTTTGAAATTATCACTCATTGGTCATTTGACAATTCAAAATAGTAAGTGTATTATTTTATGAGCTCAAATTCAAAACAGTAAGTGTATTATTTTATTACTGATGTCCCTATTTGATCTAATAGCATCAATATAACAAACAGAGCACCAGCCAATCAAATAGGAATATGAGGTGCTCAAATAGTGAGCTCATAAAACAATATATTTAGTCTTAATAAAATCTTATAAAACAACATATATTGTGTGAAGTGTTTGATCTCTCTTTATTTGTTTTGGTGTTGATATTCACTATGTGGTACTCCATGTTTATGATCATTTCATGAGGAAATATATTGATGGCTCACAAGCTGCAAGCTAGGGCATCATACATTGTTCATGAGCTTACTGTTTAATACTGACATTTTTTACATCTTTTCATTTGGAATGCTTGATGACCCGCAAGCTTTGAGAGCTAGGGCATTGTTTCTATTACCTTCAAGGCATTGTGGGAAGTGTTTGATATCTTTTTATTTATTTTGTTGTTGATATTCATTATGTGGTTCTCCCCGTTTATGATCATTTCATGAGGAAATGTCTTGATGACTTGCGGGCTGCAAGCTAGGGTATCATGTATTGTTTATGAGCTCATTGTTTGAGCACCTCATGTCCCTATTTGATTGGATGGTAATCAAATAGTGAGCTCATAAACAATGTATGATGCTTGAGCTCAAATTCAAAAGAGTAAATGTATTATTTTATTAAGACTAAATATATTGTTTTATTAAGATTTTATTAAGACAAAGTATTTTGGGTTAGTTTTATGTTGTTTTATAAGATTTTATTAAGACTAAATATATGATGTAAACTCATAATTATACTTGATATATATATATATATATATATATATATATATATATATATATATATATATATATATATATATATATATATATATATATATATATATATATATATATATATATATATATATATATATATATATATATATATATATATATATATATATATATACTTCAAAGGAGGAATTATGAAATATAGTTGTAGGTAGTTATCTCTTCTATAATGATGGAGGAGTGAAAGGTAATGATCAATGAGGTTGTTGCTTTTAGATCATACATTAATACATTTACTGTTTTGAATTTGAGCTCGGGCATCATGCAATGTTATTGTTGTCATTGCATGCTTGCTTCTATTGTGCACCATATATTGTTTTATACACTGTTTATTTCATTGAGATTGTGAGCTTGGTTTTTCTTTCAGAAGTGTATGACTTGACTATGCACATGTATAATTGTAGATGAGGATCAGTAATAGGATGCCATTCATTGCTTAGATATTTTTTATCTAACCCCCATCTCTCTTTTTTTTCCAGGTTCTAGATCACACAGGGGCACACTAGATTCATACCCAGGTAAAAAATCATCACTTCAGGCAATGTCTGGAACCCTTATTATTTATGTTCATCCTCTTATGTATGCCTGTACTCTTGCATTTTCTTCTGAAAGTTATTTTCCTTGTATAGTATATACAAGCTATTTTTCATATATATACATGTAATCTTTATATGCAAAAATTTCTTTTCCTTTACATGTATCTTTGCATGAAATGAATACAAATTAAACAAGATCATCTAATAATGCAAACTACGGTACTATAGTCACTCATCTAGTAATTAGTTCCCCAAACCATTACTAAGGATTGAACATAAGTCTAAGTCCCCAAACCTATTGTTCTATGTGTATAAAATAATATATGGTGCACAACAACATCAAGCATACAATGATAGCAATAACATTGCATGATGTCCGAGCTCAAATTCAAAACAATAAGTGTATTAATGTATGATCTAATAGCAACAACCTCATTGATCATTACCTTTCATTCTTCCATCATTATAGAAGAGATAACTACCTACAACTAGGGCATCATGCATTGTTTATGAGCTCACTGTTTGAGCACCTCATGTCCCTATTTGATTGGCCAATGCTCAAACAATGAGTTCATAAATAATGCATGATACCCTAGCTTGCAGTCCGCAAGCCATCAAGATATTTCCTCATGAAATGATCATAAACGAGGAGTACCACATAGTGAATATCAACAACAAAATAAATAAAGAGAGATCAAACACTTCACACAATATATGTTATTTTATAAGATTTTATTAAGACTAAATATATTATTTTATGAGCTCACTGTTTGAGCACCTCATGTCCCTATTTGATTGGTCGGTGCTCTGTTTGTTATATTGATGCTATTAGATCAAATAACGACATCGAATAGGGACATTAATAATAAAATAATACACTTACTATTTTGAATTTGAGCTCATAAAGATTAAGATATCCTACTATTTTGAATTTCTATGTGCTTTGAGCCAATGAAATTTTTGTAATTTTGTAATTTTGAAAAAGAAAGTGTCATTTGTAATTTTTGTGAATTCGAAGAGCTGCCATGAAGATGACATTGCACTTTTGTGTGGCGGAAAGAGGGCATTGTTTATGATCTCACTATTTGAGCACCTCAATTTCATTTTGATGGCATTTGTTGATTTAATGACACAATATGAATGTTAATAGTGGCATTGTTTACATCTTAGCATTTGGAATGCTCGATGACCTGCAAGCTTTGAGAGCTAGGACATCATTGCTATTACCTTCAAGGCATTATGTGAAGTGTTTAATCTCTCTTTATTTGTTTTGCTGTTGATATTCACTATTTGGTACTCCCTGTTTATGATCATTTCATGAGGAAATGTCTTGATGGCTCACGGGCTGCAAGCTAGGGCATCATACATTGTTCATGAGCTCACTGTTTAATACTGGAATTGTTTACATCTTTTCATTTGGAATGCTTGATGACCTGCAAGCTTTGAGAGCTAGGGCATCATTTCTATTACCTTCAAGGAATTGTGTGAAGTGTTTGATCTCTCTTTATTTATTTTTCTATTGATATTCACTATGTGGTACTCCCCGTTTATGATCATTTCATGAGGAAATGTCTTTATGGCTCGTGGGTTCCAAGCTAGGGCATCATACATTATTCATGAGCTCACTGTTTAATACTAGCATTGTTCACGAGCTCAGTGTTTAATATCTGGCCAGGCCATGTAAATGGTACCAGCCCAACCCAATTAGCCCAACAAAATGTGTCATGTTTATCTTTGTCAAATACACTTGTTCACCATTTTGTTCTTGTTCTTCACACAAATATTGCATCAAAAGTAATTGTAAACAATGATTCAAAGAAAAAAGAAATAACTACAATAGATCAAACCCCAAAAGAATACAGTCAACTATAATAGCTCATGGTCTCAATGAAATAAACATTGTATAAAATAATATATAGTGCACAATAGCAACAAGCATGGAATGACAACAATAACATTGCATGATGCCTGAGCTCAAATTCAAAATAGTAAGTGTATTAATGTATGATCTAATAGCAACAACCTCATTGATCATTACCTTTCACTCCTCCATCATTATAGAAGAGATAACTACCTACAACTAGGGCATCATGCATTGTTTATGAGCTCACTATTTTAGCACCTCATGTCCCTATTTGATTGGCCAGTGCTCAAACAGTGAGCTCATAAATAATGCATGATGCTCTAGCTTGTAGCCCGCAAGCCATCAAGACATTTCCTCATGAAATGATCATAAACGGGGAGTACCACATAGTGAATATCAACAACAAAACAAATAAAGAGAGATCAAACAATTCACACAATATATGTTGTTTTATAAAATTTTATTAAGACTAAATATATTGTTTTATGAGCTCACTGTTTGAGCACCTCATGTCCCTATTTGATTGGTCGATGCTCTGTTTGTTATATTGATGCTATTAGATCAAATAGGGACATCAGTAATAAAATAATGCACTTACTGTTTTGAATTTGAGCTCATAAAGATTAAGATATCCTACTGTTTTAAATTTCTATGTGCTTTGAGCCAATGAAATTTTAATCATCATGATGAAGTAATAATGCATTAAATGTCTTACTTATGTCCTTATTTGATTAGAGGGTTCTCTGTTTGTTATATTGCTACTATCAAAGTAGAATGGCAGTGGTGATTCAATGCATCTACAGCCTCAACAACATGGTAGCATTGATCCAATAATAGAAAATACAGTACAAATGCCAAGCTCACGGTCTCAATGAAATAAACAGTTTATAAAACAATATATGGTGCACAACAATAGCAAGCATGTAATGACATCAATAACATTGCATGATGCCCGTGCTCAAATTCAAAATAGTAAGTGTATTAATGTATAATCTAATAGCAGCAACCTCATTGATCATTACCTTTCACTCCATCATTATAGAAGAAATAACTACCTACAACTAGGCCATCATGCATTGTTTATGAGCTCATTGTTTGAGCACCTCGTGTCCCTATTTGATTGGTCGGTGCTCAAACAGTGAGCTCATAAATAATGCATGATGCCCTAGCTTGCATCCCACAAGCCATCAAGACATTTCCTCATGAAATGATCATAAATGGGGAGTACCACATAGTGAATATCAACAACAAAATAAATAAAGAGAGATCAAACACTTCACACAATATATGTTGTTTTATAAAAAAATTTTAAGACTAAATATTTTTTTTTATGAGCTCACTGTTTGAGCACCTCATGTCCCTATTTGATTGGTCAGTGCTCTATTTGTTATATTGATGCTATTAAATCAAATAGGGACATTAGTAATAAAATAATGCACTTACTATTTTGAATTTGAGCTCATAAAGATTAAGATATCCTACTGTTTTGAATTTCTATGTGCTTTGAGCCAATGAAATTTTTATCATCATGATGAAGTAATAATGCATTAAATATTTTACTTATGTCCCTATTTGATTGGAGGGTGCTCTGTTTGTTATATTGCTGCTATCAAAGTAGAATGACAATGGTGATTCAATGCATCTACAACCTCAACAACATGGTAGCATTGATCCAATAACAACAAATACATTACAAATGCCAAGCTCATGGTCTCAATGAAATAAACAGTGTATAAAATAATATATGGTGCACAACAGCAGCAAGCATGCAATGACAACAATAACATTGCATGATGATTGAGCTCAAATTCAAAACAGTAAGTGTATTAATGTATGATCTAATAGTAGCAACCTCATTGATCATTTCCTTTCACTCCTCCATCATTATAGAAGAGATAACTACCTACAACTAGGGCAACATGCATTGTTTATGAGCTCAATGTTTGAGAACCTCATGTTCTTATTTGATTAGCCGGTGCTCAAATAGTGAGCTCATAAATAATGCATGATGCCCTAGCTTGCAGCTCGCAAGCCATCAAGACATTTCCTCATAAAATGATTGTAAACAGGGAGTACCACATATTGAATATCGAAACAACAAAAAAAAAAAGAGAGATTAAACACTTCACACAATATATGTTATTTTATAAGATTTTATTAAGACTAAATATATTATTTTATGAGCTCACTGTTTGAGCACCTCATGTCCCTATTTGATTGGTCAATGCTCTGTTTGTTATATTGATGCTATTAGATCAAATAGGGACATAAAATTTGATATCAACCTATCATATATCCATTCCAAATGATATAAATCCATTTGAATAAACATACATGCCAACCATTTGACAAAATGTCCATATGAAATCTAGAGCAACACATTAATTTTATAGTGAATTCATGATTTATAATGCCCCTTGATTTATTGTGAATTAATTTTATAGTGAATTCATGATTTATAATTTAGTTGTAGTAGCTCAATGTGTTTGAACTCAAGAATACCCCTTACTTGGTTTCCTACAAAGCCTTTGGTGAAATCTATCAGAAAATGAGAAGCTATGAGAAGTTGACGTGAAGCTAATGAAAAGAGGCATCTCCAATTTGATTTGCAGATATACACATTAAGATCATGTTAGATAATACAAGGGAATTCGATCAAAATAGGGAGACAATCGCTAGATTGTTGTCTAACTTTCAAAGAGAAGGCGATGACAAATGTTATTGTCCATGCAAGAGTTGTAACGACTTAAAAACAAGAAGAATCAAAATCAAAATAGCAAAGAGACATTATAGGGAGAATGGTCACATTGAAGGGGGGTTTGATTATAATCCAGTGGTAAGTTGTTTGTTATATTGTTTTCATAATTAATATACATATGAACCATGGAAGGAGGTTTGATTATCACATTGAAGGGGGTTTGATTATCATCATTTTTATATAGGTCGATCTCCCCAGTGTGAATATAGAGGAACATGGAGGTGTGAGTATTGAAGTTGAAGATCATGATCCCATGGAAGATGACGATCATGCCCTAGAAAACACATTTGAAGATGATGGTATGAATGCATTGATCATTGACACATTTGGTACTGGTGCTGCTGGTACTGGTGTTGGTGCTGATAATGATGATTATGATGAGGATGACATTGATGATGTCCATGATATACCTTTACTTGAGAAGGCAGACACTACCCTTTACGAAGGCTCCCAATCTACTCTTCTCTCTGTTGTATTGTTGTTGGTGAATTTGAAGGTTATGAATGGTTTATCCAACATAGCAATGTCACGTATGCTAAGGTTTGTCATATATGTCATTATAGTCTATAAAAGGTGAAACATGTACCATTAAGATTGTTTATAGTAATGACTTATATTATTTGTTGCAAATTGATAGGTGACTTTTTGTTACCACCATCAAATGTTGTCCCTCACTCGTACCGAGAATTATGTGCCACTATGAAACATATTGGAATAGAGTATCAAACATTAGATGCTTATTTCAAAGATCATATTATTATTATAAAGAACACAAAAATGCAACAGAATGTCTTGAATGCCATACGAGAAGATATCAAGATGATCAAGTGACAAAAGAGGTGCCTCGCAAGGTTCTTCGTCGCATCCTCATTATTCCACGTCTGAAATGATTATTCAGGTGCAATACCTTGGCACAATTTATGGATTACCATGCACGTGACAAGAGTGGAGATGACATTATTCGAATGCTTGTTGATGGTTCATCATTTATGGACATAGAGGAAAAGTGGCCACACTTTAAAGAGGAACCTCAAAATCTCAGACTTTCTCTAGCAGCAGACAGTGTCAATCCGCATGGAGAGATGAGATCCGTTTGCTCGGTGTGGCCTATTTTTGTTATAATCAATAACATTCCTCCATGGATGCCAATAAAGAGGGAGCACATTATGTTGTCAATGATTGTTCCAGGTATCTTATTATTTTATAGTTATCTACATGTAATTATAAGTCTTGGAGTGAAATGGCCACAATAATTATCTGATGTTGTTAATTCAACTAGGTAAGTACCAAGTGACAACGAAAACTTTAGTGGTGATTATTCACCAATTGGCGAATGTCACTTGTCATCGACCCCCAATTTGATGAATATATTGGCCACCTAGGAATGATCATATTGCCCCACATTTATGAAAATTGGGTCCATTGCCCGGGCTCATCGCCAATTGGTTTATGAAAATTAGGTCCAATGGCTGGGATCATCGCCAATGGCATATAATTTTTGGGCACAATATTTTTTTAACATTCGCCTATAATTTGAAAGCAGCCCCAAATGGACGGCCTATATTCGCCAATATATATATATATATATATATATATATATATATATATATATATATATATATATATATATATATATATATATATATATATATATATATATATATATATATATATATATATATATATATATATATATATATATATATATATATATATATATATATATATATATATATATATATATATATATATATATATATATATATATATATATAGGTGGACCTAACTTTGCCAGCCATTTTACGGACGCGTGTCTCAAACTGATTGATTTTCACCAACTTTATTAATATTACCATGGTATTGGATGACCCATAATCGCTTAGGATATAACACAAGATGTGTTATAATTACGTGGGCTTCCCCAAATGTTTGGACACTGACCTAATACCTCCTGCCCAATTTGCCAATAAAGATTAGTATAAATACATTCATACATCAATGTTATTGTACACAATTTGGATCGGTTCAATTTGATCGATAGCGAAGTTTAGACTATTGAGTCTTGACTACTTTGGCGAGTCGTGACTGTGATTGAACTTGAGGCAAAGGTAAGTGATTATTATTCTGCGACTATGTAAATATTGTATATTATAGTTCTATTGTCATTTGTCACTTCTTCAACAAGTAAACATTTTTTTTACATTTTTTTTTCATTGGTACGCTGGTAGCCTTTATTTCGTTGAAGAATCAAGATGTCAAATAAGAATAAGGGTAAGGCTCCTGCATATGGGGAAAGCCAAGAGAGGCCAACAAAATGCAGAACCTTATCATTGTACTTTGGTCATGGTGTTGGAAATGTTTCTGGCCAAAATCGAGAAGCTACTTCATCACAAGAACATTTTCAAGATTCACAACCTAATGCTGAACCTACACGACATATTGAAGAAGTCAGCGAACCTAATATCTCAGATCACGATGAACTTGAAGAAGATTTTTAGTTAAATACCCAGAGTAGCCATAATGATATAATCGACCTGGATGAGACTGAGAATGTCAAAGAAGATGATGGTGCATGGAAGAAAAGAAAATAAAAATCAAAGAATGATAGAATGTGGGATCTGTCGAGGAATTTTCAAATAGAATGGGTGTCAAAGTATCCATTCATTGAACCAATGGATAATCCAATTGAAGGGGAGCCTTCAGTAGAATGTAAATGTAAGATTTGTAGCGAGATAAATAAGAAGGAAAAGAGGTTGCAGCTAAAAATTGACACCATAGAGAAGCATATGGGTAAAGTTTACGAAAAGAAAACCATAGATGGAGTTCAAAAATTAGTGATAAGATAGAAAACAAAGGAGGAATCTCAACATGTTAGGAATGCAGAATTATATGAATTTTAGCATAATATAAAGATGAAGCTTGGTGAAGTTAAAGGCTCTATTGAAGCTTGTTTTGGAAAAACATTGGAAGTAGAACTAATGGGAAAAGCTATTCAATTAAGTGTTGTTTTTAATATTTTGAGCAGAGGGCATCCTATGACAGACTACCCATCATTGAGTGCTTTATTACACTTTCTGAAAGTTCGTAACTATCCTAACAGTCACTGGTCAGTAAACAGTGGATGGGAATGGGCAAGTTGTCTTGCCGAGATTGAAAAAGAGGATTTGAAGGCAAAAATTAAAGAGTCAAATTTTATTGCATTGTCTTTAGATGAGGTTACAACAGTAGACAATACTTCCTGGGTATGCATGCATGTTTATACTATACAAAATTTTGTTCGCTAACCTCATCTACTAATTGTTGCTAAAATGAGGGATAATGCGACAGCGGAAAATTTATTTGAACTAGTAAAGAGTTCTCTAATTGAATATGGAGGTATAAATGACACGACCATTGCCAAAAAGCCGGTGTGTGTTGGAGCAGATGGAGCTTCAGTAATGCAAGGCCACAGGGGTGGTCTTTGCACAAAGATACAATCTTCTTGTGCACCCTACGTTACTCCCATTCACTGCATGGCCCACATAATGAATCTAGCTTTTAGAGTTGTCAACAAGCATGCTCCAGTACAAAAAATTGAAGCTTTAATCAAAGAGCTCTACCAATACTTCTGTCGAAGTCTGAAATGATTTAGGGAATTTCAACACTTTGCCAAAGGACTAACTGATGGGAACAAGCTTCTTAAGGATAATGATACTAGATGGATCTCTTTGGATGGACCAGCACATCAATTTTTTTCAAAATATCAATCGTTGCTTGGTCTAATGAGTTCAAGTCGTGACGAAGCCGGACAACCAAAATTTCCTGTGCTACTGGCAATGTTAACTAATGTAGAGACATTGTTAACATTAGCAGGTATTCTCCCCATGCTTAAGGAAATGAGAAATTTAATGAAAAAGGCCCAACAAAGAGCTATGTATATTGTAGAATATGCTTCACTGTGTAAATTAACATGCGTGGCGCTCGATAGTCTCTATCAATTATGTGAAGATGATGTAAAATTTGTCAGCTGGCTGAAAGTCACAGATTTGGACAATACTGATAAATTTTTTAAAATAGGTTCAAATGGGGAGTTATGTGTAGAAGTTCATGGAGTTGAGATACCAATGCACTATTTTTCCAGGATTGAGTCCGAGGAACCAGGAAAGAACACCAGGACTCGACGAGTATCAACTATTAAAAGGGAAGACTTTACCCAGATCATTGAGTCTGTAATAGCTACTGTGAAGCACATTGCCTATGATCTTTCCTCATAGATTAGAGTAAGATTCCCTCCAGTCAAACTACATGAATCCATGACTATTGTGTTTCCTCGATATTGGAGTATGAACAATCTGAAAGATTTTAAAACTAGGCTACTAACTTTGATAGATCATTTCTGCAAAACCAAAGAGTTAAATGGAGTAACTCTAAATGAAATTTTAGATGGAAATCATTTGAGAGAGCAATCAGGTCATTTTTCAATAACAATGAGGGAACAATATAATATTATGCAAAACCCTCGTGAAGATGGATCGGTATCAAGGCTTTGGAAAAATCTAGCTGAGAGCGAATTGTTGATTGATTCAATATCAAAATATTTCAAGCTTGCTGATTTATGTCTGACCATGATATTGGGGTCAATGCAGGATGAGAGAGTTTTCAGTGCTTTGGGATTCCTAAAGTCAAAGCTAAGAAACAAACTAGACAAGAATTTGGAAAATTGCTTGAGGGTCTATACATCCAGGTATGAAGCTAATACTTTTCCTTACGAAAGGGCACTTAAATTGTGGAGGAAGAAATGTCAGAGAAGAGGGATGGGAAACATTTCAAACCAAAGTGGGACTGGGAGTGGGAATGCCAGAGACAATGATGGCATTGACTCATGTACTACTGGTACTAGTACTGCTAGCGATGAACATTAGTTAAGTGGTGGTATGCAGAGTGAAGAAAACATATCGAAGAACCAAGGAATTTATGAAGTTGATGGCACTGAATCCGATGATCTCAATGATGATATGATATGACAACTTGAAGTTGAACCGTTGTAGAAGTAGCAATTTCTAGCCTCCTAGGTATTTATTAATCTTTTTCCTGAAGTCTACTGTCAGTTTCTGTATCTCATCATCAATCATGCATAATAGCATATTCCAATGTCAAAAACATGAATGTGGTTGATAATGTCATCAAGATTCAATTCCACAATTAATAATGGTTTTCATTTGCATTATTCAGCTCATATGGTACAATTCTTGTATATTTTTCATTATTTGTTTTGACAACATAGCAATTCATATGTTAGAATTCTTAGAGTTAGAAATACTGATTCTCATTAATTTAATTACAAATATGATACAATGTAACAATTCATTCATTAATACTAGTAAGAACACAACTCTGTGATTCTATTTACAAAACTCAATGACTCAATACCCATTGGCAATTTGGCACATTGCCCAATTTCAATTTCATTACTCTAAGCCAATGACCCTGAATTCCCTTTTATAGAAACAAGGGAGCAACAACAGCTTCAGGTCGATTTGCCTAATGTGAAGTGAGAAGTCTCAAAATCTAAATCAGTAAGACAACTACAAGTCTACAACATCTCTACAACTTTAGTTGTACATTTCTGCATTTGATAGGCCAGTTTAGTAAATTAGCATTGGCAATAGCATTTACAAGACTGCAACATTCATCCTGTTCAAAAAACAAAGTTCAAACTTGTTACTTTAAACTCAATTCTAGACTCTAGTATTTAGGATAATATCAAAGATATATACTAAAGATATAGAGATGATTGAAACTGAAAGTACTTTCACATACTATGATTGATGAGATCAAGATGATTCTATCAATTTCTTTAGTATGCTCCATTCTTCATCAGTTGGAAGGGCAAAATTTGTCATGTTATAGTACATGACCTACAACCTCGTCAGCCATCCATACTTGGAAGAGTGAGTTGAAAGCAATGTTCCTTCCATTACTGCATTCAACTTTGTGAATGTTTTGATGCACTTTGCAATGCCTTCATAAGTTCTGTCCTAAGGAAGGTTGCCTAAATCATATGTCACTATGTCCTCCAACTTTTTTTTGTAAGCTTCTCTTCCAATGAAACTCGTTGATGAGTAATCAAGACCAGGACTCGGCAAACCAAGATATATCAATTTGCTTGTTTTACTATTCATCTTGGCGAGCTTTGGCCCGAATAAGGAAACATTTTCTTCTGCTTATGTTAGTTTCTGACATTTTTGAAAGACAGAGTTCACCTTTATTGTTTCAGTAATGCGGTCCTGAATTCCCTTGCTTACCAAATGCCTGTCATTGCTTCTGTTGATTTCTTGCATAATCTACTTTGCAGTTTTCTTTCTCTGACAAAAACTTTTGTTCTTCTCAATGTGCTCTCTCAGCTTCCCAAAAACATCTGTAAGAGTTTCATTCAGTTCAAACCAATCACACAACCTATCAGAAGACATCTTTATTTGGCCCTAGAAGAATTTTTTTATTTGCTTGACTGTATTATTTACATGGTCATTCAAGTTATTTTCATAATTTTTAATTGTATTATTTTCCTTCTTTAGGTCTTCTCTCATTTCTGAGAACTTGTGTTCACTATCTTTTCTTATTTGCTCTGCTTTCTCTTCCCACTCTTTTTCTTTCTCTTCCCACTATTTTTTTTTACCCTCTCATTCTCCAATTCTTTCTTTAAGCTATTGGTTGCCTTTCCCACACTCTTCAAGTTTTTGTAAAAACTTAATGAAGAGGCTTTTTCATTCTCAAGTTTTTGTTCACTCTGTTCCAATTTTTCCCTTAGAGATTTCTGTTTTGTGCCAATATGTTCCTGCTGTCCAACTCCAATTGCTTCTTTAGAGGATGAATTTTTTATCCTTCTCTCTAATTCTTTACACCTATTTTTTGTTGCTTTCTCAATTGCCTTTACATTTGCCAGGTTTACCTTTAACTTATCTATTGTGCCCTAAAGCTTTCCTTTCTCTCTCTCCAACTTCATTAGTGAACTGTAGACCACTTGGTTGGTCATTTTTGACACATTTATCCTGTCCACATTTTTAATTTTGGATAAATCCATTTGGAGGGTGCTAACTTGAAATTGAGATGGATCTAACTGACTCTTTGGTGGATTGTTATCTCTAGCTGGGGGCATAACAACCATGAATTCCATGATATCTTTATTTGGGTCATATGTGGGAAATAACATGTTTGTTGCAGGTTCTACCTCATGAGCAACAACAACTGCTTCCATCTTCATTGTCTTACTATGTTGTCTATTCCTATTTTTTGATTGTTCATAGTTAGTTACAAAATCATTGTAACAAAAATTAGGGTTTTGTGACACAATTTAATGTTTGAATGGTGAAATAGCACTTGCATTGATGTAGGGGCTTCCACCTATGTTGCCTGTGGTGCTGCTAATTACACCATTAGGATTAGAAACACCCTGACCCATTACAAGTGGAGTTTTTGGACTGTTTTGAACCTGAGGGTTTTGTCCTGAAGGTTGGGCAATTGTTGGAGTCCCAGTCACCATTAGCATTTTTGTACCAATACTTGTCAAAATATTTTGCTTCTTTACACCACCTTGATCTCTAGGAACAATTGTTTTCATGTTTTTCTATAATGTCCTTTTCGAACCACTAGTTGTAGTTGTACCCATGATATCCATAGCTGTGGGAGTGGCAATTGATTTGGGAAATGGAATTGACTGAGTTGATGATTTTGATGATAGAACTCCAAGCCCAAGGCCTGGTTTCTCACCATGTTTTGGTGGAGCTGCTGGGTCAGGTAAAGACCAAACCCCTTGGCCAGTAGGACCCAAACCACCAAAACCTTGGTAGCCCATTTTTCTATAATATCCGCCCCTTTGGTATATTGATCTTTTTTGGAGGCATTAACTCCTCTACTAATTGAATATACTGTACTGGATGTGGGATTCACGCTGGATGTGGGATTCATAGAATCCTGGTCATCGTCATCGTCATCTAGATATGCTTCAGCTAGATGCTCCTTATTCCATAATTTGTTAAACCTTGTATCCTCTTCCACGTCATAAAGATCTGCAGAGGTCTTTGGCTCACCGAGATTCTTCCTCATTTCCCAAAAATTAGAAATTTTGGTTCAAGTCCAATTATCATCAATACATTCATTCATTAGCTTTTTTGGAATAGAATTTGTAGATGGTTGAGTAGCTTTCTAGTAGAAACTAGACGATGTCATACTCATGGCCTGCACTTTTCCTTTCTATTTGTGCAATACCATAATTTGTGATGACAATTCCTGTATTGACATATTATTTTCAGCAACATATTTATCCATCTCTTTTTTAACCTCCTCGTAGGAATCCATGTTTTAAAATTTTTCAATCAATGACATACTTTCATGTTGACATTTTCTTGCAGAGTTCCCATTCTCTCTAAGCTTTGTTCCAATTATGTTGAGTGGATCATACTGCCAGTGACTGTCAACATCAAAGCAAAAAATTATAGAAAAGGCTTCTGCCACTTTGAATCGTCTTCTCTCAAATGTGAACCCTAAAAATGAGAAAGGCAAGGAAGGAAATATCATTTTCTTTTGTTGACCACTAAAGAGTACATCTGTGTTCTCCATCTGCCGTACATATTCCAATGCAAATACCCTCTTTGTGACATGTATTGGAAGTTTGTAGGGTTCTACTACTGAAGCGTAAAACCTTAACATTGTGTACTCTTCCATGAAGTACCAGTAAGCCATTTGCATTTTACTTCCAAGTTGAATTAAATCTCTACAAGTAGCAGGTAATCTAGGCATTGGAATGCCTGTAATTTTATCGTACATTGGTGCCAAAAAGAAGTCTACAAAATTGTTGTAGTTCCTTCTGTTATCAATCATCCTTATCTGAGGTGTCAACTCATATATTGGATTTTGACCTTGACTGTAAAGCTTGTTTGTTTGAAATATTGCATGATGCTTTACTAAGAGAAGATAACACAAGTAGGTTGTGAATCTAAATGTCTTCTGTGAACTTGTTTTAATCATTAGTAATTGTTCTTGCATGCAACGAACAATGTGCTCAATAAAACAATATTTTACTAGTTCTTTTTCAAAATGAATATGAAAAAGCATTTCAAGAATGCTGGCACCCACTTCTTTGTTACTATCCAATCCCAAACAAAATGCTAGCAAGGAAATACTGTCCTGAACCCATGGCACAAAAAATTCATAATCATAAGGAGGCCTATGATCTGGACTCAAGGTTGAACCGTTTGTAATTGTTATTCCTCTGATATAAGAATCTCTCTATGTTGCATCTATTTTTTCATAATCCTCTGCCAACTTTCTCAGGTCAATTTGCATGTTTGAGTTTTGTTGTTCAAACCCTAGGTTCAACAAACTAGCAAATTCACTCTCGGTTATGGACAAAATTTCCTCCTGAGTATTTTTATTTACAATTGCTTTTTTATTTTCATCATAATTTTTGGCACAGACTATGACAATTTCTAGGCAAGGGAATACTTGAGGTAACGCCATCCTTGCCGACTCAGCATTCCACAGTGCAATTTTATTTGCCGTTGCATTTACCTTTGGGTTAAATGAAGAAAATCTTGAACCCTTATTTGGATCGTTCCACTTGTTTTCAATTGCAAATCTAATTTCCATTATTCCCTTATTTCCATGAATAACAGGATCATAAATATCATGGAATACATCCGTGAAACTTGGTGTTTTAAGCAGATTGTGGAATTCTATTATTTGACTTGTCTTTTTACTCATAGTCTTATTCTTGATAATTGTTTTGCCCATTGTGGTAAGCTGGTAAGTGGTAACCTAAACCGGTATCACTATTTACTTATAGGAAAATTCAAATATTTATACACAGCTATAGCCTACAAGCCTACAATTTACAGGGGTGATTCAAGAATCAAAATTAAACCCTAACAAGTAACAGGATAATTTTTTTCTATAATATAAATAGTAAAGTTGTAAATCAAGAGATTTGAAAAATTTAAAATGCAGGACCTACGTGTTCAGGATTTTAGTAGTTACCCATTACCCTTAGCTTTGATTTTTCCAGACTTTGATTGGGAACATGTTACAGAGCTTCAGCTGAGAGACTTTGTTGCACTTGCTTTCCTCAACATAGAAATTTATAATCCGTAAACCCTTTCTAAATCCGCAGACTACTGGAAAGTGAAACTTAAAGCGCCAAAATTATATAATCTAGAGTTGTCACCACTCATCTGACGGCTAACTCACCTCATGACTACGAGTCAGATATGTCATGCCATCATCAAATGGCATTTTTGGTAGGACCATGTGAGACTGTGAGTGGAACGTCTTACCTATTTAGTGACACGTGTCATGATTTCGGAATGGGTTTGAAAAGATGTCGTTGCTTTTCCCTTTCATCCCAAAATACAAATTTAGTCATTGATCTACAATAATCCAATGGTCATAATGGCATTGTTTGCCTGTGGTACTGGTGGCCCTGGGCCCCTGTGGCCGTGGGTCCCATTAACTCACCTAGTCACCACTCACCTGACGGCCGACATGTGTCATGATTCTGGAATGGGTTTCAAAAGATGGGGTTGCTTTTCCCTTTCATCCCGAAGTCCATCGTACATCATCGATCTGTGCTCATCCAACGGTAGTTATTTGCAACGGACATTGTTAAATGTTATAATGTTATTTTTTCCTTTATAAATATTAATTAATAATGGATAATAAGTTAATAACATTTAAAGTTATTTAATTGAATAGTAACAATTTTAGCCAATCAAATTCAAAATGCACTATTTTTTTAATAATATTAAATTCTAATAAATTTCAGAGGCCGGAGTTAAGGACCAAAGTTAGTGTTTAGAGATAATGAGATTTTTGTGGTCGCTGACTCGCTGACTCACTAGGTCTCCCAAACATGAGTTAAAGTAATATTTTTTATTGATTAAATAGTATACTTAATGTTAAAATGATATTTTTTATTGATTATAACTTTAACATTGATAATTATAATCACATATAATTATCATACCTTAAAATTAGAAAATGATAAATTCTTTCCCTAACCTTATTAATTAATTTGTCTGTCAAATTGATTATATAGTATTCTTAAAGTTAAAATGATATTTTTTATTGATTTAGATTATAACTTTAACGTTGATAATTATAATCATAGATTCACATATAATTCTCATACATTATAATTAGAATACCATAAATTCTTTCTCTAACCTTATTAATTCATTTGTCCTTCAAAATTCTATTAATCTAACCTTATTAATTCATTTGTCCTTCAAAATTCTATAAATCTAACCTTATTAATTCATTTGTCCTTCAAAATTCTATAAATCTAACCTTATTAATTCATTTGTCCTTCAAAATTCTATAAATCTTTCATATTAAATGTATGAGTGTGTGAATTTTGACAGGTAACATTACCCAAACTTAATGTCAGTACTTAGTGATAACTGATAAGACATTTCTTTTGTTAATACACAGATAAATCATAAAGCAACTAATTAAAATATTGCAATCACAGTGACAGAGAAGTCTAAGAACCATTTTTTGTACAAATTGAAATGAGTTAAAGCTTGCGAATTTTTTTATTGATTAAATAGTATACTTAAGGTTAAAATGATATTTTTTATTGATTATAACTTTAACATTGATAATTATAATCACATATAATTATCATACCTTATAATTTGAAAACAATAAATTCTTTCTCTAACCTTATTAATTCATTTCTCTGTCAAATTGATTATATAGTATTCTTAAAGTTAAAATGATATTTTTTATTGATTTAGATTATAACTTTAATGTTGATAATTATAATCACAGATTCACATATAATTATCATACATTATAATTAGAATACCATAAATTCTTTCTCTAACCTTATTAATTCATTTGTCCTTCAAAATTCTATAAATCTAACCTTATTAATTCTTTTATCCTTCAAAATTCTATAAATCTTTCATATTAAATGTACGAGTGTGTGAATTTTGACAGGTAACATTACCCAAACTTAATGTCAGTACTCAGTGATAATTGATAAGACATTTCTTTTATTAACTATAACTGTCTACATTGTACAACTGTGATACATCATACATATCTAATACGCAGATAAATCATAAAGCAACTAATTAAAATATTGCAATCACAGTGATAGAGAAGTCTAAGAACCATTTTTTGTACAGATTGAAATGAGTGAAATTTTCATTGTTTTCTTTTCATAAAATTATAATTACATAAAGATTGTCTAGTTCCACTTCTAGAACAAAGAGGAACCTACTATAAAGAAAAAAAACCAAAAAATGAGGTATGTTTTTATAAAAAAAAAACCACTAGTAGACTAGTAGTCCAGTGTCTACTTCCAATACAATAGTAAATACTACAAAAAGAAACATACTATAAACAAGAAAAAACCATAAACTTTTTATCAAAAAAACTAGTAGTAGTCCTCTACTGATTTTGGCCTTCGGCTCCATCTAAGTAGAATTCACGAGAGATGATTATCTGCATGAATTCATCTAGCCACCTGAATTCCCCTACCTCAGCCTCCTCTTCGTCAAGGGAAAACCACTTTCGGAGGAAATCCCTAGCAATCAGGGCCCATTTCCTATGGCATTTATACTGCCCAGCATTGAGGCCCAAAAGAAAAGGTTGCACGGCCACATTTTGGCTTGGGAGGAGAAGCTTGGGTATTTCACTTGCCCAAGGGATCCCCACCCCTATTTTTGCAAACACGAAAACACTAACATTGTCCCCCAAGTACTCTTCTTTAAAAAACCTCCTCAGCAGCATTAACATCTCCACCTTCTCTCCTCCGAGGTCGAGAAGAGATGCCAAAAAATGGGACGTAATGTTCGTGTTGACCCGGTGCCTATCTTCATTGTTCTGAAACTCTTGGCCCAACACCATTTTCACAGCCTCTATAACGAAAGGCCCACCCTCCTTACAAATAGATTCTAAGGCTTCATCAGTAAAGGAACCCAGGAAGGCCGCTGAACCTCCTCAGATGTGCATATAAGCCTAATTGGAGTGTCTATCTGAAACAATAAAACTACAAAAAACTTAAAAATAAATTATTTGTAGATTGCAAACTGCAGACCCTAAACAAACAAATTATCTAGCAAACGCCAAAGATGAATCGATGAATAATGAAGATAGATCGTCTATAAATAGCCCTTGAATTCTGGATTGTTACTTAGTAATAAATTATTCTATCTTTAATGGTATTAAATCCATTATCCTTAACATGCCTCTAAATCTTTCATGTAAATCTTTCCCCTAAATGCATGCGTGTGAGAAATTAATATTTTGTCCTTAATCTTTCATATCTGGCAGTAAATCTTTCCCATAAAAGCAAAAAATGTTAGATATCAGTTATAGCGTCTGTACAAATTTGGAAGTGGTGCGTGTCTACTCTACATGACAAGTTAAAGAATGTCGCTTGTCACTGACAAGGCATTTATTGCTTACCGATTTAAGAGGTTACAAGTTGCACTATAGTAATAGAACTGTGAATATCGATATCAGCACGTGTACACTGTAGTCTGTAGACAAGTAACCCTTATTTGATAAGTGTCAACATTTTGGTGACTTCCTCCACAACTTTGTTTCCTTCAAGAAATTGGGGCTGAAATTAAACTTCAGCCATTGATCTTGGATCATCGGACGGTATCAAATAATATATTTAACATTATAAAATAATGTATGTATGTTAGGTATGTTAGTCTAAGGTATTATAACAAAATATTTCCCATCTTTTGAAAATTGCCAACAAAATATATTTTTTTTCCATAATTAACGAACAATTAGCCAATAAAATAAATAAATTTTCAAACAGTACATAAAATTCGCCAATAGAAATATTTTTTTACCCTTCAAAAGAAATTTATTCGCCTCATATATTATTATTTTTTACTTGAAAAGAAAATTATTCGCCTCATATATTATTATTTTTTACTTGAAAAGAAAATTATTCGCCTCATATATTATAATTTTTTACTTCAAAAGAAAATTATTCACCAGCAATTTATGAAATTCTTATTCAGCGGGGAAAAAATCGCTAATAAAAACTATGAAAAATCATGGATTTGAAAAAAAAATTCGCTTGCATTAAAACAAATTCCCCCCTAAAATAATGTACGATTCACCAGGAGTTTACACTTTCTACTAAAAGGGGGTTTTCTAAAGTTATCCCTGCCACGTGAAAGATATGAATGTATATATTGCACCTCTTATCGACGAGTTGTTGGTGTTATGGAATGGTTTCACTATGTATGACATCTCCCGACCAATTGGACAAAGACAATTTCAATTCTATGCAATGCTTGTGTGGACAATTCATGATGCTCCAGGGTTGACACATTTTTGTGGTATGTTATGGTGAATTCTAGTTGTACGTGATAATTCAAATTCTAAAAATATACATATTTAATCCAATTTTATCATTATTTTGTGGGTCTTCAAACAAAGGGAAAATTTGCATGTCCAATATGTGGTCCAAAGATGAAATCTTGTCATTCCAAAAGTTTAAGAAAATAGGTGTTTGATGAGTATATCTGGCAGTTCCTCCTCAGAAATCATAAGTATCGAAGTGCAGAAAGACATATTTTCAATGGGAAAGAAGAGACTACATCAAAGCTTCGAAGAATGACACCTCACCTATGGCAGTTGGAATATAATAGAATTCGAGGTAATATCGTTCCACGTAATGGTCGATATTTGAAAATTATATATTTTGATTGTGTTTTGTTGGCTAATTATGTAGTTGATGATCTTGAAGGTCGTGAAGGCATCACTGACCAGCTTCCAAAGGGACTAAAATGTTATCCCAGAGAATTTAGTAGGCTGCCCTATTATGAGCATCTACAAATTATGCATTTGTTTGATACTATGTATATTGGAAAGAATGTAACAGAGACACTGTGGAAAATATTGGACGGAAGACGTGACAAAGAAAAACTTGGCAAAATTTATAGTGACATTCATGATTCCAATCATGCAATGAAAAATATCATTGAATCAAATAGCAATGGAGACCGAATTAATACAAGTGCTCTTCCTTGGTTATTAACATAGCAACAAAGTAATGCCATAAAAGAAGTGATCCAAAAAAATTGATTTCCTACAAGATTTGTTACGGATATAAGCAATCTCATATGAAAGAAAAATTATTTTGGGTCAGGGATGAAAACACATGATTGACATACCTTCATCAGGGTAAGTCATAGTCTTTTGTATTTATAATATATTTGTGTAATTGCATTCAATTTTCATTGTATGAAATGATCAGCTGACAATTGTTGTAGTATTTTCTACCCCTATCTCTCCCAGAGAACTTCGACAATAATATAAAACAAGTGATATATGATCTTGGAAAATACATGAGGTAAGCAATGATATTTGTTCAATATATCAAATAATAATATCAAACAAGTAATATATTGTAAAGTCTCATATTTATATATTTATGTCCTGAATCCCTTGTAGGTGGTTGTCATCTAAAGAAATCCATAAAGAAGATATAAAATATTGGAAGAAAATAATTTTTCGATTAATGTGTGAAATGAAAAAGTGTTTACCTCCAGCTTTTTTCAATGCACAAGAACACTACCTCATACACCAAGTTGAGGAGATTGAATTGTGTGGACCTGTACATGCTAGGTCAATGTGGATGGTTGAGAGACACTTAAAATTTTTGAAGGGTTTGGTATGACAAAGAGGACATCCCGAGGGCTCTATAGTTGAGGGATATATGGTATACTAGATGATGGTGTACGTTATTCAATATTGTCCTAATCTTGCAGCAAAGACCCATATATATTGCATTTGGGATCTCGACTCAATTAAAAAATTTGAAGGGGATCACTTGGTAGGCGACGGTAGATTCAGGAAACTGAAAGGTAATAAATTATGAGATGTTATTATAGTTAATTAATTTTTAATCTTCAAAATAAGTCTGTTGTGAGTCATCTATTTACTTTTGTACAGCTGCTAAAGAGTGGGATGCAATACATTTGTTTATTGCAAACAATCAATATTGGATGATGGCATAAATTGAACGATGTCAACATGATGGTCATAGATTAACATGAGAATCTGTGTCTTCATTGGTTATACAAGCTCATCACAATGGAGATCCCAATGTTACACAAAAGAAATAGATTTAGCATATGGTTTAAGAGATCACCAAGTACTTATAAATTTGTTAATTAATCAACTGTATGTTTTTCAACTCGCGATGCAATAATTTATACATGTTTGACATTATTGCAGGTGAAACACCACAAGACTATGTTTTGCAATGGTTATAAATTTCACATCAAAAATTTGGATGACACGAAGAGAACTTGTGATTCTGGGATAAGTGCAGTGTTCCAAGTGACTAATATTTCATCTAGAAACGACTTACATCCTCGAGAGTCACAAAATTGATATTATGGTATTTTGGTTGATATACTTGACTATGACTTTAATTCCTTCAAATTAGTTCTCTTCATTGTGAAATGGTACAGACTACGAATCAATAAAATGATCCTGATAGAACTGTTATTGAACATGACAATGGATTTCTAATGATTAATACAAGGTTGTTTGAGCCAGTTAGAGAAGAGCCCTATGTTCTTCCAAGCCAATGTGAGTAGGTATTTTACTCAGAGGTTCCACATAAACCAGGTTGGTCATTTGTTGTTAGACATGATCCAAGAGGAAGGTCGATAACGTATAATGCGATGGAAGAAGATACCGAGGAAGATGATGTAGATGATGATCATGATCAAGAGCTAGTCGAAGAAGAATATGAAGAAGAAGATGACGATGATGCTGCTACTGATGACAATGCTGCTGCTGCTGATGAGGATGATGATGAAAATGATGATGACATTGATGGTGATGATGATGATGATGAAAATGATAGTGGTGGTGATGATGTCATCGATGACGATGATCTTGATGATGAGATGGATGAAGATGAATATCAATGACATGAATAAAATGTACAATTATGCTAGATGTTTGGCATTTTATAACGATTGTTTTATATGTACTACTCTTATTCACCTTGTTTTATATGTCCTACTTATATGAGAGTTGCTTCTGCTAATTTTCTATTTCCTTGCACATCAATGATGTTAAATCATAGGGGATTCTCTTTGTTCCCTGCAATGGAGTGAGCTAATTCTAAATTGCTTAGTAATTGCTTTTTATTGCATGTTTGTCTTTGTTTGTCATTTTGTTTTGAGTGTCTAGTGATTTAAACCAAATACTTCGACTTAGCCAAAAAATGTGCAAGTCTACATTAGTATGTTTTTTTTTTATAGATAATTATAATTAGTATGAATGAACAAAATAATGACAATGCAATATTTGTGATAATGCAATATCTGTCAAAATAGCATTGATGACTTCGGTCAATGAGCCTATGTGTCAATGTGGTGTTGGCCCATGTATGTTGAAGACATCACACACAACAAGTAATCCTGGGCATCAATTTTGTGTTTTCCCAAATAGGAAAAAGGTCTGGATACATTATTATATTTTATGATTTAAAAATAATGTGACAACTAATTAATCATTTTATGAAGAACTGATGTACATTTGGTATTGCAGGGAAATAGTGGATGTCAATACTTTCGGTGGGTCGATCAAACCACATTTACATCGACCCCATCTACATCTATACTCGATGTAGGAAATGAGTGCAACTTGTGCAAGGC
This sequence comes from Chamaecyparis obtusa, assembly GCA_027943335.1. NCBI lineage: Eukaryota > Viridiplantae > Streptophyta > Pinopsida > Cupressales > Cupressaceae > Chamaecyparis > Chamaecyparis obtusa. The sequence goes on from BSBK01006416.1 coordinate 74,548, forward strand.
TCGAGAGGCAGCTAGTGCCGCCAAGATTGCTTCAATGGAGAAAGAAGAAATCATATTTCTATGATGCCTTCTTTGCATAGTTTGTGCACTACTTTGTTGGGACCATATGCGTAAATGTGGTTAACAAAGGGCTATTGTAGATACTAATTTTTTTTATAGAATTTCTAGTAGATACACATAAAGAACATGCGCATAAACATGACAAATGAGAAAGATAAATGTAGATATCAGAATAGCTGGTAAACATAAATGTATGCATCATGGTCACAATTTTTTGGAGACACAACATAATTGAATGGTATACCTAGACGATGCAACACGTCTGGGTATACCACTCAATTATGTTATGTTTCCAAAAAATTGTGACCATGATGGCTACATTTATATTTCTTAGCTGTTGTGTCCTAAGACCCCTTATGACCCTTTACAACCCTTTAGGATCCCTAAGAATACATCTTAGAGGTCTTAAAATATTGTAAAGGGTCATAAGAGGCTCCTAAGAGGGGTCAAATGAGCTTCCACCTTCACGTGGTTGGTCCTATTAAGTAGAGAATGTTAAACTATTCTCGAAACAAAGAGAAGCTCAATAATTTAGGATCTCAATCCACGTATGACAAATATATATATCGATCCATCTCAATGGCTACCAAATCAACAACTCTCTTCCAAGAACTTAGTCATAAAGAAACACCATAGACCGCACCATGAACCCACTGTGAAGAGGCATCCAATGTCTCATAAGTCACATCAAATGACCCACTTTCTGTAATCTATCTCTCGGCTCAGTTCACCAAGAAGAAGACTTCTCCCAAGTCATCACATCTAACTTAATAATCCACGAGCCACTACTGAATCTACTGCAAAGTCATCTCTGAATGATCCATAACCAAATCACAAGCATGAACCAGATCTGCAAGAAAACCCTTTTGAATTGATACCAACCTGATCGACAAATATATATATATTTTTTAAAAAAATGATTTGCGTCGCAATTGTGACGACCATAAAACAACAACGGTTATCTGTCAAAACAATCCGACATCCAACCGTCACATGTACAACATCGCTATCGATAAACAACTATACACGGTGGATAACCATCATAAAATTATGATGGGTCCCCATCGCATGCACAACATTACTATCATTCAAAACTAAAAATGACGTATATCCATCATACACTTTTGACAGATATATGTCACACTAACAATAGCTCCATCGACAAACAAATTACAAATGACGACAACCCATTGGAAGATTCTAACTGGTCGCTGTCATTTATATTTTATGTGACGGACAGGCGTCACAATTGGGATGGCCACAAATAGGTCTGACGTCAGGTTCTCCTTGTTGACACCCCCTTCTTGCAGCATCCATTATCACCGTAATTATGACACCCATCGAAACCGTCAGTTTTTCTGATTGCAAAACTACGACGTCGGGTGGTGTCATTATATCGACGGTAAACCATCCCAATTCAGACGACCTTCCATGAGAAAAAGGTCTCAAATGTACTAGTGCTTTAATAATATTTAGTTAGAAGTATATCTCATCCTTATCCATAACCAGAGGCCTTAATATTATCTTTAGGCCAAGACCTAATTATAGATTGATCCTTTTTTACCTGCTCTGAAGGGATAATCATGAGAGAATCTTTATTGCCACTTGCCTCTATCCATCAGAGATATCCTTATATCGATAGAGTAGAGGAGAGAGATTCTAATTTATTCCATAATCATATTGTAGAGATATACCATTTCAAAATAGCAAATGCTTCCTTACTTTATGTCAGTGAATGTAACAGATAACAATAAAGCCTGAAGACATTTTAATTGCAACGTGCCATGAAATCTATCTATATGAGACAAACTTTCTGATACTAAAATCTTATGACTAAGCTAAGATAAATCTTGTAAAAAATGATAGAGATTTTCACTTACTTCAAGAAAGGCTAGATAAACACCATATTTTACCCTGAAACATTCTATATTGCAAAAGGGATAAAGATAATATTCTGAATAAAATCATTAAAAGAGGACCTATATTCACATCTATATGAATATATGCAAGATAAGCAAGAAATGTCTTAAATTGTAACTGACCCAAATTGAATTATGAAATATCCTATAGCACCTTAATTTACTCTCTAGAAACTCTCTAAAGATGCTGGGCAAGTCATGTTACATGTCTGTCACCATCTTTTAAATAAAGCAAAGTTCTTTATTAATGGCCATATGTAATACTACTGTTGATGCTAAAGGCATGGAATAGAGATTCCTTGAGTATAACGGTATGTATATCTAAATATGAATATATAGATATATATCTATATATATATAGTATTATACCAAATATGATTGAATTGAAACAAAAAATACTTTCCAAGTAGATATATTAGATCCTAAATATTGGAAACCTTATTTTATTCATATATATTTTATTGAGATAACACCTAATTGAGATAATTAGAGATGAGAAATTCTTCTTCAAAATAGAGATCAGGAGATTGATAAATATTCTTAACATAATTATTCAAGATAGGGAGTCTGTTGATCTATACTTCTAATTTAATTCTTGAACTTTGATCTTGAATCTTCTGAATCATAGATTCTTTGTTTCTTCTTCACACTATGGCCTCCTTCTTCTAGCTAAATTTCAACCAGATTTTTTGACTCTGATTCAGAGAAACAATCCATATCTATGTCGCCCACCTCATCACTATTCCAATAGTCATAAAACCAACTTTCCAATGTTGCTTTATTAATATGCATGTATATTAATAACAATTCAATGTTCTATTTGATAATGGGCTCTGTTTCACTGAAAGTATTGAGATCCTCAAATACCACAATAGGATTGGTTGGAACCTGTCTCCCCTTGATGGAAGGTATGTCATAGAATCGGGGTCTTGAGATGGTTAAGTCTTCTTTTATGTTTTGAAGTATCTTGTCCAAGTTACCTAGAAATATACGCTTGAAAATTTTGAAGCATGGCCTTCTAGTGTCATGTTTCTCAATTCCCCAATATAAGACTATAGCCACAAACATTGATGTAATATCGGTGTAAAGTTTGTACCTATCATTATTTGTTAAAAATTCTAGCCCTAAGATACAAAAGACATCTCTAAGAATGAGAGGATGATTGTCAGCCATAATCATTTTGAGGTGTTTGATAGATACCTCACCCACGAAAACAATTTGGCTCCTTTTGCATATAAGTTTGATTGGGGTAGCCATGCTTATGACGTTTAATTTTAAGAGTTGAGGTGTTGTTATTTTGTTACAATTTTTAGTATATATATAATATCAAGAGGGGAGAGAGGCGGTTTATCTTCCCTCTTCTACAAGTATGAAATATGAGACGGTTGAGGAACTTTTGACTAATCGTGTTCTTACAAGTCTATTAGGAAATATGATATAAAGTACAAGAAATAATTTAAGAGTTGTACACTACATATTCTACTTAGAATTACTGAATATATAAAATGGATCCTTCCTAAAATAAGCTATTAATATATTCTAGGTGTAATACAATAAACTTGCCTTCCATGAAAAATGCATCGAATATTATATAATACTAAATATTATATATGAAATGGTTCTCTCTAATTATATTAAATACCTGTAACCAAAAAAACTACCAATTGTTTTCTTAAAGAGCCTAGAACTACCATACTGAAGGTCCAGACTATCTATAAGAGGAATAACATATCCTATACCTAAAATTGGACGAAACTAAAAAGGGGCCTTGAGAAACCTAACAATGAGGGCTTAGTGAGGAGAAAGATCCACTACGCCTAATATAACCACTATGGGTTGAGAAGGAGCTAGATAAAATAAGGGACAAATATTTCCTTAATTAAATAAATGACCTAGACTAAGGTAAATCCTAAGATAGGAGTAGTCAGAAAATTCCCATTATTAAGATGAAGAGTAAACAGACCTTTGAGGAAATCTAACAAAACCCAAATCTTACAAGTATGTTAACTAGACTACTGAGAGAATATCTACTCTATATATGCTAATAGTACATGCCTTAATATAAACCAATTTAACAAAACTTAAAACACTTTCCAACCATATTATGAAATATTTATCATCTTTTGCTAATAAGTATATAAATCCATTATCCGAGTTCCTCAATTTTACATAGACAAAAGCGCTATACTATCATATCTATTTAGATTACAAAAATAACTATTTTATTTGCATATTGCCCTATTCCTTCTTACTATGTATCAGTACTATCATTTAATCTCTGTATATCACACTACAGCTCTATGCTTCTCCATTCTTCCAAAGAAAGACTATTTCCTCTCCGTTCGCATCGGCTTGGTTGTTGCTCGAGCTTTTCCTCATTGAGGGAGAAACTATCCTGACATTATTAATGTCATCTTTGTCAAATTCCTCTGGGATGTCAAAACCTTTAGTACGCCAATAATTTAGCACCCCTTCAAGTAAGACATGTTCCTTAAGCACTGTATTTATCAGGAAATCCAAGTTACGCCTCATCACAGGTCAACTCTTGTCAAATTTTCCCTCGTCCTTAAAAAACAACATTGGAAAACACTGAAAGTTTGGGATAGAGGGTAATTCCGCCAATGCCATTTTCATATAGATTTCTGGATAAGGGATAGTCAGGTTCTTGTCTATGCTATACACCACATTTTCTAAGCTGACCAAGAAATCCTTCTCAAAAATTTCCTTGGCAACTGCTATAATATTTTCCTTTTCCACTCCATTGAAAGATGCCAGAGCAATAAACAACCCCACTATATGGCCATTGACATGGACAGTGAACCCGTTATCAAAATTGTCCTCCCCTAATCCTTTTTCTAGGGCCCTGGGAACAAAGTCTGAGAGAGGATTGATAATACCATGCCATTTTCATGTTCTCTTTCAGGTGGAAGGTTAAAATTTTGGATTCCATTCTTCTCTTTACTAGAATTTTGACAAGTTAAATTTCTGACCCAATCTTCAATGCTATTAAATCTCCTTTAATCACTTTGATTACTGATTAATCATCTTGAGGGAACTTGATCCCATGCAAAACCTATCCTTTAATTTATCATCACCTCACCATCACTCTTGTACTTGAAGGATGTGGAACGCTTGACAACTAAAGTGTACTTGCTTGAGAATCTTCTAGATAAAGTCAAAGTAGAGATTTTCTATGCTCTTGGAAAGAGAAGAGGGCATTAGAGTCATGATTCCTAAAAACATCAATTTATTACTTATCATCGAGAGTGAGGGACCTATTAATATTTTTTGGGAATCCCATTGATTCAGAGATAGCTCCTAGATTTGATAAATCTTACTAATTATTACATAATAGTTGTATCACCACTTCCTATTTAAAAAATGATATGTTGACTTAACTACTAACTTTATTAGATTGCCTATCTAATACTTGGGAGATGTTGAAAAGGTCCAATCCTAAAAATTGCTAATCCTTAATTAGCTAAGGGCCAACTAAGACCCTACTAACCTAAGAGACCTAAAAAGTTCCTAATAGCATCATGAATCTAATATCTACACTCCTTTAGAGGGGTTTTATTAAATTCTACTAATACCTAATCACTTACCCTTTCTAGCTAAATTTATAGATTAGATGTCTCTAGATAAGAGATTAGCCAATAAGTCCCCCTTCTAATCTATATTAATTTGTTCCTTGTTAAAACCTTCAGCACCCCTATTAGCTAATTGGTTTGCTACCTTATTCCCTTCTCTATATATATGATCCATGGTGAAGTTTGGTATGGTTAATAAGGTTTCCTTAATTTTCTCAACTATACCATTCAAATGCCAATTCAGAGTTGTTCCTTTTCTAACCACGTTGATGACTAAGGAGGAGTCCCTGTCAATTTCTATATGTTCCAAATTAAGTCTCTTGCAAAGATTTAACCCCTCAAATAAAGCCCTCAGTTCTGCTACATTATTTATTTCATGTCCCAGATATATGGATTTGCTAACAATCCTACTAACTTTCCAGTTGCAAATAGAACATCCAGCACCTTCTTCCCCTAGATTACCTTTTGAAGCCCCATCAAAATTGAGTTTGAATGAACCTATTGCAGGCGACTACACATACAGTTAGCCCTTTTCAATTTAGTCTCATCCCCACTGCTTCATATGAACGAAGGAATCTTCAACCCAAACCAGTTTTTCCTCAGATAATTATCACTAATAAAAAAGGATCTGTCTTTCTTACCTAGCAAATTTCTACTGTTTACTACCTCCACAATGCATGCTTCCACTTTTGATAGAAACTGATCCATACTTAACCTAGCATTTTAAATAACCTTCTATTCCTTTCTTTCCATATTTCCCAAATAAGCATTGAGGGAGCTATTTTCCATTTTTTCCCAAAAAGGTCATTGTTGGCCTTTCTTGGCCAACTCTTAAATAAACCAATTATGTATGTTGGCAGCGCAGTTCTCTAATCGAGTTTTGAGATTAACTAGTTCCAACATCTATTGGAAAACTCACAACCTAACAGTAGGTGCTACATATCTTTAGAATCCTTCTCACATAGAACACACCTGGATAGACCATTAAAGCCTATTATGGTAAACCATTCTGCTATAAGAATCCTTTTTTGTAATGCAGCCCATGCAAACATCCCAGCTTTAGGTAAACAATCTTTATTCCAACATAGGTCTACCGGGAGGTCTGATTTCGTAGAACTCATTAGGAGAAAGTCATAACCTTCTTTCACACTATAAAGCCCATTTTTAGCTCTAGCCCAAATAATAGAGTCTTCACCTCTTCTAGGAAGTATCTTCCAACATCTAAGAGTTTCACCGAGAAGATCTAAAAAACTTCTTGGCAGATTGAGGTGATCAAGAGATTTCCATTTCCAGTCTAAAGAACTCTCCTCCTCTAAAGACTCTATATAATCACTTAAAAAATTGCCATTAATGAGATTTTTGAATCTATTGATCTATCATCTTCTAAAAATGATCATAAAGAAGGATATCCTCCCCATGAGTCATCCCAAAAAAGATGTTTATCTCCATTTTTAACATCCCATGATAAGCCTTTAACTATAATTTCCCTACACTCCACAATAAGATTCCAAATTCTAGAGCCCTTGGGCAAGGATTGAGATCTATAGACACTTAGGTTATCATTTCCATCAAGATATTTATGTCTGAGGATCCTTACCCATTTCAAATATGGTTCTTTACTCATCTTCCAAGCTAATTTAGCACCTAGGGCTTTGTTCTAAAAGGATATATTCTTAATGTCAATACCACCATTTTCCTTCCTCCTGCATATGTTCTCCCAAGCAATTAAAGCCATTCTTGACTTTTCTCCAGACCCTTGCCAAAAAAAGGATCTCATTTTTCTTACAATCTTATCTTTGACTCCTTCCAGGAGTTTAAAACACATCATCTAATATGTAGGTATAGCTGACAAAACTGATTTTATCATCAATGCCCTACCAACATTGGAGAGCCATTTCCCTTTCCATGATTCTATCTTTTTGTCTAGTTTACTACATACATCCCCTGATAAATTGGTTGATTTAATCCCTTTATCCAAATAGAAACCTAGATATTTGCAAGGGAAAGTGCCTTTATTAAAGTGTAGAATCTCACAAATTTCCTCCTTTGCCTCAACATTAGTGTTTAAGAAGAAAATATTGGATTTATTCTCATTAATTCTTTGGACATAAGCATCTGTATACAAGTTTAATATTTTCCTAAAGGAGGATGCTTCCTCTCTACTAGTGACGCCTAACAGGAAGGTGTCATCAACAAATTGTTGATGGGTGCTGGCCTCTAGATCTGAAGTAATCTTAATACCTTTGATTTTTTTTTCTTCCTTAGCTTTGGAGAGGGATCTCCCTAAGGCTTCAGCCAGGATAATAAAGAGAAAGGGAGACAGTGGGTCTCCTTGCCTAAGACCTTGTGATATTTCAAATAAGCCTATAGGAGAACCATTCACTAGAACTGACATATGGGGACTTGAAATACATTCAAAGATTAGATTAATCCATCTTCTTGAAAATCCAAATGCTTCTAGACATTTACATAAAAATCTCCAATCAACTTTGTCATATGCTTTCCGAATATTAAGTTTAATAAACTTACTTGGGGATTTGTTCATTTGCACAGAGTGAATAGCCTCCTGAGCTATAATTACTCCTTCTAAAATAGATCTGCCAGGAACAAAACCTATTTGTTCCTCTAAAATAATTAAGGGGAGGAACGCCTTTAACCTATTAACAATTGTTTTAGTTAAAAGTTTATAAAGGGTACTACAAAGGGCTATTGGTCTAAAATCATCCAGACTTTCTACATTTGGTTTCTTAGGAATTAAGGCCAAAAAATTATTATTAATTTCCTTTAATAATTTTCAAGAGTTCCTCATACCTTCTAATGCCCCTACAATTTCCTTTCCTATAAATGACCAACACTTTTGGTAAAAAAATGCAGGGAAACCATCAGGTCCCGGGGATTTGTCCGGATGAAGGTCCCTAAGGGTGGCTCCTATTTCTTCCATTGTGAATTTGGCATTGATAATTTTATTTTGGTTCTCTATCATTAATTTGGAAATAAAGCCTAGGATCTTCTTCTGTGCCATCAAGTTAGAGCCATCATTATTGTTAAGAATTTTCTCAAAATAGTTCCTATTCGAGCTGGGTCTTCTATCCATTCATTATTTTCTTTTCTTAATCTCCAGATTCTATTTGCTGATCTTCTTTGTTTCACATTGTTGTGGAAGAATTTAGTGTTTTTATCACCTTCAGCCAACCAAGTTTTTTTGGATCATTGTTTCCCGAAGATTTCCTCTTTTGCAAGGCATTCTTCATACTTTTTCCTTAAGAACTTTTCTTCTTCATATTGTGACTGATTCATTGTTCTCAAAATAACTTCCTCATTAAGTCTTTCTAACTTACTCTCTAATTATAAATTATCCTTGAAGATATCCCCAAACTTAGTTTGATTCCAATTAAGTAAGTTCCTTTTAATTAATCTAAGTTTGGACACCATAATAAAGGTTTTGGATCCCTCAAAACTAGCTTCCTTCCACCATTTTTCTATATTCTCCAAATAATTTTCATCTAAAAGCCACATTATTTCAAATTTGAAAGGGTTCTTTTTGGGGATGGAAGCCTCAAGAAATGAGAGCTCTACTGGGAAATGATCTGAACCTGATAAGGGGAGAGTCTTCGCCAATAAGTCAAAATCAAGGTTAGATATATCTCCTATAAAAAAGAACCTATCCAATTTTTCTCTAATCATATAGGTATCAGTTCTTCTATTGGACCAGGTAAAATCATTGTTTCCTGATCTTACTTCCATAGCTTTCAGATTATCAATCCATTGATTGAATTCCTTCATAGATTGAGAAATGCACCTTGATCCACCTATCTTATCTTCTAAATTGAGGATAGCATTAAAGTATCTTCCCATAACTACTAACTCATCTGGATAGGAGGAAGCAAAATTACTAACTTCTTGCCATAGCTCTCTTTTATCATGCATAAATTTCGGCCCATAAATTTTAATTAGTATGAAATTCAAATGACTTCTTATACTTCTAACCCTCCCACTCATCCAATTCGATCTAGATTCAAGAGACGAATAGCTACATTTCCAAGGATTCCAAATTATGCCAATTCCTCTAGAGGCTCCTATTAAGGGGGGGCCACAGACTCAGGGATAACTTTAGTGGTGAATATTCACCAATTGGTGAATTTCACTCATCGGGGACCCAAAATTTGGTGAAAAAATTCGGACTTTCGGGGTGGCCATGTCGCTCGCACTTTATAAAAATTGGGTCCCATGCATAGGCAAATCACCAATAGTGACATGGAATTATTTTTATTTCAGCGATGACTTCGTCAATTGAATTAATTTTTCCACACAATAAATTGAATATTTTCACCTAAAATTTCCTAAGCTTGTCTTAATCGATGGTCATATTCACCAATATGCAGTGAAAATTTAAGTTAGAGTACGGGTGAAGTACAAAGATTTGACATGTGTCTCTATTTCAGAGACTTTCAATGAAACTTTATGGCTTTTAAAACTTTGGTACAAAATAGATTTGACACATGTCTCTATTCTGGAGACTTTCGGGGGAATGTTTGTGTCCTTTAAAAGCTTGGTCTGAAATAGAATTCGTGCCATTGATCTCAGATCATCAAATAGTTACAAAAAGTAGGGTTATCTCCTGTCAGGAGATGTAAAATTAACTCAGAGTACCTTCACAAAATAATAAAATTCATTTTAGCTTCTGGGGGCATTGCCCCCAAAAACCCCCGCGGGGGCACTGCCCCTCGACCCCACCCTGTACCACGACAGGGAGCACCCCCGTCAAATAATGATGATTTCTAGGTATAGGTTCCTGTCATCATGATTTTCTTCAATAATGAAGGATTCACCAATATTTTATAGAATTTTCATATAATTGAAAAAAAATCGCCAGTACAAATAATATTTTTCCTATCAAATTAAAAAAATTCACCAACAATATTATTTTTTTATACCCAAAATAATGTAGGATTCGCCAGGATTTTATACTTTTTCTAGGGAGGGGGTTTCTTAAAGTTTTCCCTGCACAGACTTCCCAACTACCTATTTTCTTATTTAATAGCCTATAACCATCCTCATCTAATTTAGTTTCCTAAATCATAACTATCTCTGACTCCAACAGTGATAAGTTCCTTTTAATTAGGCACTTTTTGTTAGGGGCATTGAGGCCCCTAATATTCCAAGAAATGATTTTCATTGCTGATTTGGAAGGATCTTCCCCTTCCTTGCATCAAGAAGTTCTATTATTTTTGTCTGAACTAAAGCCTAGCCTACTCTTTCTCTTAGCTCCTTGAGAGATTTCCTACCTCTAGATTTGGGAACATATGCACAATCCAGAAGACTCTTACTTTAATTGACCAATTTGAGTCCTAGGGATAAATCTGAAAAAGACACTTCCAGTTTCGGGGATACATTGTTCTTTACCTCATCTTCATGCTCTAGCACAATTAGAAATCTAGGAAGAATATCCTGGTCTAACTCCTCCTCAGCCACTGAAGCATCCACTAAAATGGGGTTTAGACCTAGAAAATCTAAAATGTCCTCTACCGATTCCTTATCTTCAGGGTCGAGAAGGCTATCTTTATCCTTCAAAACTAGGGCTTCCGAAACTCCATCCTCTGAGTCTGAAATCATCAATTGACCTTGATCTGACACTTGACTCCTTGATCTATTCTCTATTGAGGTTAAGTTCTGATAGAAATTTCCTTTCTCCATAACACCTTCATCTATGTTACTCAATTCTTGCTCTACTACTAACCTCATAACCTCCGCTTGTTCTATTGCTTGTAGTAGAGATTCTTTATATTCTTCTACACTAATATCATTTGCAATAGGAACATCCAAAAGATCTCGCAAAGCTTCATCTTCCTTAATACTATCCTTAGAGCAAGAGGGGGAAACTTCCGCAGGGGAAACTTGTGTCTTAAGATGCTTTGGAGATGCTGAGGGAAGGGTGATTATATTATTGACTTCTATCTTTCCTATAGATTCATGTCTTCCTTGCTTCTCTTTAGATGATTTTTTCAGAAACTAAACTGAAAAACCAACACCAACTTCATTTAAATTGATAATAACATTGTTAGATGGATCTCTATGAGGGGGGGGGGGACAAAATTTTGACACTAGGAGCCTCTTTGAAATATTTAACCATGTTTGTCATAATAATAGGGTTTATATTGAACTGTTCAAATCCAATTTTTATTATTATAGGGGGTAGCGTCTTAATAGATATATCCATATCTACTACGATAATATCTTTCGATTGGGGAAATTCACTTACTACCAATCTTACAAAGTATCCTAGACTATTACCAATTTTTATGAGAATTATTTTGTTGGTACGTTCCAGAGGCATATTGGTTAACTTTATTTCTCTAGATAAAATGATTCCATTTAGCTTATTAGGATTAAAGGATGGGCTCCAATCAAGCACTGTAAAATCATAACCAAATACCTTAGGGCATCTATTATCTAAAAATTTCTCTTTCGTTTCAATATCATAACAATATACAAACAGAAATTCATCTATTAGCAGATAGATACTCACTCAATTTCGAAGACACTTCTTGAGCCAATTTTCTATTCTAGCTGATGACACACCATAACCATTCCATCTAAGAAATATACCTTTGAGCTGCATTAGTTCTTGAGTGTACTCTATGACACCATCATCCATCTCTATCACAATGGGTGAAGGCAATTTCATTCTATGATGGGTAGGAGAATAAGGGATAGCTTTAGGAGATTGCTCAATTTGAGAATAGGATTGGGGTTTTTCAGAAATCCTTCTTAAATGTGGAGGTGTATATTTTTTGGATGGGGACTTTGTCAGTTTTAGATTCAAAGGTATTCTTTTACTAGGGGCTATGTTCGCCATTGTGGAGGGGAATAAAAACTAGGGTTGTCATGGGGTTTCAAATCATTGAGCAAATCAAAATTGTTTCTCAAAGATAATGGCTCGGGTGCAGAAATGAGGGAAAAGGGAGGTTTCATACAGTTTTTTTGAGATCTAACCTCCTGCCTTCCTGAATCCTCCACCAAAGCATTATTTGACGTGCGCTCTAGCCTCACGCACATTTGTTCTCCAAGCATTCCACCTTTACTCGCAGCAAACCGAGTATCATCGGAGCAATACGCTGGGAGATCCCTGGAATGAGGAGCCCTTCGTGCCCTAGGTGATAAATTGCAGACAAAATTGTTTCCTCCAAGCGATGGAAGAGGATCCGAGAAACTAGACTTGATTGCATATCTAGTTTTTGAGAAAAACACGAACTGTCGATCTAAAGAGTCAACATTGAAGAAAGGCCGCTAATTGCGAAAATGCAGAGCCATTTGCGAAAAAAATGGTAACTATAGAAGTACATATATTATTATTAGTAATCAAAATTTATAATCCAAATATAAAATTTAAGGCATAGTTGATTTATTTAATATTTAATATATTTTTTTGCATAGTTAATTATGTGCTGAAGTATTTATTAATTAATTAAGTAATTATATGCAATTTAAGTTGCACATTCAGTTTAAGTGAAAATTGAATTAGAATTTAAAGTTAAAAGTTGAGTTAGGAATTATAATTAAAATGTGCATTATTTTATTATTGAGTTATTTTTCATGCAAAGGGAATTGATGAAAACTAGTGGAGAGAGTTGAGTTTTGTTTTTGAGGGTTTGCATGTTTTAGAAACCCTAGGAGGAATAGGTCTTCTTTATCAGGGGTTTCTGGGTGTTATTTGAAGGGACATCTATCAAGTTTTGGGGAGCTCTTGGATGAATTTGGAGGATTCTTTGAAAGCTTGGTTTTGGTAAGTGTTGTTTTGAAATTGCTTGAAAGCTTGGATTTCAAAGGTTGAATTGGGTCTTTCTTGACTTTGAATTTTCAAGCATTGTTTGAGGTAGGGTTTGAAACCTTCTTTCTATCAAATTCTTTCTTTAAAAAAAGATTGTTTGCTTCGTGTCTGGAGTTGTTTATATGAAAGAAATTGGAAATTGGGTTTCTATTTTAAATCAATTTTGTATTGTGAAATTTTAGATTAATTTGATGTTGAATTAGATCTGGTATTTTGCTTGGTTGATTTGAAAACCTAGGAAGGAATTTTAGGAAATTGCATGAGTTTTCTCAATTAGGGTATTTACCTAGAAAAAATAAATAGATAGAATTGTTTCAATATTTTGCATAGAAAACTAATTTAAATTTTCATATGAAAATCTTATTCAAGAGGAAATTAGATCAATCAAGAAATCCTAGTTTTTAATTAGAAAAAAAATTAGTTAAGGAAAAATATTTATATGTTTTTTTAAAAAGGGGAAAAGGTTTGTTATTCAAATTTATTTATAAAAAAAAAAATATTGGTCTCTTGTTGTTTTGTCCTAGAATTAATTTTTGGTGAACTTTAAAAAAAAAGAAAAGAAAAGAAATATATATCATTTTTTTGGTGGGGACGGGACACCACACCCGTACCCCCCATGGGCTTGGAAGCCCTACTGGCGGCTTCCCCCATGGGAGCCGCATGACAAGGGAAAGCCCTGTTGGCGGTCTCCATTGGGGGCCTCACGACAAAGGGGACCTTTGCCGGCGGTTCCCCATGAGAGCCGCACAACAAAGGAAGTCCTTGCCGATTGTATCTCTTGGGGACCGTAGGGCAACCGGGCTCCCTGCCGGTGACAGTCCCATTAGGGGGGTTGCACGGTAGAGAAGGTGGGTGTGGGCCAACCCCCCCCCGCCCCTAATATATTATTTTTTATTTTTAAAAATAAAATTTATTAATTTTTTTAAAAATAAAAGTTATTAATTTTTCTAAAAATAAAATTTATTAATTTTTCTAAAAATAAAATTTATTAATTTTTTTAAATAATAATTAATATTTAATTTATTTATAATTAGTTTAATTTATCTAATTTTTAATTTAATTTATTTTTTTAATTAGTTTTTTTAATTTATAATTACTAATATTATGTTATGTTATTGATTGTTAATTGAGTATCATGGTTACTTAAATTTATTATTTTGTTGTTATATGAATGTTTCTTTTATTTTAGGGGTAGTGAAACCTATGGGAGATTGTCGAACCAAAGGTTTGGGGAGTATCTTTTTCGCATTTGGATTTTGTTTTTTATTTTATCTAAGAACTATTTGGGATTTGTTTTCTATGGTTGCATATGTGTTCCTATGTCTTGCATTATTATGTTATATCAATTCAATCTTTTGGATTCAACCTTGTTTTGTGGAACCTTATGGTTATGTGAAACTCCTTGGGAGTGTGTTTTATGGTGTTTTTGGCTTAAGGGGAAGTTAATTAGGAGCATCTTATGGGAGTGGCTTCCAATAGGGGTTTGAGACCCAAAGTGGTCAGTGGCATTGTAACCTATTGTAAGTTTTGTAAATAAGTGATAACATAGTAATTAAAATTTGTAGATGTTGTTAAAAAGATAATTTAGAGATTATGCCTTGCCTATGCCTTGAGCGCTTGTTTAGGGTAAGGGTGGGAATAGGATGATACCTAGAGAGTAGGTATGACTAGAATTCCTCATGTTCTTGAGAGGGTATTCTAGTTCTATGTGGGTCATATTGAGGGTCTGGGCCCCAGAGTGGCTAGTCGAGGGAAACTCAGTGCTTGAGGGTTCAAGGTCCAGTGTGGCCAGTCTAGGGTAACTCAAGTATATTTCCATGTGATGACACTCCCATAGTATGTATCCTAAGTATCCTCTATAGTTTATGTATATGCCTCTGGTGGTAAGTCTTTGTGTTACAAGTAGTGGTTTCCATTGCACCAAAAGATTGACCTGTTAATGCTTGATATAACCACTAGACTTATAGAAGACACATGAGGTTGTTAAACCATGTCATGAATCCTGAGGGGAGCACTGACCATTTTTCCAACAATCTTCCCCTCAGTGTTACCCGAGGAGATTCAAACCTATGACCAAGATCTGATACCACTTGTTACAAGTAGTGGTTGTCGTTGCACCAAAATATTGACATGTTAATACCCGATACAACCACTAGACTTATAGAAGACACAAGAGGTTGCTAAACCATGTTGTAAATCCCAAGGGGAGCACTGACCATTTTGCCAACACTTTGATATTATAGTATTACCTGGTGGTCTATTTTGGTATTTGGTATTTGGCGACTTGTACTTGTTCAATATTTTGCTATTTGGTGGTTTGGTATGTGTTAACTTGATATTTGTTATCTTTAGTTGGTGGTACCTTTTGAGTTAGAAAGCCTTTAGGAACTTTTTTTAGCTGTTTTGATTGATTTTGTTATCTGAGTGGGGTTTTTTATTATCTCCTCATCACGATGGGAGTGGACCTTTGGTTCCACGAGATCGGGTGGTAGTGTTTTCTTTTATCATTTGAGATTTTGACATTCCTGTAGTGGTGTTGGAGGATGCTTGTTGATGATCTTCTTCTTGTTCTTCATTGGAGGTTTGTTCATATCTATCTTATGATGTTTGTAATTATATCTCGTATCATTGCTTCAAAGTTGCAGATATTGTAATATACTTTGTATTTAATTTTTGTGACATACCCTACAACTTGTGTAGAGGATGTTGTATCATTATGTATACCTTATGGTATTGGATGTACTTGTTATTCATTTGTACATGAGATAAATTTGTAATTATATTTAATCTAAAATATATTTAATTAGTAATACATAATTCTACGTCATGGGACCCTTGAGAATTGTTAATTGTATTGGAGTTGTACTTATGTACTTATTTATATTTTATGATTGTATTGCTTCCACATTGTTATCATCATTGTTTGTATTTACACTTCAGAAAAAAATTATTCTATAAACTTAGTGACATGTTTTAGGTTAAATTCTCCT
Organism: Chamaecyparis obtusa; assembly: GCA_027943335.1. Lineage (NCBI taxonomy): Eukaryota > Viridiplantae > Streptophyta > Pinopsida > Cupressales > Cupressaceae > Chamaecyparis > Chamaecyparis obtusa. The sequence continues at coordinate 90,935 of BSBK01006416.1, forward strand.
GGGTTCCCTAGCAGGGCATTACACTTGGTATCAGAGCCTGAGTTTCTACACTGGGAACTCTAGGAAGCTATATGCCCACTAGTTGTCTAAATTGTCAAAACTTGAAATAAAACTTAGACATATAACTCTTTTGTATTTCAGACTATTATTTATGAACCTAGGGGTATGAAATTAGACTTGTATGTTTGCATTGGATTTTATACGAGTGTTGCATTAAAACTAGGTTTGCATGAACCTCTTAAGTTATTATTTGAAATATGAATTTGTGCTTTATAGAATTGATTATTAGATGTTTTCTATAATGAATGATTGATCAATGTAACTTTCAGTTTATTCTTAAACCATAATTATATTCCTCTTAATGACTATATATCATTTCCTTATTTTATGGCTTGTTTTTAGATGTCATTTTATCTTTTGTTTTAGTAAAATTCTTTGTTCTTGAGGGATGCATATCCTTATCTGTTTGTAGGCTTCTAGTAGTAAGCCTAATTTTAGGGGAGGTGGATGTAATACCCCTTCCATAGTCTAATTTTCTATATGTTATGGTTATTTCATGATGATGATTCATATGTTAGGATATCATTGATGCTTATGGTTTTACTGACCCCATACTTACATATGTATGGTTGGTGTGTATGCTTTATATTTCTATTTGACATGTCTGATGTGGTTGAGGGATAGAATTGTAGTTACTTGCTTGCGAGATCCACACGATCGGTCGATCCCTGCCATTGCTTGTTAATATTTATACATGTATGTACATGCTCATCTTTTATGCAAGTTTGTAGGTACCGAACATTGACTTCCCTGAATTGTCAGGATGAGCGTGCCCTATCACAAAATCTCAATGGTAAGAGAGGGGAGATAACATACAAATCCAAATCCCAACTCAAACCATTGATTATCCTAAATAATGGCCAAGTATCTATTTTTTCTACCCATCCAAATTCGTCAAGGTGACATGAATTTGTGAGCCCTTCCTTGGTGTTTGTTTGATATGGAGTTAGTTGATTTTTGTGTTTTGCGAGTCAAGTAAGTTTGTTGTTTGGATTATTTGATTTAAATAATTAAATTATGAGTAATAATGAGATTAGAATAGTTATATTTTATGAATGTGGAAATATTAGATATAGAGGATATTTAATTATTAAGGTTAATTAAATACCTTTGTTAATTAAAAGATTGAATTGAAAGTTTAAATTTGGAATAAAAGGGTTTAATTAATTATTAAATCTGAATAGGAAATTTAAGGCATAGTTGATTTATTTAATATTTAATTTATCAGTTTGCATAGTTAATTATGTGCTAAAGTGTTTATTGATTAATTAAGTAATTATATGCAATTTAAGTTCCACATTTGGTTTAAGTGAAAATTGAATTAGAATTTAAAGTTAAAAGTTGAGTTAGGAATTATAATTAAAATGTGCATTATTTTATTGTTGAGTTATTTTCATGCAGAGGGAATTAATGAAAACTATGTGGAGATAGTTGAGTTCTATTTTTTAGGGTTTGCATATTTTAGAAACCCTGGGAGGAATAGGTCTTCTTTATGAGGGGTTTCTGGGTGTTATTTGGAGGGACATCTATCAAGTTTTGGGGAGCTCTTGGATGAATTTGGAGGATTCTTAGAAAGCTTGGTTTTGGTGAGCATTGTTTTGAGATTGTTTGAAAGCTTGGATTTCAAAGGTTGAATGGGGTCTTTCTTGACTTCAAATTTTCAGGCATTGTTTGAGGTAGGGTTTGAAATCATCTTTTTTGTCAGATTATTTCTTAAAAAAAGATTGTTTGCTTCGTGTTTGGAGTTGTTTATGTGAATAAAATTGGAAATTGGGTTTATGTTTTAAATCAATTTTGTATCGTGAAGTTTTAGATTAATTTGATGTTGAATTAGATCTGATATCCTGCTTGCGTGATTTGAAAACCTATTAAGGAATTTTAGGAAATTGTGTGAGTTTTCTCAATTAGGATATTTATCCAGAAAAAAATATAAAATTGTTTATGTATTTTGCATAGAACACTAATTTAAATTTGCATGCAAAAATCTTATTTAGGAGGAAATTAGATCAATCAGGAAACCCTAGTTTTCTATTAGAAAAAAAATCAGTCAAGGATAAATATTTATATGTTTTTTTAAAAAGGGGAGAAGGTTTGTTATTCAAATTTTATTTATTAAAAAAAATACTGGTGGCTTTCTATTCTGTCCTAAAATTAATTTATGGTGAACTTTTTTTTAATTTTTTAATATATATGTTTTTTTGGTGGGGATAGGACAACGCTCCCGTACCCCCCACGGGCTTGGGAGCCTTGCCGATGGCTTCCCCCATGGGAGCCGTACAACAAGGGAAAGCCAGTAGAGGAAGTCCTTGTTGATGGTTTCCCTTGGGGACCGCACGACAACCGGGCTCCCTACCAATGATAGACCCATTAGGGGGGCCGCATGATAGGGAAGTGGGTGTGCCACCCCAATATATTATATTTTATTTTTAAAAATAAAATTTATGAATTTTTTTAAAATTTAATTTATTTATAATTAGTTTATCTAATTTTTAATTTGATTTATTCTTTTTAATTAGTTTATTTAATTTATAATTAATAATATTATTTTATGTTATTGATTGTTAATTGAGTATTATGGTTATTTAAATTTGTTATTTTGTTGTATAGATGGATGCTTCTTTTATTTTAGGGGCAGTGAGACCTATGGGAGATTGTCGAACTAGAGGTTTAGGGAGTATATGTTTTTGCATTTGGATTTTGTTTTGCATTTTATCTAAGAACTATTTGGGATTTATTTTCTATGGTTATATATGTGTTCCCATGTCTTGCATTATTATGTTATATTGATTCGATCTTTTGGATTAAACCTTGTTATGTGGAACCTTATGGTCATGTGAAACTCCTTGGGAGTGTGTTTTATGGTGTTTTTGGTTTAAGGACCAGTGTGTGTCCTTTTTATTCTTTTGTGGACGTGGATTTGATCGTTATATTTTTTTGGAACCTATGTGGTTATTTAAGATTGTGAGCCTAGGGGAGGTTAATTAGGAGCATCTTAGGGGAGTGACTTACAATAGGGGTTCAAACCTAAAGTGGATAGTGCCAGGGTAACCTATTGTAAGTTTTGTAAATAAGTGATAACATAGTAATTAAAATTTGTGGAAGTCATTAAAAAGATAATTTAGAGATTATGCCTTGCCTATGCCTTAAGCACTTGTTTAGGCTAATGATGGGAATGGGATGATACCTAGAGAGTAGGTATGAATATAATTCCTCATGTTATTGAGAATTCTAGTTCCACATGGGTTGTATTGAGGGTCTGGAGCCTAGAGTGGCCAGTCTAGGGTAACTCAATGCTTGAGGGTCCAAGGTCAAGTGTCCCCAGTGTAGGGTAACTTAAGTAGATGGCCATGTGATGACACTCCCATAGTATGTATCCCAAGTCTCCTCTATAGTTTCTATATATGCCTCTAGTGGTGAGTCTTTAATGTTGTAGTATTACCTGGTGGTCTGTTTTGGTATTTAGTATTTGGTGACTTGTACTTGTTCGATATTTTAGTATTTGGTGATTTGGTACGTGTTAACTTCTTGATATTTACATTATCTTTAGTTGGTGGTATCTTTTGAGTTAGAAACCCTTCCGAACCTTTTCTTATCTATTTTGATTGAGTTTTTTATCCGAGTGGGTTTTTTTGTTATCTCCTCAGCACAGTGGGAGTGGACCTTTGGTTCCACGAGGTCGGGTGGTAGTGTTTTCTTTTACCATTTGAGATTTCAACGTTCCTATAGTAGTTTTGGAGGACGCTTATTGGTGCTACCTTCTTCTTCTTCTTCATTGGAGGCTTATTTGTATCTATCTTATGATCTATTTTTAATTATATCTTGTATCAATGCCTTAGAGTTGTAGATATTGTAATACACTTTGTATTTGATTTTTGTGACATACCCTACAACTTGTGTAGAGGATGTTGTATCATTATGTATACCTTATGGTATTGGATGTACTTTTTATTCATTTGTACATGAGATATTTGTAATTATATTTAATCTAAAATATTTAAATAGTAATACATAATTCTACATCATGGGACCCTTGAGATTTGTTAATTGTATTAGAGTTGTACTTATGTACTTGTTTATATTTTATTATTGTATTGCTTCTGCATTGTTATCATCATTATTTGTATTTACACTTAAGAAAAAAATTATTCTATAAACTTAGTGACATGTTTTAGGTTAAATTATCTTGTGTTCCCTAGCGGGGCATTACAAGTTAGTACTAAAGGAACATGATAAAAAAGCCATATTTTGACATCATGATCCCTCATGACACATTATTTATGATTTATCACCCTAGTTTTAGTCCCACGTGCTTAGATGCAAGTGTGATGCATAGATGTCTACACAATGCACTAGCTTCCATAATATTAAAAAAGGAAGCACCGCTTTTGACATCAGTCACCTCTCTTGGATGCATACAAAATGTGTACTTCCACATGTTTGCAATAATAAAAAGCTATTTGGACTCTTTGATCTCTAACTTGGAATCTCTCTCTTGTGCTCTTTGGCTCTCAAGCTCTCAGAACAAAGCTCTACCAAACTCTACTCTCAACTTGGGAAGATCTATAATTGTATCTATCTTGTTTCCACTTACATGTTGTCTTTAATTATTTAGCATTATTATCTTGTACATCTACTTTTATATCTTGAAATAGTATTTCATTAGGTAGTAAGAGATTTTCTCCATCAAGTGAGGCTCATTTTTACTACCCGTCTGATCTTTGTGCAATAAGGGCTTTCCTCCCTCAAGTGAAGCTCATTCTTATTATACATCTTTATGTAGTAGGGATTCTCCTCCATTAAGTGGGGAGTTATTTTAATTACTTGTCTCCATTTTGGTTTATCACATATCTATCTACATGTAAGTCTATGGAGGTGGGAACACCAAATCTAGGGTTTGACTGAGGAAAGCCTTTATATAGCCCCAACACTTTTTCCTATTTCTATGTGTGCAAGTCATGTAGAGGTTTTTGAACCTAAAATATTGGATTGATAGACACATTTTTTACTTTTCTATCCTTTGCTATACAGGACCCTAACATGACACACAGACCATCTGGTATGCTCTTGATATTGTATATTTTCTATTTCTAAAGTCAAAATATCTGTATGTGCTACGATTTTTATTTTATCTGTATATTCTATATTTTATCCATAGTAAATGTATAACACTTACATTAACTTTAGTTACATTCCCTCTTTGATTTAATTAGAATTCCCTTATTTCATTCAAGTTAGTTTCTCATTAATTTAAGTAGATTAAGGTTCTTCCCATTAGCTATGTATTTCTGTATCATTGAGGTAGCGTAAGGATGATTTGTTCTTTTGGAAGGTAGAAAATCCCTTACTCTACTGTAAGATATTTTAGAAATAATCATTCCTAATGTTAATTGTCCCTTGTAAAATATATATAAATAATAGTCATCTATCAAGATTTTAGGTATGTTAGAAGGATAAAGTTCAATTATATTAGCCCAAAAATTGAACCCTAATCTAAACCCTAACCATAAGCCTAAACATTATTAAATGTTATCACTGGCCCTAGCCATACCCAAAACACTAGTCCTAACCATAATGTAAACCCTAACTAGAACCATAATCTCAATCCTAACCCAAACCCTAACCATGATGTAAATTGTGACCTTGCCCCTAAAACCTAATCATAACACTCACCTTATGTTAGAATAATTGAGAGGGGGGTGAATCAGTTATTCAATGTCCCAAATAAAAATGTATAATCCAAAACAAATTATTCAACTTCTACTACTTGGTAAACATAAAATACTTTCACTATCTGTATTTTTACCGATTGTCAGTCTAAAACTTATAGTAGTTATTGATCAAATCTAACATGTAATATGCAAAGTATGATAACAAACAAATATCACAATCAACACATAACACAAAAGATTTAACGTGGAAATCCTATGAAGGGAAAAACCACCTAGGACCGGCAACCCAAAATTGTTCACTCTTCTGAAGTGAGGTCAATGAAGACCCAACCCTGTTAAAGGTTACAAACACACTGTTAGGTGTGACCTTGTTAGAGGATTCTAGACCAGAAGTTATCGTCCAACCAACAGTCACTCTAGGGTTGACAGGATAACAATGTTCACTCTATGAATGAAACATCAACAGACTTTCATAGTCCACTCGGTTAGGAGATTTGACTATGTACAATGGTTAAATATGTAACAATAGATGATCTACTTTGAAACAAATTCAATTTTAGTTTACAGATCAATGTTCAGCTCATTCAAACCTTATTGATCAATATTCCACTTTAGATTCAATACTGTATCAATCTTACTATCCGTCGATAATAACTCTCTGTAGCTCAGTAACTATTCTACAGCTCGGTTCTTATTAACTAGTATGATCAAAATGCATGAAAACTCCTTCACACAATAATTCTGTAGTATCTTCTTCTTCCGGTATATCTTCCATAATGAAACCAATGTCTCTTATATAGATGAGTAAATCATTTTCTTTTCCTCCATCAGATTTTGCCACTTAATCATATTCATAGATTTTTCTGCTTTAGGCTTCCTCGGCTGATGTGTCATTAACACATTTCAATCTGCTCCATTAGATCCTTTTTGATTTATGTTAGCCATCGATCTTCATAACAAACCTTATTTGTTACCTCAATTTCATACACTTTACAGCTCATCACTTTATCGGCTAAATTGATCATTTAATTCCTTTTCTATTCTGCTCAGTTAACAAAGAAATGCATTGGTGAACACAAGCTTAGTTAACACTGCACTTAGTATACACTACATTCCATCGGTGTATATTGAAATGCTTTATTTACCGACAACACTGCTTTGTATCTTTCATCTCTATTCTTCATCATAGATGAATGCAACATAATAAAGTCAATTTCATCAAGTCATAGACTCATCAACAAGTTACTCATTGTGTTCCTTATCCTCATCTGTCATATACATCTTCCTCATGTAGATAGTTTTGTTCTTCATCTCTTTCACCTTCCTTCAGATGTGTCAGTATAGTAACTTACAAGATAAGTATTGTCAAGCTAGTTGACATCAATGACAACATAATACTGATTTAATCATCTTGTATATCTAATCATCAACTTCTCAGTAATCTTGAATTATAGATTCTCCATTCAGGTTCTAAATCAGTTGTAGTTCATCACCTTAGCCATACCCCAAACCCTTAAACTAATCATTATGTAAACCTTATCTATAAGCATATTCAATCCTAACCCTAAACCCTAACAAAAATCATAACCATAACTCTAATACTAACCCCAACCCTAACTCTAATCTAAACCCTAAGCTAAAGCCTAACTCTAATATAAATGCTAACATTCACCATAACCTAGTCATTAGCCTAACTTTAATATTAATCCTCACAACTATCCTAAATCATTATGTAAACCTTAACTATAACCATAATAAAAAACCTAAACCCTAATCATAATTCTAACTGTAACTATAACCCAACCCTAATCCTAATCTAAACCTTAATCTAAACCCTAACCCAAACACTAAACATTACATAATCCCTAACACAAACCATAATTCTAATAATAACCATAAACCCAAATCCAAACCATAACCTTAGAACCATAATATAAACCCTAATATTAACCCTAAGTATAACCCTAACTAAGTCTCTAACCTGAGAAAGACACTAAACCTAACTATATCACCAACCTAAAACCTAACCATGATGTAAACCACAACCTTGACCCTAAACATGAACCATAATTATAACTCTAACCCTAGGCATACTCAAAACCCTAGACCTAACCATTATGTAAATGCTAACTATAACCATATTCTCAATCCTAACCCTAAATCCTAACCATAATCCTAAACATAATTTAATCCCTAATTCTAACCTTAATGCTAACATAAACACTAAACCTAGGTCTGAACATTATGTAAATACTATTATGATAATTATAACCATAATCCTAAACTATAACCTAGTCATATCCTAACCCTATCCCTAACCCTAACCATAAAAATTATGTAAATGATAAAATTCACCATAAATTATAAACATAACCCTAGAAATAATCATAACCCTAATCCTAACCCTCATAACTAGCCATAGCCCAGAGCCTAGCCGTAACCATATGTAAACCCTAACTATAACCATAATCCCAAACCTAACCCTAAACCTTAACCATAATCTTAACTATTATTGTAACCTAAACCTAATCCTAATCCAAACCCTAACCCTAAATATTATATAATACCTAATACTAATCATACTTCTAATCATAACCCTAAACCCTAACCCTAACTCTAATCATAACCATGTAACCTAAATCCTAATTACAACCCTGGCTGTAACCCTAACAATTTCTCTAACTTGAGAATGATGCTAAACCTAGCTATATCACTAACCCAAATCCTAACCATGATGTAAACCATAACCTTGACCCTAAACCCTAACCCTAATCCTAATCCTAATCCTAATCTCGACCCTATCCAAATCCAAAACCCTATCCCTAACTATAATCATAATCTCAATCCTAACCCTAAATACTATCCATTATCCTAACCATGTTATGGAAACCCTAATCATAACCCTTACTCTAACCCTAATACAAAGCCCAACCTTGGGCCTAAACATTATGTAAATACTAACACTCATCATAATTCTAACCATAACCCTAGCCATTATCCTAACCCTCACAACTAGCCATAGCACAAACCCTACCCCTAACTATTATGTAAACCCTAACTGTAACTATAATCCCAATCCTAACAATAATCCTAACAATAATCCTAACCATAATCATAACCCAAATTATAACTATAACCCATACCCTAATCCAAACCCTAGCCCTAACCCTCAACATTATGTAAACCATAACATTAACCATAATTCTAACCATAACCCTAAACCCTAACCCAAGCCATAATTATAACTCTAGCCCTTACACGTAAATTAAGCCTAGCCCTAACCTTAACTATTTATCTAGCCTAAGAGTGATGCTAAAACTCACTTTATCACTAACCCAAACCCTTATCATGGTGTAAACTATGACCTTGACCCTAAACCCTAACCCTAATCCTAAGCCTCACCCTAGTCATACACCAAACCCTAGCCTTAACAATTATTTAAACCCCAACTTTAACCATAATCTCAATCCTAACCCAAACCCTAGCCATGATGTAAACTATGACCTTGAACCTAAACCCTAACCCTAATCCTAACTCTCACCATACTCATACCTCGAACCCTAGCCCTAGCCATTATGTAAAGCCTAAGTATAACCATAATCTTGATCCTAATCCTAAATTCTAACCTTAAACCAAACCCTAATCCAAACCCTAATCATACACCTAAACATAGTATAAACACTAGGAATCACCATAATTCTTACGTTAACCTAAACTGTAACCCTAAACATTATGTAAACCCTAACATTGACCATAATTCTAACCATAACCCTAAGCCCTAACCCAAATCATAATCTTAATTCTATTCCTAGTTATAACCTAAACCCTAACACTAATCCTAACCCTAATTATTTCTCTAACCTAAGAGTGTGTTGGGATGGAAAGATAAGGGACTGAGAGGGGAGGGGTGAATCAACACCCTCAAAAACTTTAACTGAATAATCAATTTGCAATAGTAGTGACTAACTATCCAACTGAATCCATTGTTTGCAACATTCAATAAAGTATCTTTGTAAATGTAAAGTGTATGAAATAAAACAATAAACCAATCATGAAATGTAACACATAACACAAGTATTTTAGTTATGTAGAAACCCTTGTTACAAGGGGGATGACACCCACAAATTCTTCACTACTTTAGATAACAAAGTATGCTGGTTAAGGCTACAAGTTTGATCACTTCTAGTGATCTTACCCTATTAGGAGTAACAATAAGATCGATTAGATCTACCTTGTGAAAGGATTTAAACAACACTACTTGAGTGTGCACTCAGTTAAGAGATTTACAATCAAACTATTAAGTCTACTTTGTTTTAAGAGATTTGACAACTTGGCTATAATAATTAGAGAATAACAGAAAGTATTTGTAAATGACAACTATACCTTGTCTAAATCAGATCTATGATATACTAAATAAATATCACCTCTATGTTTAGTAAACTATCCTCTATTCTTCTTGGTAGCCTTGAATGTTTCTGAATAAACTAAATTGAATCTCTATTTCTAATTTAACTGCTCTGTCATGCAAACCTTTTCTCAATTATGATGTCTTGAAGGCGGCTACTGCTTCAAGATCTCCTACTTCATATATGATCGATACTTGTCAAAATGAAATCAATTACAAATATATAGAAAACTGCTATGATTTCCATGACCTAATTAGGTTTACAACATCTTAGAAAACCTAAGATCTAAGGTATACAAAATTAACCTAGATCTAACTATTACATAAGAATCATCACAATATTTAATAATTACATCCACAATATATAACCTTCAATCTTGGTAAAACATTTTATGGATCTATGTAACCGTTTGCATAGATAAATGTGCCTTTCCTGATTACTATGACATTTCCTAAATAACTCAGTAAACACAACCTTTTATGTTCGGTGAATACACTGGTGCTCGGTGTGTATACTACTGAGTTTTTACTAACACCCGGTGCTTGGTTTACTTTGATGCTCGGTAAACATTCTGTGGTGCCCAGTTAAATCTGTTTTCATTCAGCTCTCAGTTCTGCCTTGTGAATGCTCAGTATGAAGGCTTGTTTGTTTAACCAACTAGCATAATGTAGCTTGTTGTATCACCTTTTACCGATTGATCAGGTTAGATAACTGACTGATCTAATTTGATACTATTGACAACATCTAATGCTCAAAATAGAGATAACAATCTCCCCCTTTGGCATTAGTATCAAAACTATAATGTATATCAACTGATATTTTTCAAAATGTTCTAATTCTCCATATATACATAATGTAACTGAATTTTTATACAAAATTACTCAAAAACTCCCCCTCGGTGCATGCTCTCCTAGTATGTATGTAGTACACTTAGGATATAAAAATACAATTGGCATATACATTATATTTCTCCCTTTTTGAGATTAATGCCAAAAGAAATTTTTTGTACTTACAGCTTATCAAAAATGTGTTTGTGGGTTTTCATCAAGGAGTCTAATTTTCCCATTCCTCTTTCAAGTTGGTGAGAGCGATTGCTCAAGACCGACTTGTGCATGCATGTCAAATATTTTTTCCAACACAGAAATCTCTAGTGTTGCAACTAAGGCTTGTGCCTTCATAATGTGTGGCTCAATTATTTTGAGGTGTGGAAGCAGATCTACTTGCAACTTGTGACTTGGTCACTTATCTTATCTTCCTACTTCCTCATATATGCTCTCAACCACCTGAGTTCTTGAAATTTTAGTATATGCTTATGAAAAGCATCTGACTTGGTTAGAGACAAATTGGTACTAGCTAGGATATCAGCATCCAGCTTCTTAACCTTCTCACTAATCTAAGTAGTGAAAGTTTCCACAGTGCATAATTTGAATAAAATGTGAACTATTTTCTGAGTGATAGATTGTAATTCAGTGATTACCTCTGAAAGCTTGACTTTGTTAATTTCCACTTCTTGGCTAATTTTATCTGCTAATTTGTTTTGTATCTTTGCCTCTACCCTTTCTTCAATTTTCTTCTTGGCATCTATGTCTGGGGCGTTTATTTCATTTGCAAGAGTTGTAAGTTGGTCCAATATGGGGGTTTCCTCATTTATTTGGACATCTGGTACAACTTGTTGTAAGATGTCTCTCACATCCTCAAGTATCTGCTTGCTCTTTCTCTCTTTTCTCATATTTTCCTGTGTTGCTTTCCTTGTACATAACTCCCCATATTTCCTTAATTCCTCAGGGTCCAAAGTCCTCGGGTCATAGTCAAGAATTTCAATCACTTCATCAAGTGTGACTAGCCCTTTGCCATGCTTTTTCTTCTTCTTCTCGGACTCTTGGGGTGATGATTTAACAAATGGAACTATTTCCTTTACCTCAACACTTGACTTATCATGTTCGGTAGAGACTGTATCTTCCTTCTTCTACTCCTTGGTAACATGTGTGTTGGTTGATTGAGATGGAGCTTCAGATGTAGTCTATGTTAGAGTGGTCTCGGTAGGCTTGGGGTCATCTTGTTCCTGTTTATTTTCCTCTTTCTCCTTAGGCATTTCTCTCTATGCAGTATTTGTTGTGCTTGGTTCCTATTCCCCTGATATATCTTTAGGTTGCTCAAGGATTGAGCCTTCGGGTTCTTCTTGTAAAATTATTTCAATAGCTTGCATCAAAATTGGAAGATCACCCAGTATAGAACTTACTGCTAGCTCGGTATGGGCTTCCTCTTCTTGTTTAGCTCTAGAAACTCTGACATCCTCATCATCTTTGATGTCGTCAGGAATTTTTGATGTCATCAATGAGTACATCATATGAATCATTACTGATTCCCTGTATTGTAACTTGTTCAAGTGCATCCTAGATCACATGTGTTTCCTTGGTGGCATCGGTTTTATCAGGTACCTCGATATCTGATAATTCAATGGTGTCCTTTGGTGCCAAGTCTACCTCATCATAATGAATGCCTTTTCCTTTTCTCTTGAGCTTCTTCTCAGGGATTATGGCCAAAGCCATTTTTTCTGACTCAGCTCGGGCTTCAAGTATTGAAGTCCAAAATAGTTGACTATTCTCATCAATGTCTACCAGATTTTCATCAAGTATCTACAGTGCCTGACTCTTTACTAGAAATATTTTCAAGTATGTCTTCATCAATTCCTGAACTTTAGGAACTGTCAGTGTAGGCATTGCCATAACTATGGATTGTTCCCTCATTCTCTTTTTGATGTTCAATACATAAGTCCATCTCCATGAAATTATTTCATATAATGTCTTAGGTACATACTTAGAGAATTCAATTGGTACCTTCTTGAATTTAATCATCATCTAAATTATAGTTTCTTCAATCTTATTCTGGTCTTCGGTTGATAAATGTTCAAATCGACTAATTTCAGGATCACTTAATCCTCCATTTTCTATTATGTCTTCAACTACTTTATTAATAGAATGGTTTTTATTTACAACAACTTTAAATTTCTTCGTATCATCTTCATCATCATTTATATCATCCTTCCCTCTTATTAACTTCTTTTCTTAGGGGCCTCGGTAGTAGTTTTTGTACCTCTCTTCTTGTAGGTCTTTTTTGGTGATACTGTTATAGGCCTAGATATTTTCACAACTCCTTTCTTCAGTGGAGGTGATGTTATAGTTGATGACCTTGTGCGTGCCCTTGTTTTCACTTCAAACTGCATCTTCTTTGGAGTGGGGGAAGGTGAAACCTGTGTAGAATCTACATCTCTGTCAGAATAAGTTTCCTTCATCATCATGTGGTTTGTCAGAAAGAAGTAATTGACCTTCAGTTTCTACCTCAACTGGTATGCTCTCAGATGTTTCAGCATCATCACCAAATTTCTTAACCAAATTGCTCATCATTTTCTTGGATTTCTCTGTTATTTTACCAATAACTAGGTCTATCTTTATCCTTGTCTTGGCTTCTTCATAAGTACTAAACCTAGCAGCTTTAGGGTCCTTAGGCTCACCCAATAAATCCTTTGTTGATCTAGAGGCATAATCAATATCTAACTCATAACCCATAGGGGCTAGCCATTTTGTTCTTAGTTCCATAACCTTTATCAAAGTATAATCTATATCAACTAGAAAGAAAATATCATGTTCATATTCTTCCACTAGTTGTCTTGGAATTTTGCTCCTTGAATTCATTCTCTCCTTAAATTTTTCAAAGTAATTGTCACTACTACACTTGGGGCCAAATTCTGACAAAAATTTCTGATGGTCAATTCTTTTTTTATGAATTTGGTGTTTTTTTTTTGTAATAGTCCCTAATGGTATTAGTATTTCGATGGGTTTTAAATATACCATTAGAATTCTGACAGTTTCAGGGTATAGATGAAAAAAAAAGTGAAACGACCAAATTATTTTTATTTCAATTGCAAAGAAAAGGAGCGGGAGAAAAGGAGCGGGTGAAAGTTGAGCGTGAGAGAAGGTATGTGATTTCTTCATCTTTGATTGGCATCATATTCGACCACAAATTTCAAATGAATTGCATTTTATTTGATCATGAATGCTCACTAAAATGACTGCATTCTATTGGTGTCGTGCCCTAGCTCGTGCTTTATCTCCATTATTTGATGTTATTGGTGCTTGTGCTCAAGGATATCGATTCACTATTTTGAAATGTTTGGATTCATGTTTGTTGATATTACTGGCATGACCATTGTATATTGTTGAGATGCTCACTGAAATGACCACATTCTACTGGTGTCATGTCCTAGCCTATGCTTTATCTCCATTATTTGATGTTATTGGTGCTTGTGCTCAAGGATATCGATTCACTATTTTGAAATGTTTGGATTCACGTTTGTTGATTTTATTGGCACGACCACTGTATATTGCTGAGATGCTCTCTGAAATGATATTACTATTTTGAAGTGTTGACTGTGGTTATCAAATGGATAGCCTATGAGCTTCTAGCTAGGCGCCATTTGTATTGATAGCTCAGGGCATCAAATGCATTGTATCATTGATAGTTGAGACTTTGTTAAAAGGAAATAGGACAAAGAACGATTTTGATTTATTTTCTCTATTTTGATCCCTAAGTGGCTGCCACCATGATTTTATTTTGAGGGCAATTTTGATCAATAGAAAATAGGATTCGTACCTTATGAATTGGTTTTTGAGGTGCATGATCTTCATCAATCTCCTCAGAAGAAGACCCCTCCTCACTGCTACTACTTTCTTGTTTAACAATTGGTTTGGAAAAATGCATTTAACACAAGAAAAATTACAAAACTAAACCAATGGCATGTTTACAAAAAAGAAATAAAATGACAATAATATGCTAAAAATTCTATTCTATTTAATACACACCAAAGGACTTGTCCCAATAATTCTTAAACATACTTTATCTTATATGATGAATTGTTAATAAAGGTCTAATTCGATAGACTGCTAGCATGAAGGAAGATTTGACCTAGCCAAATCTTCCTTGTACCACACAAAAAACTGTGTGATAACTATGTCTACTCCAACCTTAATTATTTCAGGATTCATCATATCAGATAAAGTATGTTTAAGAATTATTGGGAGTTCTATTACACCTTTGTTGTAAACATGCCATTGGTTCAGTTTTGTAAATTTGTTTTTTTGTGTTAAATGTATATAAATGGAACATTAAGCATAGTAATAATATGCTTAATCTATTAGTAATTGGCAGATTAAATGCAGATAACACCTTTATCAGTTTAGCATGTTATTGTAAGATACTAAAGATGACCTGCTATTTGTCAGACAAATCTTCATTGTCCCCCACAATGAAGACAATAAAAATTGACCTCCTACCCCACAACAAAGAACATTGTAATAAGACCTTTTAATCCTACTGACAAGAACATAGAAGCATTCTAACTCATTTGTAAAGAAAATAAGCTTTCTATAAAATGAAAGGTTCAACCTAATTAATACTAGCACTTGCACTCAAAGGATAGTGATCTGGATGAAAGACTTAAGAGAGACTTTGAACAAAGAGCTTCATCATCAAGCTCTACAACCTCTTGTAGCTATCTTCATAGCAACAAGAGTCATTGGATACGTCAAATTTCTCAGAAGTTTGTACTTAGTTTGTAGGTTGACTTTGTACAAAGTAGATTGTAATTGAAAATTTAAAAACTATTTGCATCTAGTCATTATTCATGCACTATGCAATATGCATTGTGCAACCTAATGAAATCAGCAATGTGTATAGAAATGACAAAAACTATATTCCACAATGCTTGGGCTAAACTCTAAATTCATTTTCTTTTTATATCTCTATGCTATTGAGACCACTTCCATTTTATTAAACACATTTTTTCCCAATTAAAAATCTCAATTAGAATAAGATATAATATTGTGTTAGAATAAACTTTGTACAAAGTGGTCGGGTGGGCTATGAACCCTATGCCAGTATTCGATGGTGGGATTGTGAATAAGTCTCCCCTGAAAACAAGACCCCCACCGATTCTTTCTGAAATGACTAGAATTGATTGATCGCCGAAACTGCCGTTTGGTCGGGGTGGGCAGGAGGAATGCTTATGTTAATGATCAAACACACATATGGATTCATTGTTCTATTCACTATTCCATGGGACAGTGGATTACTAGAGTTGCAGAGAATTTTATCTTTTATTGATTTCATTTAAGGACATGAAACTAAGGAGATTTACCAATCCAAAAATATAAGCGAATAGAAAACATGATTGGTACCTTATGAATTGGTTTTTTAGGTGCATGATTTTCATCAATCTCCTCAGAAGTAGAACCCTCCTCACTGCTACTACTTTCTTGTTTAACAATTGGTTTGGAAAAATGCATTTAACACAAGTTCACTTCCTCATTTCTTGGCAATTCCTCCTAGCACCATCTCCATCCTAGGCCACCTAGTGCACCTAGTGCCTCCACCATGTCAAAACCTCAACTAGGCTTTTCACCTTGATCCTAACATCAAGTATCATCTCATCATGGTCTATTCACCATGTTTCAACACCTCATTCACTCTGATCTATTCAAGTTACACCATTTTTCTTCTACAACCCTTCTAGGACTTTCTTGCTTGCAGTTATTGGTCAAATGCAAATATTTTGTCAAGTTGAAAGGGCAAGAAATTAGTTTGGTGTTTTTGGTTTATGTTAAAATTTGATTTGGTAAAATCCTCAGAAAACACACTACATGTTCTAAAATGTAAAGAAGTTGAATGTTAAATCTAAGATATATATCTCATCCATAGTAATCAAAAGAAAGGACATAAAACTAAGGAGATTTACCAATCCAAAAATATAAGTGAATATAAAACATGATTGGTACCTTATGAATTGGTTTTTGAGGTGCATGATCTTCATCAATCTCCTCAGAAGTAGAACCCTCCTCACTGCAAATTCTTTCTTGTTTAACAATTGGTTTGGAAAAATGCATTTAACACAAGAAAAATTACAAAACCAAACCAATGGCATGTTTACAACAAAGAAATACAATGATAATAATATGCTAAAAATTCTATTCTGTTTAATACATGCCAAAGGACTAGTCCCAACAATTATTAAACATACTTTATCTGATATGATGAATTGTTAATAAAGGTTTAATTATGTAGACTGCTAGCACGAAGGAAGATTTGACCTAGCTAAATCTTCGTTGTACCACAAAAAAATGTGTGATTACTATGTCTACTCCAACCTTAATTGTTTAAGAATTCATCATATCAGATAAAGTATATTTAAGAATTGTTGGGACCGGTCCTTTGGCATGTATTAAACATAATAGAATTTTCAGCATATTATTATCAATCTATTTCTTTGTTGTAAACATGTCATTGGTTCAGTTTTGTAAAATTTTTTTTGTGTTAAATGCATTTAAAATAAAGGTCTAATTCTGTAGACTGCTAGCACGAAGGAAGATTTGACCTAGCAGTCTACAAAATTAGACCTCTATCTGTAGCTTTGTCTAATTCTGTAGACTGCTAGGTGTGCCATAATTTGAAGATTTGTCTGACAAATAGTAGGTCTTCTTTAGTATCTTATAATAACATGCTAAACTGATAAAGGTGTTATCTGCATTTAATCTGCCAATTACTAATAGATTAAGCATATTATTACTATGCTTAATGTTCCATTTAAATGCATTTAACACAAAAAACAAATTTACAAAAATGAACCAATGGCATGTTCTTCGTGTGGTACAAGGAATATTTGGCTATGAAATCTTCCTTCGTGAAAGCTGAGCGTGAGAGAAGGTATGTGATTTCTTCATCTTTGATTGGTATCTTTGACGGGCAATGTCTTTCGAGCCTCTGGCATCATATTCGACCACAAATTTCAAATGCATTACATTTTATTTGATCATGAATGCTCACTGAAATGACCGCATTCAACTGGTGTTGTGCCCTAGCTCGTGCTTTATCTCCATTATTTGATGTTATTGGTGTTTGTGGTCAAGGATATCGATTCACTATTTTGAAATGTTTGGATTCACGTTTGTTGATATTACTGACACAACCATTGTATATTAGACCTTTATTAACACTTCATCATATTAGATAAATTATGTTTAAGAATTGTTGGGACTGGTCCTTTGGTATACTAGATTTAATTCATAAATGGATTTAATTTTATTTTGTATGTGAAATTTTGGGAGTTGCATGAGAATTTTTAGTGTCTAAACACTCAACTAATCCCTCTAACCGATTAGGAGTGGTTGGGGAAGTTGAGAGGAAATTTTTCAAACATTCATATTCACTTATTGAATGCTTTGGAGACTACTAGTTTGACTGTCCATGCGTTACCAGTGACTGAGATTCATTAAAGGATACAAAACCCTTCATTTTGGGTTATTGTGTGTGGATTCAAATGTAGGTTTGATTTGGTTAATGTTTAGAAGAGATCAATAAAGTATTTAAAGATAATCTTACAAGATTGGAGAGGTTTGAGAGGCACTTATCATAACTGTACCCTCACAAACAATGGCATAGACTAGTTTTACTAAGTTTCCTTTCTCTATTTTGAGGTTTCCTTTCTCTGCCGTAGGGGTACAATCAGAGGGTTCATTGACAAAATGATCATTTGAATGGTTACTATGAATATGAATGATTTGATATAGCATATTGCTTATTTTACTTGAAGTTTGGAATAGCTTGTGCAAGGGTGAAAGTACTTTTGATCATTTTGGTCGTGACTGTTCCTCTACACGGTGAGGAAATGTAACTGTCTAATGATTATATGTAATGTTGAATGGATTAAATGCTTTATTCTTGTTAAAAGTGAATGGAAGGAATAGTTTTGGTGTTAGGTTTCATTTATTATTGAATTCAATGGTTTCCAACATGTGTTGAGGAGTTGCTCCTTGTTTAATGTTAATTGTTCCTACATAATCCACTCATACAACAGTGAAATGCTATGAGGAAGGGATGATTGATAGTGTTCCTTGAGGGAAGGGGGGTTGTGAAAGACTTGTTATCATTGTATTGTGTATTTCCAATATGTTTGGATGCAGGGAAGATTAGGAGAATGAAGGATCACTCACTGATTGCACGATAACCTGGTTTTCAAGGGTCACTGGTTGAGGGGACAGTCAAAGTCCAGATGATTGGGCCATTGGAGGAACCTATTTTATTGTATGAATGGTCATGATATGGTCATAATATGGTGTTTGATCCATTAGAATGACCTAGGAAGGTGTGGATGTGGATGTTTGGGAAAGCCCTAGGTTATTAGGCCTTAAAGGGAGGGTTTTGTGAATGAAACCTTAAAACTTGTTGATGGTTCTTACAAATGTGAAAATCCTTGGTTTGGGATGGTGTAGGAACTCTGTATATGGTGGAGAAGTTCTGGTTGGGTAAGGAGTTAGTGATTTCTTTGGAAAGTCCCACTTGATGTTCTGTAATTTTTTTTCTTAATCCTCACTTGATGTTCTATAATTCTATTTACTAACTTATCTCATTCTTCTTCCAACTTAGTTTAATACATAACTCTTTTCTCCAAGGACCAGTTCAAAGGGAGCCATACCAATTGATTTTTAGGAGTAGCTATGTCTACCCATAAAGCTTCATACAAATTCTTATGCCAATCTCTTGCATTATCATGTACCAACGTCTTCATCATGGCAATTAGGTTCTTGTTACTTGATTTCGCTTGCGCATTACCTTGCGGAAAATATTCTAAAGAATGTGCTAGGGTGATACTATTTTCGTAATAGAACATTGCCACTTATTTAGAAGAAAAATATGTTTCATTATCTGTAATTACCTTCAATGGAACTCCAAAGCAAACCAGGATGTAATCTTTGAGAAAATCAAAGATTACTTGGGAATTAGCCTTCTTTGTAGGAATCGCTTCCACCTATTTAATGAAGTAATTTTTTTTTAATATGTACATATGTCCAATGCCAGAGAGAGGATTTAATGGCCTTATGAAATCTAGCCCCCATTGTTTAAAAGGTTCATCCACTACTACTAGCCTCAGTGGGAGAGTTGCCAACTATGCCTTGCCAATAAAAAATTTACGTTTCTCACAATTCCTAACATAAGAGTATGCATATTTAAACATACCAGGCCAATAAAAGCAATTTTAGAGAATCTTGAATGATGTAACTATATAAGAGAAATGTCCCCCACATGCTTTTTCATGAAATATTTTAAGGATTTTTTGTTGTTGATCTGTTATCTCTAAGAAGTCGGGTACGAAACTCCTTAGGAAGTCGACTTAACCAAAGAATGGCTTAACTCCACTACGGCTTGAGGTAGGAACACTTGTGAAGTCCCTCATAACATGACTGATTGCAAGTCCACCTAGGGCCTCTACAACAAGTTGTCAACTCTGACAACATTAGACCCATACTAAATTTATATCATTGATATAAGCTTTTTAGAGTCATTTAGCTTTGTGGGAAATAGTTCATTTGTGGCTACTTTGTTAATTGAGCCTATTAGGCCTAGTTGGGAAATATGAATCATCAATTTTATGGTGTGATGTTCTAAAACACATAGTCTTAGTTTTGACATTTGTTATACAAATTGAAAAAGGGTATTCAAATATGTAATTATTTTTCTTAGTCATTTGGAATGTTTTTGAGAAAACCATGAAAAACAATCACTGCTGCACTACAAAGATTGGGGTTTGAAGGCCTAGAATGGACAGATTGAGTTTCGGAGTAAAAAGACCATAGTGTGAGTGCATGGTGAGTGAAGATAGGACAAAAAATAGGCGTTAAGGTCCTTGGAGGGTTTGGAATAACTATTTGAAGAGGTGATCAAGAATTTGGTTGATGGAACCAATTGGCAAGCTTAAAGAAGCATGAACCAAGAACTTGTTTGATTTTTCTTGGGAAGCTAATTGCTCAGCTCTCATATACTTCATTTATTATGAATCTAATTGCTGAAGGATCCAGGCCCAGGCTAGAAAGATGTCTTCCCATTCTGTTTTGGATAGGTGTTTCATAAAACATACATACCTATTGCACATGCATTCTCGATTTAGAGTGGGAAAATCTTATTTTGGATGAGAGGGAGAGAAGCCAAACACATAAAGAACATGCACATAAACACGACAGTTGAGAAACATAAATGTAGATATCACAATAGTCGAGAAACATAAATGTCAGCATCATGGTCATAATTGTTTGGAGACACAACATAATTGAAAGCTATACCTAGACGGTGCAGCACAACCACTACTCCTCCATTTCTAAGTTGACACTATGGGATCCAAAAACCATATATAGATAAGGAATAAATTTAGAGAGTAGAGGAGGGCCATTATTTCCCTCCTCCTACGCTCTCCAAATTTACTCCTTATCTTTGGTTTTTGGATCCTGCAGTGTCCACTTAGAACTGGAGTAGTGGTTGTGTTGCATCATCTGGGTATAGAGTTTAATTATGTTGTGTCTCCAAACAATTGTGACCATGATGCCTAAATTTATGTTTCTTAGCTGTTGTGTCCCAGGACCCCTTATGACCCTTTATGATCCCTAAGAATACATCTTAGAGGTCTTAAAGTGTCCTAAAGGGTCATAAGAGGCTCCTAGGAGGGGCCAGATGAGCTTCCACCTTCACGTGGTTGGCCTTGTTAAGAAGAGAATGTTAAACTATTCTCAAAACAAAGAGAAGCTCAATAATTCAAGGTCTCAGTCCACGGAGATGCTAAAAAAATGATGGGAATCAATGGAGAGTTTTTAGATACTGAGAAGACATATATGCAGTGGAGATCAGAAGGGATTTTTGTGGATGATGATTTAGTAACCTGCGTCTATAAAACCTTCACAAAAATCCCTTTTTTGGCCTCCACTCATACCTCTTCTCAGAATCTAGAAACTTTCGATACAACTATTTCTCATCCATGCACAAAATGTGCTAGTGATCGTATAAAATTACTTTTGAGAGACAGGGATCAATTATGAGAAGGTAAACAACAAGATAATATTATTTTATCTTTCATTTCTTTTATCCATTCATATTTTCTACCTTCTCTTATATTGGATACTGTGCAATGTACATAAAGGCAAGGTGGTGATTATTCTTAATGATCGACAGGTATAAGTCTTCCAGGCCTTACCCAGTAGCTAGGAGTAAAGATAACATAGCTCAAGAGACCATCATAGTTGGTCTCTTTCTTTGGTCCATATTACTGACAAAATGATTTACCTTTCATTAGCTCATCAAATGCGAGGATTTGAAAGAATTTAATAGATGATATTTTCCTCACTAACGTACATTATTTTAGTTTGACGCTGAACAAATTTATCTACTTCACGCACTTGTACACATCGAGCACAGCCATAAAGAAACATCCCCTCCCATGGCTTGAGTAATGTAGGACATGGGAGGAGATGCTTCTTTATCGCTGTGCTCATAGTCTATAAGTGCATGGAGTCGATAAAATTGTTCAACGTCAACTTAAATAATATACGTTATCATGATAATATTATATTAAATTCATTCAAATCCCTACATTTGATGAGCTAATGAAAGGTAAACCATTTTGTCAATAATATGGACCGAAGAAAGAGACCAACTGCGATGGTCTCTTGATCTTTGTTATCTTTAGTGTGCAAATTTGTCTCTTTTTTGACACACATGAAACTTTTTTTGATAGTAGTCTTATACGTGTGATGGATTATTTGTCACCATTCTGACAGCTTAAAGGTCAGAAAAAACTCCTTTTCGACAGATATGTGTGATAGGAGTGCTATACATCTGACAGTTTGTCCTGTCTGAAAGTCAATCCCTATGCATCGCCATTATGACAGTTGTTTGTCAGAGTTCTGATAGATACATTGTATGAAAGCCCATAGAAAAGTTACTATTTATGTGGCCTGGTTCGATGGGAAATGATGTCGGAATACTGACAGTTACCACTTTTGTCACAATTTTCAATGCAAAAACACTAACAAAAGCATCTGTCAAAATATCAAAAAATAGACATGGCAAATCTGACACATGGCTGTCAGAATATGGCCTCAAATGTACGAGTGTGTCTACTAAATTGATAAAATTATCTCTCAAAGTGTTAATCAAATCTGTAATCTGGAGTGTAACTGGCTTGTCGGTTGACCAATCTATATTACCGATTGACGGGAAAAAATTTTGCACATAAAAGAATATGCAAAGTAGTAAGGATCCAAACTTATAGGTGTTGGACTTAATCGATTGGATAGTCTTCATGTTGTCCTCTACTTGCTTTAGTAGTAGCTCGGCAAGGTCCAACTAAAATCCCTTCTTAACTATCTTGTATGAAATATCAACAGCACCACACGATACACTGTTTAGTCTGCTCGATTGGAATATCTTATAACCGATGACATATGCTCTGAATCTTGTCTCAAGATCTTTGATTGTGCTTACTTTCATTTCTCTGTCATCCCATTTGGCTCCAGTGTTCTTTTCTATCTCGGCTCGTGGTGCATTCCTTATTGCCTTAACTTTGTCAATAGTTGGGTATCCGATTACCTCTTTTATGATGTTCTTTGTAATCTTTATGGGCTCATCCAACCATAATTTCCATCATGATACCAACTTAGAACTATTCTTATCCACTCATTTTTGAAATTCTACAAGTAATTTAGGGCATTAACCAGACCTTTAACTTTCAGATGCTCATGATCAGATTTCAACTTTTCGTCTTCACCACACAACTTCTGATATGTATAAAACATATCAAAATCTTTGATTTCCCCTATCTTGGAGTGAATATAAGAATGAATATCTTCTACCAGCAAAATCCTAGGTGGTATGCTCAAAAAAGCTCTCACTTTGTCAATTTCTGACACCACTTCGGGATGGAGTTTGTATTTGGGCTCATTACAAGTAGCATAAACAATTAAGTTTATTTCCTCCTCCTCTACATACTTGGACTTGTTCACATTTGATGTAGACGCCATAGTTTCTCGTTTAGAGTTTTGGCAAGTAACAAATGAACAGCTCAACGATAATACTACTTTCTTGGAATGACGATGAGATCACTTGGAATACTTCAAATTTGTGTTCAAATGCTCTAAAAAACCCTTGCTTGAAATCTCTCTAAAAACTCTTTGCTCTTCGCAATCGCTGTGTCAAAAATGAACTAAGTTCACCATGTATTTATAACTTTTTCAAATTCCTGCTCAAACCTTTATGCAATGAATGCTTGACCTAATCACATCTCGATGACAACTATCAAACTTAATGTATACTGTAAAATAACATTAGCTCGGTTAACATGTAAATTTCCACTTGGTTAATACTAACACTCGGTTAACCTTGCATAATAGTTACCAACTGGCAACTTCTCACTCGGTCTAACATATACCAACTGTAAACACTTAAAGCTCAAAACTTGTAAAACCATAATGCATCTCAATTCATGCAGATTTGGTATGTGCACATCTAATATGAGGAATGGTATGATAAATATGATCATTTTGAATTGTTAGTTCCATACATACCTTTTTCAACTTAGGTGGAGGTGTCGATGTCACCTAATCCAATGGATGAGGTTTCACTGACTGCATTACTTGACTCAGCATTATCATTTGATGCTTTTCTCCATATAGTGTTTCTTATCCTCATGATATCTTCAATAGTATTGCCATTTTCAAAATTTATGTTTCCGGTGCTCGGTCTCTGCAATCTTTACTTAGGTGACCAACTTTGTGACAATGTAAGCATGCCATACCAGTGCTTGTCCAGCTACGAGATCTACATGTCCATCTCTTCCTCATGCAATTAGCTTCAATATTTCCATATCTTCCACATGCTGTGTAGTTAACCCATGTGTTATAATCCCAAGTGTAAGCATTACCTTATCTTCTTGGTTGATAGGTCTTGTTCTGTCCTTTCGGTGTCCAGACTTGCTTCATCTTTATTCTACATTCTTGTGAGGTGTGTCCATGCATGTTGCAAGTGTGACAATGTTTCTCCATGTAGGGTTTGTTAGGAGTCCTATCCAACTTAGATGTACATTCATATGCTTGATGTCCATAATTGCTATAACTATAACAATGACCATTAAACTTAGGAGTGGTTTTAGGTTTACCTTGTACTTTACTCCTACAAATATTTGAAGTGTGGCTCGGGTTACCATAGTGATAGGATGATAGCTTCTTGGGTCTTTGAATCTTGTAGTTATTCATCTGATCAGCTTGCTTAGATGATTGTCCTTGCTTAGTATAGCCTAATCCAGTAGTGCTTCCAAGTCCCCTTTGACTAATCATAAAATCATCAATTTTCTTGGAACTATCTTCAACCTTTTACATCATCTCATTGTGTTGCTATTGCATTTTCACTTCATTTATCAGTTTTTCATTTTCTTCCCTGAGTACACCAATGTCTTCAAGTTTCCTTGATAACTCATTATTTACTCTATTGATCTCCTGGATTACAACAACCATCTAATTGGATATCTTAAAGTGATGCTCGGTAAGTCTCAGTATCTTAGATTTCTTAACTTGTAACTTTTTAGTCATTTGTCTTCTATCTTCAACAACCAAATTTATCTCTTGTTCATCTTGTCTAGCATTATTCATCACATCAATCATTCTTACCATTTGTGCTTCTTGTCTGATCTGCAGGGCTTTCACTTGTTCAGTCAAATGAAGATTTTTCTTAGATAAATCAAAAATTGCACTTTCAGATATTTTAGATATACTGCCTGAACTAGATCTAATATTCTCAAATAGATAATCAATTTCTTCTTCATGGTAATCAGTCTCACACTACCTAATAGCCATATCTTTTCTCTGAATTAGTAACTTTTTTAACTCATCCTTCACTTGCTTGTATTTCTCAATGAAGATCTACATCTGAATCTTTTGATTCTCAATAGTCTTGTCAAACTTGTATTTTTCCATCTTGAGATGTTTCCTCTTCAGTTGTTAAACTTCCAAATAAGAGATCTAGCTTTGGTACCAATTTTTGGGATGGAAAGAGATGCAGGAGCATCCTGGGTGTAAGAGCAATCTTGCATCACCCAAAAAATATTTCTAGTTTCTTTTCAATAAGGGCTATCTTGTGTAGAGCTGCTATTTATGGAAACTTGGTATTTTTAGTAAGTTGGTCATACGATCTCAGAATGTTTTGATTTCACAGTTGGAGGTTCATGTTAGTCATATCAGCCTGCTTGTAAAGTTTCATTGCTAGATCAAGTCTGGTTTTGAAGATATTGAAACTTTTCAGTTTTGGAAACAGGGAACATAAACTTTGAACTCAATTTTGAAGGCTTTAGAGGCCCCGGATGAGGTCAAATTTTTGGCTGAATGAAGCTTGTTTAATTCAAGTGTTGTAGAGCTCCTCATGCCCTTTTTGAAATGGGGTTAAATAGTCAATTGGGTCAACGGGTGATGACTTATGGTCTTCGGAAGTTGGGTCACTTGAAATGGCAGAAAATAATTTTCCTTCAAATTTTTTGTTTGGGTTTCAAAAGTTATTTTGAGCCGACTTTGATGTAATAAAATGAAAAATAAAATAATTCTAAGTTTGGTCGGCCCTTAGGGCTAAATTTCTGGAACCTTCTCAGGCGGTGGAAATTGCCTATATAAAGAAGGCCTGTAGTGTTGTCTAGGGCAGTTCTCAGTAGATCTGGGTAATAAATTTGAGGCTTTGTCCTACAAAATATTGTAAAGGCAATGCCCATGTGGCTTTTCATATTGTAATTCTGAAATTTGGAATTCCACACTTGTGGAGATAATAAGAAGCCCATTTTCTGTTCTTGCAAATTGTTGTTATTTCTCTGTTTCTGTTATGAGTTTGTGGTATTAAGGGGAGCACCCTTCATTAGAAAGATAAGGGACTGAGAGGGGAGGGGTGAATTAGTACCCTCAAAAACTTTAACTGAATAATCAATCTGCAATAGTAGTGACTAACTATCCAACTAAATCCATTGTTTGCAACGTTCATTCATGTAACTTTGTAAATGTAAAGTGCATGAAATCAAACAATAAACCAATCATGAAATGTAACACATAACACAAGTATTTTGGTTACACAAAAACCCTTGTTAGAAGGTAAAAACTATGGTGGGGATGACAGCCACAAATTCTTCACTACTACAGATAATAAAGTATGCCGGTTAAGGCTACAAGTTTGATCACTTCTAGTGATCTTACCCTGTTATGAGTAACAATAAGATCAATTAGATCTACCTTGTGAATGGATTTAAACAACACTACTTGAGTGTGCACTCGGTTAAGAGATTTACAATCAGATTGTTAAGTCTACTATGTTAAGAGATTTGACAACTCTGCTATAATGATTAGAGAATAACAAAAAGTATCTGTAAATGACAACTATACTTTTTTTGAATCAGATCTATGATATACTGAATAAATATCACCTCTATGTGTAGTAAGTTGTCCTCTATTTTTCTTGGTATTCTTGAATGTTTCTGAATAAACTGAATTGAATCTCTATTTTTGATAATAGCTCTATCATGCAAACCATGTCTGAATTCTGATGTCTTTAAGGCAGCTACTGCTTCAAGATCTCGTTCTTTGTATATGATCGATACTTGTAAAATGACATCAATTACAAATATATAGAAAATTGCTATGATTGCCATGACCTAATTAGGTTTACAACATCTTAGAAAACTTAAGATCTACGGTGTACAAAATTAACCTAGATCTAACTATTACATAGGAATCATCACAACATTTAATGATTACATCCATAATAAATAACCTTCAATCTTGGTAAAATATTTTATGGATCCGTGTAATCATTTTTATAGATAAATGCATCTTTCCTGATTACTATGTCATTTCTTGAATAACTCGGTAAACACAACGTTTCTGTTTAGTGAATACACTGGTGCTCAATGTTTACTGACGCTCGGTGCTCAATTGACTCTAATGCTCGGTAAACATGCTCTGGTGCCTGGTTAAAACTATTTTCTTTCAGCTCTCAGTTTTGCCTTTTGAATGCTTGGTACGAAGGCTTGTTTGTTTAACCGACTAGCATAATGTAGCTTGTTGTATCATCTTTTATCGACTGATCAACATAGATAATTGACTGATCTAATTTGATACTAATGACAACATCTAATGCTCAAAATAGAGATAACAGAGTGATGCTAAATATAACTATAGCACTAACCCAAAACCTAAACTAAACCCTAACCATGATGTAAAGCATGATCTTGACCCTAAACCCTAACCCTAATCCTAAGCCACATCCCAGCCATATCCCAAACTCAAGCCTTAACCATTATGTAAACCCTAATTGTAACCATAATCTCAATCCTAATCCAAACCCTAACGATGATATAAATCATGACCTCAATCAAACCCTAACCCTAACTCTCACCATAACCATACTATAAACCCTAACTATAGCCATAATCTCAATCCTAACCCTAAATCGTAACTATAATCCTAACAAAAATGTAACCCTAACCCTAACCTTAATCCAAACCCTAATCTAAATCCTAATCTTAAGCCTAAACATTATGTAAACACTAACACTGACCATAACCCTAGCCATTATTGTACCCCTAATCCTAACCCTCATAGCTAGCCATGGCCCAAACCCTATCTATAACCATTATGTAAATCCTAATTGTAACCATAATCTCAATCCTAACCAAAACCCTAACCATGATGTAAATCATGGCCTCAACCCTAAACTCTAACTGTAATATATCCTTACCCTCACCCTAGCCACACCCCAAATCCAAGCCCTAACCATTATGGTGTAACCATAATCTTAATCCTAACCCTAAACCCTAGCCATAATCTAAACAAAAATTGTAACCTTAACCCTTACCTTAACTTTAACCCTAACACAAAGTCTAACCCTAGGCCTAAACATTATGTAAATGCTAACGCTCACCATAATTCTAACAACAACCCTAAACCATATTCCTAGCCATTATCCCAACCCTAACCCTAACCCTAATAACTAGTCATCGCCCAAGCCCTTGCCCTAACTCTTATTTAAACCCTAACATTGTCCATAATTCTAACCATAACCCCAAACCATAACCCTAACTGTTTATGTAACCTAAGAACAATGCCATGCCTAACTACATTACAAACTCAAACCTAAACTATGATGTAAACTATAAAAACCCTAATCATAATCCTAACCCTCACTTGGAGTATGTGCTATATAATTTTATATTGAATGTCTTATGCATGTCGTGACTACTACTAGCATATATATAATTTGTTAATAAAATACTTGAGATATATCAAGGCATTTAATTTTTCATCATTCAATTATATATATATATATATATGTGTGTGTGTGTGTGTGTGTGTATGTATGTATATGTATGTATATATATGTATGTATGTATGTATGTATGTAAAGATGTATATATATACATATACATATATATGTATATATATATATATAGATATACATACATATATATATTTATATAGATATACATACATATATATATATATATAGATATACATATATATATATATATATATACACACACACACACACACACACACACACACACATACATATGTATGTATATACATACATACATATATATGTATGTATATGTATGTATATATATGTATATATATGTATGTATGTATATGTATATATATGTATATATGTATGTACACACACATATGCACGTCATGACTATTGCTAGTATATATATAATTTATTAATAAAATACCCAAGATATATCAAGACGTTTAATGTTTCATCATTCAAATATACACACACACACACACACATATATATACATATATATATATATATATACATATATATATATATATATATA